>JABWPP010000049.1:41436978-42004478 GCA_016920855.1 Puya raimondii | reverse complement strand
GTAACAGGAGAATGTTGGTTGGTTCTTTGTTTTATTCTTTTCCTTTTCTTTATGTTTTTTTTTTTTTTTTTTTTTTTTTCCTTTGCTCTTAATTATATGTGTTTGCTGCTTCTGAAGTGTCCCTATCCATTGCTTTCAATTTGGACTTTCATATTGACCACCCAAGAGAGCATTTTTTTTTTCTTTTTTCTTTTTTCTGGGCTTATAGGTAGAATATTCATTGAGTACTCTCCTCTCCTTTAAATTATAAAGGACAAAGTGATCATGCTGCTCATCAATATTAGTATTAAAGTTTAGGGATAACTTTAAGGGCATGTTTGGTTCGCGATTGGAATAAGAATGGGAAATGGAATTGGATTGATTTGGAATGGAAAATGGAATGACGAATCATTCCAAGACGTTTGGTTCATTAATGGAATGGGTATCGGAATGAAAATCTAGAATTTTTTAGAAGGTGTTTTGATTAAGAGAGAGGAAAGTGATGAAGGGAGAGGAGGGGAGGCGTTGGTGGAAGAGAATTTTTAATAGTTTATTTGGGAATGGGCCAATCCGGTATTCAAGGCCGGATTGGACCATCAATAGATTTAGTCATTCCCATTCCAAAGTGGAATGGGAGTTGGAATCCGATTCCTTTAAAACAAACAACAATCATTGGAATCAATGAATCCCACTCCGATTCCATAGTCTAAAATAGGTGAACCAAACATGCCCTAAATATCATCCATGTAGTTTCATACTTTCTCACTTTAGTGCCATGTGGTTTAAAACGTATTACTTTAGTCTTTTTGTTATCTTTTCGTTATTTTTTTCGTTAAATTAATGAGAAAGTTAAAACTACAGAATAGTAAAGTGAATATTCGATAAACCATAGGTGGAATATTTAAAATTTTTTCTGTGTAATTTAACGAAAAAATTAACGAAAAAATAATAAAAAAAGAGAATAACCAAACCACAGGGTAGTAAAGTGATACGTTTTAAACCACCGGGCACTAAAGTGAGAAAGCACGAAACCACAGGAATGGTATTTGAAGTTATCCCTAAAGTTTAATATAATAATCACCTAAATCTAAGTTTTTTTAGTTTTTCTAAGAGTTTTTTTTGCATTAAGTCCCCTCAATTTTTTTTTATATATATAAATAATCACAGAAAATTTATATTTACATAAATGGTTGTCTCCCTATCATGCGAGGGTCACGTTGGGCATGTTAAGTTAAATATGGTGACTGAATTAACGCGTTGATATCCTTCCTATTCTTTGATTTAGAGACGATGAAAATTAAAAGAACCGGCCCAAAATGCGCACCTAGTCATATTAAGTTAAATATGTTTAAACACGGTGATTGGATAATCATATTTAACTTAAAAACGCGCACGTAGTCCTTCCCAGTCCTGCATAGCGTTCGCATGACAGGAAGAAAGTTATTTTTGTAAATATAAATTTGCGGGGGCTATTTGTTTTATTAAAAAAATGAGGAGACTAAATATAAAAAGAAAAAAAAATCTTTTTTTTAATAACTATCAATCATATTAAAAACAAATGACTCAAATATTCTCTGATACCAAATGTAACGGCCCGACCCACTAGCAATAATAACTTGTTAGGTCCAAACAACCGGCCAAAAATACTTAAGCCCAATTATTATTACTAGTATGTCAGTCACTTATAAGCCCATCACACTCTTCCGCATGCTAGTAGAAAAGGCATTGGCTTAGGTTGGGCCGCGTCGGACACCCGAACTGATCGAGGTCCGGTGCGAGCCCAGCCCAGGCCTCATGCTAGGCCCAAATGTGGACCACCTCTGTGGCCTGTTTGTGTGTGGGTTGTGAACATTAAACTCCTAAATCTCTCACTGGAAAGAGGGCCCACACTACCACTACCATAAAGTAATTTAAATTGATGGGTCACTTAGAAACTGGGCCGAACCCATCCAAGTAATTTGACCTCCAACCTATTTTTGTTTTTTGTTTTTAATCGACATCTTTTTAACTTTTGATTTGCGTAATTTATGTTATTTTCATCAATTAAATTAAAATTTTCAATGCTTATCTAGCTAATAAAATTGTGTAGGCTTGTAGCTAAGGAGTCATAATTTTTTAAATTTATAAAGATAACTCAGAATGGAAAAAGTCAAAAATTAAAGTGGTGTTTATAAATAAATTTTTATTTTTTTTAAAAAAAACAAACTGCTAAGGGCTAATTTCAAAAAGGAATATAGTTTAAGGGGTCTCTACAAAAATTTGAAAGAGTGTTATAGATGGGCACAAAGAATCAATCACCTCCGAGCTCTATCATCGTCGCCATGATCGCGCAACGAAGCAGCTCCACGAAGCAAGGAGTTCACTACCTCCTCCTCCTCTCCCCCAAAGCGAAACCAAAACCCGAAACCCTCTCCCACCCCCTCGTCCAACGCCGCACCTCCTCCTCCGCCGCCGCGGACTCGCCGGAGCGGGAGCGGTGGGAGCGCCCCTTCACGCTCCACAGGGCGCGGGGGCAGCACCTGCTCGCGAGCCCGCGCGCGCTCGACGCCGTGGCGCGCCGCGCCGGGGTCGGCCCCGGCGACACCGTGCTCGAGGTCGGACCCGGCACCGGCAATCTCACCGTGCGCCTCCTCGCCCTCGCGCGCCGCGTCGTCGCCGTCGAGGTCGACCCGCGCATGGTCGACGCGCTTCGCGACCGCGTCTCCCGCCTCGGCCTCCTCGACCGACTCACCGTACGTATTATCAACTTCTTCCGACACCCAACCCATCCCACCAACCCCACTACCTGTTTGTGTTAATTCCCCAATGAAAAAAAATAATGCATGTATAGCTCGTTTTGATGTTAGCCGTGGTCCAACATTCATAAACTGCAAGATGGGTGGTTAAGTTGTTACCTTCAATATTAATTCTACAAAATGTCCAAATTAAATTGGAGGGCTTGTTTCATAATAGCCTAGAGTTGACGGGGGTTTCTGTGGAATTTTCACCAAATATGTATGACCTTATCAAAACTTCTACATAATAGTTATTTGAATAATACTAATACTGTTGAAAGAAGATAGTAACTTTTTCAGTAAAACTTTTCATCGCAACTTTCTACAGCAAAAGCTCCAAATTGATGTTCTTATTTTCGAGACGTACTCATTTCAGCTTTCTGCAGTGGCATAACTTTTAGATTTTTATGTCACCAAAGCTCTACTACAAGTAGCCGTAATAGAAGCAGAAGTCACGCTAATAAGCACTTGATTGTGTTATTAGGTGATATCCGGCGATGCGCTGAAGACTGAATTCCCAGAATTCGATCTGTGTGTGGCGAACATTCCGTACGGAATCTCTTCTCCTCTAATCGGGAAGCTTTTATTCGGGCCGTGTCGCTTTCGGAGCGCCACGCTTCTTCTGCAAAAGGAGTTTGCGCGGCGCCTTGTGGCCGTCCCAGGTGATTCAGAATACAATCGGTTGGCCGCGAATGTTAGGTTGGTGGCGAATGCGGAGCTGCTAATGGATGTGAGCAAGAAGGACTTTATTCCTTGCCCCAAAGTGGACTCGTCTCTTGTCAAAATCCGGCCTAAGGCTGAAGTTCCCGCGGTCGATCTCGATGAGTGGTTGGCTTTCACAAGGACTTGTTTCAATAAGAAGAATAAGACTCTCGGCGCGATCTTCAAGCAGAAGAAGAAGATCGTGGAGCTCTTTCAAAGATCTTGTTCAGAAAGGCAAGAAGACAAACGAAGTGTTAATGGTGGATTTGATGATTTGGATGATAATGGTGAAGATGATGATGACGGTTTTCCAAGGAGTAATGTAGAAGAGAAAGTGGTAGAAGATGCAAGTGAAGTAAGCTTGTTTAAGAAGAAGATTGTGGGGATATTAAGTGCTGGGAGTTTTGGAGAGAAGAGACCTTCAAAACTATCTAACGAAGAGTTGTTGCATTTGCTTCGGCTTTTCAACCAAGAGGGTGTATTGTTTCATTAGCAAAGCTTGCAAAATTGCAAGTTTGCTGCAACAGTGAGAAGTATAAAGGGCTTCCCTCTAGCTTGTTAACTACTAATCAAGCAGTTGGTAGAAACACCTTCTTTGTTTGTGGAAACAACGGCTCTTTACTGCGAGTCAAATGGTAAATCATTGCCTCTTCATTTTTTAGCTTAATTGTGGCATCACCACTCAAATGTTCTTCTTCATCATTCACCATTCAGCAACGGAATACCAACCACATAGTGCGACAAACATAAATTTCAAAGCCTAAATGTAATGCTCTCTGGCTCAGTGTTCTCATTGGCAAAAGTAGCAAACGAGAAAGCATTAGCGACAAGATTGCAAGTTGTAACATGATTTTGGAGACCCCTTAAGCTTACGAAATGTTCGATATGTACATAATGCAAGCCCATTCAAGTTCTCTAGCTACTACTTGCTTGTTCCAAACCCTCATAAAAACCTTCTGGTCAAGAACTAGTTGCCTACTTTATTCCCAAAGACAAGAAACTGGTACAGCGAAACATGCCAATGCTGTATATTGATGAAGCTCTTAGTTTCGTTTGCACAATTTCTACGAATTCAACGAAGAGCATTTGGAACTAGAAATTCATTCTACGAGTCGAATGCATACTGGTATTTAACCTCACTATGCTTCTGAAGTTTTGGGATATTTCATACTTATGAAAACTACGGTAAGGAGCTTAATAACTACATGATTCGCCCACTCGTCCCGGAAAGAATACTGTATGTAGGGAAAAATAAGGTAGGTTGAACAGGGTTCCGATGGATCTGCTATAGTTACTCGATCTCGATCAAATTGCTCTGGATCTGTCTCTACATCTGGAGTATCTGTAACATCTAGACTGGGAGTACAATCATATAAGGACGCCGCCTCTGTTGATCATATTACTATGATGATTACGACTCCCAGGTCTTGCTCTAGAAAGCTAAGATTTAAGTAGGGCATGTGATAAACTATTGAGTGATGGAGAAAAGAGACCTTGAACAATAACACTGCAGATCTCATCCTTTTACTCTGCTTCGGTCGTATGTCTCTTGCTGTATAAAAAAATGTTCCTGGATACACTGCTAATGTTCTTCTAGTCACTTTCCCCGTCATATAAACCTCGTGTATTTGCCGTTTCACATCAAGGTATCTTTTTCCTCTTCTTCACACCATACTATGCGTGTGACATTTCGAAAGGTAGAGCTAAATAAGACTTTACGATTCTTTAGGTTTCTTACAAATGCATCTCGGTGTAGATCACTGTCATAAAAAAATCCTGTTTAGCTAGAGCAACGAAATGATTTATGAATCCTGTTTAGCTAGAGCAACGAAATGATCAAACATGAAATGTAGTAAAGCACCTAGTTCTTCTGAGGTACCGAATGAGAGGATGACCCTCTCAAAAATCAAGTTGTTCACTAAATTCTGATCATCTCAGGTGTTTACCAAGTCCTTTTAAAAGGATAAAATAGTACAGTTGGATCAGATAAGCTTTTATAGGACAAAAGCTTTAACCGCCTTGTAAACCATCTAGATGGCTCATATCCACTAACGGTTCAATCACTCTTCTACTTATAACAAACTTCTACATAGAAAAGGTACATTGAAGCTAACACGAAAAAGAATTGTCTTTTTAGCCAAATAGGCTCCACAAGATGTGATCTTGAACAGGAACTACCAGTTTAGTTAGATATTATCGACTATTTCATTATTCAAACTAAAAACTTAAAGAAGATTACGGACTGGATATCTTGCTCTACACCCTCTTCTAATCTTGGCCTGTGAATTCCCTACTCGCAGGGTCGCTTGCCTACGCTTCACGCCGTCACTCAGGTTAAAGTACAACATCTACAAGAAAATACTGAGTTTGTCTTAGGTCGTCATTTTCTTGTGCTAATACCTCTGTGATAGGTCTCTATGCCTTGGAGTTCACATGACCCATATAAGATTCAACATGTGACATGTTGTAGAAGTCTACGAGCAACATCCTGAGGCGCCCGCTGGGATCATCACGGACTTAAAATCCGTTCAAACAAAACAATATGCATAAGACGGAGATTTCTCTTATCTAATTTTGTACACAAATATGCCTTCAAAATAAAAGTATCCTAAGTTCCTAACCCTATATGTCACTCTAGGGTTCACTTTCTGGTAAATTCATCTATCACCAGAGCTTCAATCAATTTCGCCACGCATATGTTTGGCAAATTCTTTTAAGTCTAAAAATGTAACAAATATTAAAATTTGGGAAATTGACAAAATTTAGCATAGATTAGTATGCCAATCTTTCCCTACTTGATATCGCTCACAGATTAATTATACAATTTCACAATAATAATAATAATAATAATAATTAATAATAATAATATACACTATACTCTACACAGTACCAAAGTAGAGTGGAAAATTGAAGTAGAAGGGGAATAGGGAAAAGGCCTACAACCTGTTTGTTGATTTGTCTCTATGGATCGGGTGTCACGAGGAGGAGGATGACGACGTGGGAAACGCGTCCTTGACAGCGGAGGCGGCGGTGAGGTAGTTGAGCGTGTTGCGGAGCGTGTCACGCTCCCGCCGGAGCCTTGCGGCCGTGTCCTCGAGCTCGAGGAGCGCCTGCTGCTCGCGGGGGGCGCCCTCGAAGGTGCTGGCGACGAAGAAGGAGAAGGGCGTGGGGAAGAGGTTGCGGCGGAGGTCCATCGACGCCGCCTCCTCCTCCTTCTCCGGCTTCCCGTTGAGCCGGTTCGAGATCCGGATCACGTCGCGCATGTGGCCCTCGACCTCGGCGGCGAGCGCCTCGAGGTCGTCGGTGCGCGGCGGCGCCGCCGAGGAGGGATCGGGCGGCGGGGGCCGGTCCTCGAGCCAGGTGACGGCGGCGACGAGGTAGGGCTTGGTGCGGACGACGCGTGAGACGCGGAACCGCTCCTGGCCCTTGCAGATGAGGAAGAAGCGGTCGTCGACGAGGCGCTCGTGCTTGACGACCTCGCCGACGCAGCCGACCTCGGCGACGGCCCCGGCGCCCGCGCCGCCGCCGGGGTCGGAGAAGACGACGCCGAAGCGGAGGTCGGTGTGGAGGAGGGTGTGCATCATGATGCGGTAGCGGAACTCGAAGATCTGGAGGGGGAGGACGGCGCCGGGGAAGAGGACGAGGGGGAGGGGGAAGAGCGGGAGCTCCACGAGGTCGTCGGCGGAGGAGGAGGAGGAGGGGGGGGGGAGGGTTCCGGCGAGGCGGAGGAGCAGGGGCGGCGGAGGAGGAGGCGGCGCCGCCGCGGCGGCCCCGGCCGAGGCGAGATCGCGGAGGGGGGAGATGGGGACTTGGCGTTGAGGAAGGGGAGGGAGGGGGGAGAGGGGTTGGGGGAGCGGAGGAGTTGAGGGAGGAGAGCCATTAGGGTTTGTGTTCCCTCTTTGGTGGTGGTTTTAGGGTTTTGGCGGTGAGGAGAGAGAGAGAGGGAGAGGGGATCAGGGGAAGAGGTGGATGAAGACGATGATGGGGCCCACGGGAGATGTTTTATTGGCGTCGATGGCATGGAGGGTGCCACGTGGCAGCTTATCTACTCCGCATGAGGAAACTTGGTACTTTTCTTAAATTTTAGAATTTAGAATTAGAATAGAATTTATCTGTGCAAAATAGATTTAGGAAAGATACAAATCAGTTTTTCAAAAAGTTATTGAAAAAAAAAATTAAAGTGTAGCATTATTCTAAAAAATATTTGAGTCTCTGTATTTTTATATAATTAATGACCGCTAAATGTAATAATAATAACCGAATAGCTGATTCAACAAGAATGTATTCTTATTTCTTTTTAACTAACAAACTTTTGAGTGTGAGATGTTATTATGGCAGTGTTTTAGTAGCCTAGCCTATTTTTTTTATACAAACATCAAAATTTTATGGTTCTTTTTGTCTTTCCAGAAGCTTTTTTTATACTTCTTTTGTTTGCTCTTTTACTGAAAATACTTCTCTTCTGCAGTGCAGTGACCTCTTCTTTGGCTCTTTTCTGACGGGCAAGAAGAGAGATAAGCCACATTTTGATCTTCCCCCACCCACATTATTCTCAACAATCACTAACAAGTAAAAAAAATCCTAAATGCAGTCTCCACACGTTCGACGCGAATGGCATCCTAAATTCAGTCTCCACAAGTTCGACGAGAATGGCATCCATTTGCAGCAGGAGCTCGTAGCCATGGTTTAGGTATTTTGGGTATTTTGGCGCATCTTGTGTTGGTGTATTTGATGATTCGATTGAGGGACTTCTATCAATAATTTTTGATAGTTCATTCAAGCCATCCTCCTCTTATTTGTGTCCATGTGAAGACGGAACTTTGGTCCAAAAAAAGGGGGTGTAAAGCCCAGGTTATTTAGTTGGCCCAAGTTGGCCATTTTGATCTTTTATTTGGTTATACATACCACCTTTGAACCCATTTAAAAAGGAAAACACACACACACACACAATAGGTGGTACATATTCTAAACTTTTTTTTTCTTTTTTTTTTTTTGAGAGAAAGATAGCACGCTACCCGCTTCGTTTATTTTTTTTAGAAATAAACTTAGCTAGAACTGTGAATCAACTAGAATTCGAACTCGGAACCTCGGGTACCAACCACCAAGTCCTTTGCCACTTGCGCTAAGGACGGTCGGTTACATATTCTAAACTTTCCACCACCATTTTATACATTGAGAAACATAGAATTGAACTTCCCAGGTAGGGATGTCAATGGATATGAATACCCAAAATATTATCCGAATCCGAACACGAACGGGACGGATTTATCCGAACTACATGGATATGGATTTGGGTATGGGTATAGAAAATAAAAACTCGACAGGTATGGGTACGGGTATGAATTTTGTATGTACTCGATCCGAATCTGAACCCGAACCCAAATAAATTATATATATATTATTTATTTACTTATATAATATATAAAATGTCTAATAATATTTTAGCCATTGGATCTTCATCCAACGGTCAAATTATATATATATATATATATTATTTATTTACTTATATTTGATTGTGTTTTGAAAAATTTTGATTTTACTATAATATATTTTGAAATATGATAAAGAAAAATAATTACTTCGGGTTTGAATTTTCGGATTCGGACTCGGATTCGGATTTCGGATTTTTGGTCGGGTCGGATATGGATATGGATTTTTAAAACCCGCTGGTCCGGATTCGGGTTTCAATTTGATTGTCGAGTTCGAGTTCGGGTTTTTGAAAACCCGACCTAAACCCGACCCATTAACATCCCTATTCCCATGTTGGGGATCTCCTAGATGCAGCTTCCACAGAAGAAAAGATTATTGAAGCACCACATTCAAGTTAAAGAACAACAAATAAAGTAGCAAATCAAGAGGACAACAAGATGACAAAGAAAATTCTGCAAAAGGCCCTCTTTAAGTTTTCACAAGAAAACCGAAGAGCGTAGATTGCGCCATTAGTCGCTGAAATACACCATTTTTAAAAAATAAACGCATGAAAATACTTGAGGATTATCTTTTATTCATAAAATTTCCTGACCAAGTAGACTAGGAGAGATCTCTGAAAAGATCACACCACCTCCAGATTCACATATTACAACCTCCTCCAATTAGGCTATTACTAGAACTAACCACCGTAAGAACTAAAAGACCCTGTAAACATGGAACACGTGATCCACATCAAACCCGTAAACCCAACCAATCTCCAACTCCTAATATGATTCGTTCAACCTTTGGCTTCCAAAATTGGGATATATTCACCTACAATCTACATAAAAGTTGCATTCTGGAAGCAGAAGCAGCTTTTTGTCCAAGCTATCTACATATCACCTGAGGGCGTTCGCAAAAGCAAGGAGTGAATCCACATCCCTCCTCTCCGAAGGGTACTTGATGGGCCTCGACGAGTGCTTGGGGAAGAAGAGGATGGTGGGGAAACTCCCGAGCTGAAGCTCTTTCTGCGCAAATGGCTTCTGCTCACCGTCAGCCTGGAATTTCCCGACCTTCACGCCAGAACCAGATAGCTTCTCGGCGAATTCCATGTATGAAGCTTCCATTCCCTGGAATGATAGAAGACACAATTTTCAGTATGTTGGGGCATTTACTCCAATCCTAGAAACAAAATTCGCTAGCATGTAAGGGATATCATGTTAAATTACTACTTAGTCCTCCTCCACCCTAATTTGATTATCCCAGTAACTGATAGATAAGATGGTAAGAACAAGGCACCGCAGACATTGGGCGTTTCGGATTGAAAATTGGTTTTAGAGATGACATTGCAAAAATTAGTTGAGGACGCAAATTAACCTATTTAATTGTAAGAAGTTAGGGGCCAATGCATAATCTGTCGATATTTTGAGATTACAAATAACATTCAATTCTGAAAGATACATAAAAGACAGTAAAAAGACGTGCTATTCATACCTGGCAGAACTGGCACCAAGGAGCATACAGAACAACAATCCACGGCTCCGCCCTACTTTCCAGCCTCAGCAAGTTCTCAATCCCGGGCCTACTTAGGTTAATAATGGCTTCGGATTCAAAGATGTCAGGCGTTCCGTTCACGGAGCTCACGGCTGCAACCCCATTACCATTAGGCCCGAACATATCCGCTTCTTGCGCAATATTCCCCTTGTGAAGCCCGCATTCTTTGGCCTTGGCATCCTCCCACCACCACCTTCCTTCCCTCTCGTGCTGCCCTGGCAGGACAGGTCGAGTGCATGGTTCGCAGCCGATTGACACGTAACCCTGATAGATGATCAAATAATTGAATGAGCATTTTATATTATAGTCAAAAATAAGAATTATTGTTAAATACATGTTTGAAATGATACTTGGACATACTTGTGAATGTAAAGAGTTGACAGGAACATCCATGGTCCTGAGGAAGTTCCAGATATCCTTGCCTTCCACACTGGCAACAGGGTTCCACTTAACCAAGCTCCCAATACCGCCATCCATTCCTTCGAAAGAAGGATCCACCTGCATGATATATGAAGTAACGTTAGAACATTGGATATCAATCAGATGGTTGACTATCACTTCATGCACTTTTCTTATGCAGCTCAGGGTATGTCAAGTACAGCTGTTTAAAGAAGTGCTAACAGCTTTCCCTTGAACATTTTTCTCGCTGCATCTAGAATCAGATGCATCCTTTGAGTTTGTACTTTAAAGGACATATACCTATTTCAGCTTCCGCCTACAATCAGAAGCTCCATACTATTTTCCATGCCAAGCATCGAGCCAAACAGGCACTATAGGGCCAGTTGCACATGGCTGGAGCTTCTACCAAAATGATGTCCAAGTAAAGAAGTTCAGAAGAAACACAAACAACGTTCCCCAAAAGTTATACCCGACAGCTTCCCGCTGCAGTGGAGCAATGGCGCCAAACTAGCACTTCTGATTTGGCCCCCAAAAGCTCATTTAGCTTCTCACCACAGTAATAACTCAGATTACATTAATTTTCAAACACTTGGCTTCTACTTCTCAAGATAAAGTCGTCTTTCCAAAAAACAACAGATGTATGCCCTTTATAAAATTTTGATGTACGAAGGTAAGCTAGTATATGTCCTACTGTTTTTTAAGGACTTCTAAATCTTTTCAATCTAAAGAAATTAGTAGCAATTAACAGGTAATTTATACCTGGACAACAGGGATATGAGCTCTGGTGCCAGGGGACTGATCCTTCCTCTGCCCGGTGATCCAAGCCTTAAGGCCACTTAGTGCCCTTCGTAAAGGCCTAACCTTCCTAACTCTGCAGCACTCTTGGTGCCCATCCTCATAGAAGGAAAACAAACCTTTGCTCCTAACAAGGGCCTGAACTTCTACTGAATCAGGGAACATGTACTCGATGTGGATGCCATAATGCTTCTCTACCTCGTCAAAGAACCTGTAGGTCTCGGGATTGAGCCGCCCTGTGTCAAGGCTGAACACTCTGAAGGGCCGGCCCGTCAGGTGGGCGTATTCAATCAACGCAACATCCTCCGCCCCACTGAAAGACATAAGAAATGCAATTGGCATGTAAGTCTGTGTGGGTACTCAGATTTTGGCATTGATTCTCTTATCTCTATTTATCAACATTAAATCAACAGAAAACACAGAAAACACAATTATTGCTACTGGTAAAACAAGAAAGTTGTAGCCATGCAGGATTATAAATGTGGAATACACATTAAAAGTGAGATTACGAGAAAATTTTATGTTTTATTGGTCAAAGATACTTTTTGAGTATTCTGCAATCTACCCTGACAAAGTAAAACTGTTCATGGAAAGTTCCACTTTGTAAACAGGTCACCTAAAGATACCACTTTGACCAGTAGTCAATCCTACGACGATCGAAAATTTTCATTTTCACTCTTCTTGGCTATGGTTGAGATAATAAGAAGTCCAGATAATAATAAAATGAACATAAAAGCCACAGCAAGCTATCGGAAAGTACACATCAAAATTTAGGATTTAACTTGTGAGATCACTTTTGTAGTTAGTCAATGTTGGAAAAGTACTAATGCTTTCTTATCTATTGGCGCAATAGAACAAAAGAACTCGCATTGGACCACTAGAAGAGCATGTCAACTGTAAAACAAATACCTAAGATTGGAACAGATTAGGTCACTTCACACGTGTAACGAATCAAATATCAAAGTTCAATAGATGTGAAAGCATGCGAATAGTCCCCTCCCACCAATGAGATTGACCAGTTCTTCATGAAACAAAAAATGCGTTCACGTCATGCCAAATCACTTCTTTTCTTCAACGCAACAACATATATATCTTACCAGCCCTGACGGCTCTTTTGTTCAAAATACTACACTAGATTTTCGAAGCAAATTCTTTTCGCAAAGCAGCTCATTTTTTTAGCTTCACAGCTAAAATTGCTAGATTTCTTTCTCTTTTTCCAAAAGTAACTCTGTTTCTTCTTTCGAAGGCTCACATCTCAATCTTGAGTACTTCAATAGTTCGGAAAATAAGTCCATTTATATGGTTATCTAGACCATTGAAAAGATATATGCAGGTACACAAATCTTCAAATTTCATATATTTCCAAAAGTTCCACATTTTACAGAAATAACTCTTTGAGAAATATATTAAAATAGAAAATCAAGCTTCCCAACTTATTGGATTACTCACTACTCGATATCATATCTTTGCAAGAAACAATAATGATGACGGTATACCTGTAAATTCGAATCTACATAAAAGTATATTTCCTAAACACTTTTAAGCTCCAAACTTTCAAAAACATCCTACTTTAGTATCGAATTAAAAAAAAATCTATTTTTTTTACCAGAAATGACCTTTTAACCTGTGTGAAGTAAAGCGATCAAACCAAATTGGTGATTTTACATAAAAAATTAGATTTTTCTTTTTGGGGTCAGATGCTATATAGTAAATGGAGTATTCACAGGGATTATACATACATTTTACGCAAAGTAAAATACAATAGTGGGTCCAATAGTGATGATAATGATTTAAAAAAAACAAAAGACAGATTATAAGGAAAGCGATTAACCTGAACGCAATGGCGATGTCGTTGCCGAACCTCTCGAGCGCCTTATCGATAATCTCGAGCGGCGACGCGTTCTCCAACTCCGCCGCTAACTTCTCATAATCCACAAACTCCTCCACCTCCTCCCTCCTCTTCTCCCCCTCCACCACCGCCCCCGCCCCCGCCGGCGCCGGCGCCGGCGCCGTCACCGCCTCGCCCCTCCTCCCGGGCTCCACCGCCCGGAGAGGCCGCGCCGCCGCCCACCGCCGCCTCGAGGGGGCGTTGCTCGCCGTCGACGCCGAGATCGACGGCTCCAGATGCCTCACCGCCCCGATCTGGACAGCTGGTACAACACAAAACCCTAATCCGGTGAGATCGAAGCCCTAATATCGCACAAATCACAACAAAGAGAGAGGGGAAGCTACGTCGTACCCTTGAGATCGCGAGGTACGATCGAAGACGCAGAGATCGACGCGGTCGCCGAAGCCATAGAGGCAAATATTTATTTCAATTACTAATTCCAAAAAAAATTAGAACAAAAAAAGAAAAAATTTGAGCTTTTACTCTACTCGATTACGCTCCCTCTTTCTCTCGGGATAGAGAGGATGGAGAGGGGGGATTAATAACAACCGAGAAAGAGGGAGCGCGTCTCGGTACAATGAACCTGGACGGGATTCGGCATAGCAGCCGGTCGCGACACGTGTCGGCTTTTTATTGGAGGGAGGCCCAAGTGGGGTTGTGTGGAGCTCCCGCGCGAAGCGCTACCGTCACCCGTCGAGGCGCCAAGAGACGGAGTCGCGTGCGAGTGGTGGAGCAGCAAAATTTAAATTTAAAATTTAATATTTAAAATTAGCCTAAATTACATAAAATATCTATGTCAATATTCGCTTTTTCACTTTCCCTCCTTATCATTTAAAAATCTACACTTTGCTTTCTTGTAAAATAAAAAATATTCACAGAAGGGTACGGTGTTAAATTTGGTAGCAAAATGATCAATTTACCCCTCATCATCTTAGTCTTCTCCCCAATAATTATATATTTTGGATATAAAAAAAAATATAATAATATTTTATAAACGGAACACTGACGGCAGGGGACAAAGTGAACATTTTTTATTTTATAAGGGAGCAAAATGTAAGTTTTTAAATGACAGAAAGAAAAGTGAAAAAGTAGGTATTGATGGAGTTTTTTTATAATTTAGCCTTAAAATTAACCTAAATTTATACTATATATAAAAATACATATTTTGATTTACATCTGTCCACGGATCTATTATATAAAGTATTAAATAATGATGGCTTGTGTTTTTGTGTTCCGTAAACTTAGTAATATTTTATAAGGTATTATATGAAAAATAATTATATACTCGTTGTGCTTTGACACGGCCTAATACGATCTGGCTCATATGCCACTCCTACTGATAGGATCAAATCAATGTAATCTGTTTTACGTGTTAGCATTTATAAAAATAAACTAAACTTTTTTCCTGCACGTTTGCATATTGTTGTGACAAAAATTTGAGGTTAATTTAACTACCAAACATCCAATTATAAAGAAATGTAGTTGAAAGTAAAAGCAGATCTTAATTCATCTCATTTTTTACTCTAGCTGCAACTACAATCATTATTTATAGAATAATAGTTGATAAAAAAAATTTATTACTTTTGCTGTAAAGTAAAATAAAATTAAAATTTTGTAAATTAAACCCAAAATACTTCGATTTGGTCTTTTGAATCTTGTTATAATAAGAAAGTTTTTTTCCCAAATTTTAATTAGTATTTCTGAGACATCAAAATGGGACTCGCAAATGTGACTCCCATACGCAAAGGAGTGTGGTGAGGTCATGGGTTACGTTCTAGGGCTTTCACTATTTAGGTGTGTATAAAAAATTAAAAATAATAATAATAATATGATGCATGTTAAAAAATTGGAGTATTAAATACGAGAATATTTATTAGGAAGATTCTCCCAAATTGTGTATGGGATTCGCCCAATAATTGAGTGGAGTAGGGAAATTGACTTTTGTGATAGTGATTTTGAGCCATTGAAATTAGAGAAAAAAAAAAAGGAATATTAATATTTATTGTGAATTTGGAATATTTTTTACATTTTGCAATACTATATGGACCATAAAATGAGGGAATAAAATTGATTGGCCTGAATAAATGACAGGGGAAGGAATAGAAACCATGAGAATATCTATTTCCAAAATGAAATAGGATGAATATTCTAATTTTGAATGAAATATTCTTTTATTTACATTAAAAAAAATTCATTATGTAGATCGTACTTATTCGATTATGATATAATATTACGTTACATAAATCACAATAATTCAGTTATAATATAATTTCTGTATCATCCTTAATTTTAAAGAACCACTAAGAATGAAAAAGTAACCGAATAACTAGGCTACATTAGTAGGACAATTAGTTTTTTTAGAGAGAAGAGTAGTATACTATCCACTCCATTCATTGCGAATATAAACTAAGCTACATCGATGGAGCAAGTAGGCCCTCGATGAAAACAAAAGTGGACGAAGGAGAAAAAGAAGCAAAACAATGCAAAGCACAAGAGAAAGAGATGGAAAAAATACTGACAAAAATAAGAAACAGCCAGATTATTGACTGAGGCTTCTAGTGTCTAATAAGTCGATCCACTGTCTTGTCAAGCTCTGCACCATCCCAAGCATTATTAATGAATCCATATTATTATTTCTGAAAACTAAGTTATTTTTTATCTTCCAGATCACCCACCAACAAACCACTAACTTTTTGTTATTTTTTACTTTTCAACAATAAATTGCCATTGCTATATTTGTTTTGTAGTAGTTTCCTTATGTGGCTTGCTACTTAAGATGGCTTGTTTCTTGGTTCACATTTCAATGGATTTTTTTTTTTAATGTGATAACAACACCTTGTTTGTATTGGGTGGCATTTTAATTCGAGGAGGTCAATTGATTATCACCACATACTTTTGTAGTAATTTTTCGTAACCAAATTTATAAAAAGTTCGCCATCATGGATGAGTTCCTATCGTTTGTTTTGCCGTCTATAATTTTTTTAGTTTGAGAATATTACAGTACGTGAATAATCTTAACACTTCATTTGAATGGTAGAGACCAAATAAATCATATATTATGTCCACCCACAAAAAAAAAAAAAAAACAAATGAGTCAATAAAATAGCAAATTACAATTTTCCTCTCTTTTGGAGTGAATTTTTTTTTTCCGGTCATTAATCATTGTTTTTCGAGATATAATTTTATGGAAGAATATTTTTCTTTATTCCTTATATTAAAAATCCTACAACCAAAGTCAACTTAAAAAGGTAATATAAGAATAGTTTGACAAAATTTTAAAAAGGGAGAGGAGGTCATTAAATAAATAATAATATTTTTAAATGCTAATTTAGAAATTAAAATTAGGAGCAATATAAATGGGGTCCAGTTATGGACCAATGGTATTCTGAATTAGGCCTTAATTTACTTACACAATTTACAATTAAGCCCACAAACTCAATTTGGGCCAAACTCGGGCTTGATGTAATTGGACCCAAACAGGGCCCAGTTTATAAATTTCTAGAAATTAAACTTAAATCTAAATATAACAGTTACATATGATCTACAACAACTAAAAATTCTGTATAATTAAGTATTATAATTTATGATTATTTATTTTTATTTGTAAATTATTTAGATGTTATGTAGATTAGGTACAAATTTTTTATTTAGATTTTAATTATTTAAGTGTCACTGGTTTTGAGTTTTGGTAAATACAATAATTTCTCCAAAATATCGCCATTTTTTTTTAAAAAAAATCTCACGTCCGTTGCACGTGCTCATCTCCTCTCTCTCTCCTCTTCTTCCATTTTTCCCTCTTCATCGTCTCCCAAATCTAAAACCCTAGCGAAGGACACCAAAAATTAAGCAAAAAAGGAGGGAAAAAGAGAAAAAGAAGCGAAAATTCCCACATTTTACGTCGCCATGATCGGATTGAGCTCGCTATCACCTCCCTCTCGCTCCCCCTTCCTCGGAGCCTCTCATGAGGAGCATTTCCTCGTTGGGCGACCCCTCAACAGCTCGCTCTCCACTAGCAGAGGTAATGGCGCCTCAGTTCAAACCCTAGCTTTTGGTTCTACTTTTCCTGTGGATGTGGGGTGTTGTGGATGGGAACATGTTGGTTTTTGCCTCTTTGGTGATTTTACTAAGTAATTATCTCTTTCCTTTTTGAAGTAGGATTGAAACGTGTAATTGTTGGCCAAAGTGGTTGATTTGTCATATATTTGGGGATAGGAAGAAGATTTTTATGGTGAATTGTTTGATATTTTAGGAATCGGGGAGTAGAAAGAGAAATTTTATCATAAAATAAGCATTTTACCCTGTGTTACTATGAGTTAACTTCAAATTTTGAGAATTTGTTCACGGTCACGCAATAAAGTGCAGTGTATATGAAAGTTTTGATATCGTGATACAATATTATATTTGCATTACTTTGATTAAGCCTGGAATATGAAGGTCTTGATGCAATTTTATGTCGAATGGTCTTGATCGTGTTCTTTGGTGATTTCAATGGTGGTAATATTTCGGGACTTATTTTTAAGAGCATAGTACCTGCTACGCTGTGTTAATTTAATTTATTTTTGCATTTAGGGAAAGCAATCGTACAAAAGCGATGTGTCATTTTATCAAGTAAACTATCGGCATTGGAAGAAGCCATGCGTGTACGGAGGTATGCATTTGTGGCACAGTTTCAGTTCCGGTGGGCGTGTGCTTACTCTTTTGCTCTGAGGTCCTGCCGATGGGGACAATAATAGGTCTATTATTAGAGATTTGCGGTGATATTGATGTTGCTGCAACTTGATGCTGCTAACTAACTTTGTTGTGCAATCAAAGGTTACGGGAGCTTCAAAATTCGGTAAAAATAAGGAAGAGGCCACCTTTGAGGCGTGGAAAGGTTTCTGGACCACTTGTTGTGCCAGAACACATTCCAAGGCCGTCGTATGTGGGTTCAAACGACATACCAGAACTCTTTGGCGAGCATCAGATACATGATGCTGAAGGAATTGCCGGCATGAGAGCTGCCTGTGAGCTCGCTGCTCGTGTTTTGGACTTTGCAGGAACATTAGTTAGGGTGAGAATTTAACTTGCTATTTCAAAATCTGTTTTTGTGACTACCGGCTTAGTTTATTGTTAAACAGTTTTAACACTTAGCCATGATTTATGGTTCTCTTCTCCATTCTTGTGTGACTGTGAGGATAAGTTGAATATGTTTTCTATTACATCCCTACTGGATGGTCATCCAACTGGATGTATTACTCTGTGCTCTATACAAAATGTTCTTTAGTTATTATTACTTCTTAATATAAGCATGATTGCGTTTATTATTCAAACTATTCTTTTGTGATAAGCCCATCATGTTTATCTTCTCTTCATGCAATTTTCACGTTGTTTCATGTATTCTCTAATGCCTATTTGTATCAGCCATCCATCACAACAAATGAAATTGATAAAGCAGTGCACAATATGATCATTGAGGCTGGTGCTTATCCTTCTCCTCTTGGATATGGCGGATTTCCAAAAAGTGTATGTACATCAGTTAATGAGTGTGTTTGTCATGGAATACCTGATTCTCGCCAGCTACAGGTTTTGTAAGAAGCCATTTTTCTTTTGTGTTCTACACGCACTTTTTGTTTAATGTAATGATGTCAAATTGTCTTGGACTAACTTATCTCCCTCTCCTGCAGAATGGAGACATAGTAAATATCGATGTGACCGTTTTCTTGAATGTATGTTGTTTATTTTTCCTTGGTTTTTCCCCTGAAAGCATCATTATACCCTTTTTTCTCCCTAAGTTTAATTCTTTCTTGGACATAGTAAATATTGTTTGTCATGCAGCTTTTCTTAACTGGTCACATTCTGAAATAAATTGCTCTTGATTTGTCTCCAGGGCTATCACGGGGACACTTCAAAGACTTTTCTCTGTGGCGATGTCAATGAACCAGTAAAGCGGCTTGTGAAGGTAAGTTAATCTATTACTTGTTCAGGCTTACTGATTTACAAATGATGTATAGAACAATTTCGCATTCTATTTGCGATGCCTGCCTAAATTAAATTTGCTTCCGCCAAATCCATTTTAGATCCTGTGACAATTTCTATTAGGTTGTCTTTTGTTAAATGTCATAGATTTTTGTTGCATGCATCTGAAAAGAGTGACCTCTTATATTGTTGTTTGAGGAGATGCAGAAATATAATGTTTTATTAAACTTTTTGTACCTTAACATCACATTTTAACATTTCTTGTGACAGTAGCTTTGCGTAAAAATCTAGCCTGGATAGAAAATTCTATATATAACATGAGACAAAACAGTAAGTTCCCATATGTTATCATGTCCTTGATCAGGTAACTGAAGAATGCTTGGAAAGGGCCATCTCCGTCTGCAAGGATGGCGCTAACTTTAAAAAGATTGGCAAGAGAATTAGGTAATCTTATACCTGTGATCTTGTCCGTTATGATCTATAATGGTCTTTATTTAGGATAATTAGTGATTAGCTGTAGCCTTGTTACACTAAATGTCACATCTGTTTCATAGTAACAAAAGAGTGTTGGAAATTTTATGAGATACATTGTTTCCTAATCTTTTCTTTAAAAAAAAAAATGGTAGTGAGCATGCTGAAAAGTTTGGCTATGGAGTGGTGGAACGTTTTGTTGGGCATGGTATTGGGACTGTTTTTCACTCCGAGCCTCTTATATTACATCATCGTGAGTACTCTTTCATAATTTCCCGAAGTTCCTATAGATATGTGAATGCTTGTAATATGAGTCCAGAATTGAATTAGTTACAGCCGATAATGAGAGCTGTCTAATTTACTATGGTAAGATAATGAGTTTTAGCTTTTCTTTTCTTTTCTTTTCTTTGCATTTGCAAATTATGCAAAATAAGTAGAAAATAAAGCAATTCACTGTTATAAACAGTAACAAAGGATAGGCCATAAATTATTGATTGATCCAGATGGAAATGTCGAGTCTATGCTCATAGTATCACCTGATTAGATGGGTTCAAAGCGACCACCTCTTGAGAATCTCTTTTGGGATCAAATCCATACATTTGAAGACAGTAGATGCTATATTCTTATGAAATATACAGTGGCTATTCTTTTTATTTTATATATATTCCGTTTTAGCAATTCTACGGATATAGCTGATTCAGTCTATCAGATTCATAAGAAGGTCATATACTTCTCTGAGCTCACTGTGCATCCGGAACATTTACCATTCCTTGTTGGGCCTTTATGTGATATCCATGATCTTTATTCCGAAATTGGACTCATTTTCTAGTGTTAGATGTCAAATTTACTATGACTTAATTGTTCCCTGTTCTTTTAAGGTGGCAAAGTTTATATTTTACGTTATACTATTTAGTCTACAATTGAATTTCCATTCTAATTGGTTGCTTGTTTCATAGGTAATGATAAATCTGGCCGAATGGTTGAAGGTCAAACATTTACCATCGGTAGGCACTTTATATTATATTCTGTGTGCCGAATAATTGGTCTTTTGTAACGTCACCTCTCAGATGGAGTAATTTCATTTTTTAAGCGTCTGAAACTAAATTGATTATATATCTATATTTATTCCAATATATTGCATTTGATGATTGTTCGAGCCGATAAAATTATGCAGAGCCTATTCTTACAATGGGGAGCATTGAATGCGTGACATGGAATGATGGCTGGACAACTGTGACAGCTGATGGGGGTCGAGCTGCACAATTTGAGCATACCATACTTATCACAAGGACTGGCGCAGAAATTTTGACAAAGTTTTGAGATATTTCTACAGTTAATAGCAACAAAGGAATATCTTCAATTTTTATGAATTTTGAGAATTGGAATTCATCCAAAACCCACGAAGCGAGCCAACAACTATATGTATCTTGTTGTATTGATGGAAATTACTTGCGTAACTATCTCTCTTCCCTCTTCCCGGAAGTAAGTATCTGCATGATTGTAATCATCCTTTTCATTTTATTCATTTTTGCAAAATTTGATGCCTCTTTTTTTTTTTCTTTTTCCAGAGTTTAAGGCTAGATGTTCTGCAGAGGAAGTTGGAAATTTGCGGTCGTTATCCAGAAACGAAATACTGAGTTGTCCACATTTTGTTCATATTGTTGCATCTACCCATCCAGAAACTTCTCTGGATGGGTAGATGGTGAAAAACTGTGTTCTTATTGATGATCAACTTCTTAAACTATCTCTGACCCCAAAATGATAATAATTTTGGGGTCACCTGTCTCATTAATTTTGACAAACATAAGCTCCTCTTTTCATCTTAGTACCCAAATGCTTTCCCTTTCTATTATATTTGGATGTAAAGGTATATTTGACTCAAAGCTATTGTCTTTCTCATGTACCATATTTTGTGTCTGTGATCTAGAATACTGCTTGTGGTTAAAACAGGCTGCTCGAGCTTGGTTTAAGAATTTTTGTTTGTGGTCTGCCATTAGAACTTGGTTTTTAGTTTAGATCGAAATTCAGTTCAAACATGTTTTACGTGCGCTACGAGCTCCGTCAATTTGAACCTTTTGGACTCTTGAGTATGCTTCGCGCAGCTGCGTGTTTGGAATAGAGAGAGTGGATGGTCGAACTGAGCAGCCCTCGCAAACTTGAAAAATTCTAGAATGCAATATTTATATTGCTGCCGTGGTATTCTCAACTAGTCAAAAAGCTTTTGGGAGGTTTATCCATTCCATCGTGATTTGTAGAAAAATATTTTTATTATTCATTCTATCATAATTTTAAAAAAAATATTTTTATTATATTTTTTTAAAAAATAAAAGATATATTCGTCACGTGCAATGCTGACACACTGGTGGGACCCACATGTCACATTAACACTAGCGATATATCGCCGTAAGAGCGAAGAGCACTTCTTTCCGCCACAGTGGCCAAAAATGTCAACTTCGTAAACCGGAGGTCACGCATTCACGCGGCGACGACTGATCGCTACGCACGAACCTCCACGAACTCATCCTCATGGGCATTTTGGTCATTTCACCAAGACAGCAGTATCTTCCCCTGCACTTGATAAACTATATAAAACAAGCGTTAGGCAACTTTCCCTTTGTCCGTTTCCTAAAAACATTATGATTATTCTTATAATTACTATTAATTTGCTCATCATTAGTATCCTTCCTCGTGCTTTTGTTAGTATATCCCCTTTTCTTTATTCAATAAATTAAACCGAACCATATTTTATTTCCACACTAGCGGCTAGCTAGAATTGATACTAAAGTAGTTTTAAGTAAAAAGGTCAAACGTTCCAACATGTTTTTATTATTTATTCCACGGGGAGAGAATAATGGAGTATATAATTTACCATCTCTAATCACACTTAAATATAAAAAATAGTAATTAAGAATGGAGTAGCAGCAGGAGAATCTCTCAATTTCCACAGTGGAACTCACTCGCTACACCCAAGTACTAAAAAGCGCTCCCCAAAGCATAATAATGATATCAAAAAAGCGTGGAGCTGAGTAAAACCAACACCAACACCAACACCAAAAAAACACCTTCTTTTCCCTCAATGGGCCATTACCATCTCCTCCTCCTCCTCCTCCTCCTCCTCCTCCTCCTCTTTCCTCCACCCTCCGGTAAGTACATAAGCATCGATATCAACACTCTCCATATATAATACATATACACTTCTCACCCCCCATTTCCATCGAAATCACCACTTTCATGCATTACAACAGCAGCAGCAGCAGCAGCAGCAGGATCGACGTCGGATTCATCGGCGTTCGTGGGGGTGAGCATCGGGACGGCGGCGTCGGACCTGCTGTCGGCGCGGGACCTGGCGGCGTTTCTGGTCCGGCAGCGGATAACGCGCGTCCGGCTGTACGACGCGGACGCGGGGCTGCTGTCGGCGCTGGCGGGGACGGGGGTGCGCGTGGTGGTGGGCGTGCCGAACTCGCACCTGCTGGCGTTAGCGGCGTCCCCCTCGTCGGCGCTGTCGTGGCTGCAGCTCCGCGTGCTCCCCTTCCTCCCCTCCACCCTCGTCTCCCACCTGGCCCTCGGCGACGACCTCCCCGTCTCCGCCCCCTCCCTCCTCCCCCTCCTCCTCCCCGCGCTCTCCTCCCTCGCCGCCGCGCTCGCGTCGCTCAACCTCTCCCGCCCCATCAAGCTCTCCGCCCCGCTCCCCTTCTCCGCCCTCGTCCTCGACCCCTTCCCCCCCTCCCAGGCCTCCTTCAACCGCTCCCTCGTCCCCTCCCTCCTCCTCCCCCTCCTCGGCTTTCTCTCGAACACCTCGTCGCCGCTCATGGTCGACCTCTACCCCTACTACGCCCTCGCCGAGAGCCGCGGCGCCATCCCCCTCGACAACGC
Source organism: Puya raimondii (assembly GCA_016920855.1). NCBI lineage: Eukaryota > Viridiplantae > Streptophyta > Magnoliopsida > Poales > Bromeliaceae > Puya > Puya raimondii. The sequence continues at coordinate 41,980,682 of JABWPP010000049.1, read as the reverse complement.
CCTCTTCCGCCCCCTCCCCCCGGCCCGCGAGGAGGTCGACCCCAACACCCTCCTCCACTACACCAACGTCTACGACGCCATGGTCGACGCCCTCTACTTCGCCATGCGCGACCTCAACTTCACCGACGTCCAGATCCTCGTCACCGAGACCGGGTGGCCCTCCTACGGCGACCCCCACACCGAGCCCTTCGCCACCCGGGACAACGCCGACTCCTACAATTCCAACCTGATCAAGCACGTGCTCGCGCGCTCGGGCACGCCGCTGCGCCCGGAGTATACCCCGGGGGTCTTCATCTACGAGCTGTTCGACGAGGACCTGCGCCCGGGCCCGGCGTCGGAGGCGAACTGGGGCCTGTTCTACGGCAACGGCACGCCGGTGTACCTGCTGCACGTGGACGGGGCGGGGGGGTTCTTGGCCAACGACACCACGGAGCGCACCTACTGCGTGGCGGCCGAGGGCGCCGACGCGAAGGCGCTGCAGGCCGCGCTCGATTGGGCGTGCGGCCCCGGCCGCGCCAATTGCTCGGAAATTCAGCCCGGCGAGAGCTGCTACGATCCCAACGACGAGCGCAGCCACGCCTCCTACGCCTTCAACAGCTACTACCAGAAGCAGGGGAAGGCCACTGGGGATTGCTACTTCCAGGGCGCCGCCATGCTCACCACCTCAGACCCCAGTGAGTTTTCTTAATCACACATCATGCAATTCTCAACTTCTAATTTGTGTTCTATTGAAAAATTAGTTTAATTCGAATCGACTGCATTATCAATCAGCTGTTAATTGTTATAGTTACATTTGCTGAAAATGGATTAGAACTAGTGATGAATCACGCAATTCAGAAACAAAAATGGCTGTAGTTGAGCATTTTTTTTTATAGCAATTTTGATTATAGGTAGTTTGTTAGGAGTGAGGTTGCTATCTTTTGATGGTGGAATGGGGGGAAAAGGGGTTGAATTAAGCTTATTGTTTTTGTTATATTTGGTTTAGATTTGTAGTTATCTAAATTTAAATTAAATCCTAATCTAATTAGGATAAGATATTATTTAGATTTAATTTGGCATATATGGATTACGACTAGAAGATTAATTCTAATCGAATTAGAATTAGATTCTAGTTTGGAGACATGTATTATATATACATGCTACGGCCAAGTTAATGGAGCCGCGACTCTAATGTGAAGCCATGCCTAATTAAGTTTGAGTCCGAGCCATTGGTGCTCCCGGTTATGAGGCTACAGCGGCGCGACGATGCGCGATGCTAATTAATTAAGTCTTGAAGAGAGCATCTTGAAGGAGCCGTACGTTGCTGCTTGAAGGGTGAGCCGAGCCGAGATATATTGTCCGGATGCGCTAAGAAGGTGCCGTATGCGGTAACGCGTGTCGATTTATATATTTGGTTTTCGGATTCTTTGAGAGATCTTCTTTGTACTCCGCCTTTTCGATATTAATAAAGTATTTGCTCCGTCTTCGCCCGTGGACGTAGGCCGTTGGCCGAACCACGTAATCTCGGTGTGCTCTTTTCTTATCTTTTCTCTGTTCCGCATTAATTATTTTCTGGATCTATTTTTCGTCGTTCCGAATTTCTAACAAACTGGTATCGGAGCCTTTCTATTCCTTTTGAGGATTAAGATGACGACGAAGTTCGAGATTCAGAAATTTGACAGGACCAACAGTTTCACATTATGGCAAGTCAAGATGCGTGCTATATTGACGCAACAAGGATTGCAGAAGGCATTGTTGGGAAAAGAAAAGATGTCTGATTCTTTGACGGCGGAGCAGAAGGAGGAGATTGACGACAAAGCTCTTACGGCAATACAATTATATTTATCCGATGAGGTATTGCGCGAAGTCTTGGATGAAAAGACCGCAGCAGAGCTTTGGCTTAAATTGGAGTCTCTCTACATGACGAAATCTCTCACCAACAAGTTATATTTGAAGCAACGTCTCTTCATGTTGCGCATGGCGGAAGGTACCTCTATTAAGTCGCATTTAAATGAATTTAATTCTATTATTATGGATCTCCGCTCGATAGATGTCAAAATCGAGGAGGAGGATGAAGCCCTTTTATTATTATGTTTTTTACCGCCCTCTTATAAGAATTTTCGTGAGACCTTCTTATTTGGACGAGATACTCTATGTCTCGATGATGTCAAGTCTTCTCTACTTTCAAAGGAGAGGATTGACACGCAGATAAGCAATGAGACAGGTGGAGGTTTAGGAGAAGGTTTAGTCGCTAGAGGGAGGTCTCGGGAGAAGGGTTACGGTAATAGAGGTACATCTAGATCAAAGTCAAAGCACAGGAATCTGATTTGCGGTTATTGTAAGAAGAAGGGTCACATAAAAGCTGATTGTTTTAAGTTGAAAAATAAAGAACAGCGGAAGAATAAAGGTGATAAGAATCAAGATCAGAAAAACACCAATACTAAGCCAGAAGCAAGTGTTGCAGCAGGAGAATCAGATAGTAATGATATCGTCTTTACAGTTACGGATAAGACACGCAGACAGGATGAGTGGCTTATGGACTCTGCATGTTCCTTCCATATCTGTACGCATAGAGATTGGTTCTCGACGTACAAGCCTTTTGAAGGTGGAGATGTATTGATGGGAAATCACTCTAAGTGTGCGGTTATTGGAATTGGCACTGTTCAGGTACGGATGTACGACGGAGTAGTGAGGACTATATCTGAGGTTCGGCATGTTCCGGATATGAGGAAAAATCTGATCTCATTAGGTACACTTGATGTTAAAGGCTTTAAGTATTCTTCAGCTGATGGATTAATGAAGGTCACTAAGGGAAATCTTGTAGTGATGAAGGCCAAGTTGTCCGACATGTTATATGTTCTACAGGGTTCCACTGTGACAGGTTCAGCAGCGGTGACTTCTTTCTCTATGTCAGATTCGGATAGCACTAAATTATGGCATATGCGACTGGGCCATATGAGCGAGTATGGTATGATAAAGTTAAGCGAGAGAGGTTTACTTGGTAGTCAGAGTTTAGAAAAGTTGGATTTCTGCGAGCATTGTGTTTTTGGCAAACAAAAGAGAGTCAGCTTTAAGGCCGCAGTTCACCGGACAAAGGGTACTCTTGACTATATTCATTCTGATCTTTGGGGACCCTCTCGTACTCCTACTCTTGGTGGTGCTAGATATATGTTGACTTTTATTGACGACTATTCTCGTAAGGTGTGGGTATTCTTTCTAAAAGGTAAGGATGAGGTGTTCAATTATTTCAAGCAGTGGAAGGTTATGATTGAGAAGCAAACTGAAAGGAAGATCAAGAGATTAAGGACTGACAACGGTTTGGAATTCTGTTCGTCAGAATTTGAAAAATTCTGCAAGAAGGAAGGGATCGTCAGACATAAGACCGTTAGGCATACTCCACAGCAGAACGGAGTGGCCGAACGGATGAATAGAACTCTTTTAGAGAGAGCACGTTGCATGCTCTCTAATGCTGGCTTAGCTAAGAGTTTTTGGGCAGAGGCGATCTCTACGGCATGCTATCTGGTAAATCGATCTCCACATTCAGCACTTGATTGCAAAACTCCGGAGGAGGTATGGTCTGGTAGCCCTTCTGATTATTCTAATTTGCGCATATTTGGTTGTCCTGCTTATGTTCATGTAAATGAAGGCAAATTAGAACCTAGGGCCAAAAAGTGCATTTTCATTGGTTATGCATCGGGGGTTAAGGGATATAAATTGTGGTGTCCTGAATCGTCTAAATTAATTATTAGTAGGGATGTCACATTTGATGAGTCTGCTATGTTATATCCTAATCGTATTTCTTCTGATGAGACCCCGAGTGCTAGCAAGCAGGTGGAGGTAGAGACCGATGGTTTAGTTCAGTCGCAGGGTTCTTCTCAGTCAGAGCAAATTCAGTCGCCAGACACCTCAGTTAATGAAACCCCACAAGTTGAGAGGCAAAGTATTGCTACAGGCAGAGCGAGGAGACAGATCAAACCACCGCAGAGATACGGCTACGAGGATATGGTAGCTTATGCTCTTTCAGTGGCACAAGATTCAGAAGATGAAGGTGAACCTTCCACATATAATCAAGCTATTTCTGGTGCCAGTTCTGCGGAGTGGTTGGTGGCGATGAATGAAGAAATGGAATCGCTCCATAAGAATCGCACATGGGAGTTAGTAAAACCGCCTACAGGCAAGAAAATTGTTGGCTGCAAGTGGGTCTTCAAGAAAAAAGACGGCATCCCCGGCGTGGAAGATACAAGGTATAAAGCTCGTTTAGTTGCTAAGGGCTACAGTCAGGTAGAAGGTGTTGACTTTAATGATATTTTTTCACCCGTTGTGAAGCATACTTCTATTCGTGTTCTTTTATCATTAGTAGCCATGAAGGACTTGTATCTTGAGCAGCTTGATGTTAAGACAGCTTTTCTCCATGGAGAACTTGAGGAGCAAATTTATATGAAGCAGCCGGAGGGATTTATTGTTGAAGGGAAGGAGGACCATGTTTGCCTGTTAAGAAAATCGCTTTATGGCTTGAAGCAGTCTCCTCGACAATGGTATAAGCGGTTTGACTCCTTTATGACAGGTCACGGATATTCTAGAAGCAAGCGTGACAGTTGCGTATATTTTAGGAAGCTTGAGAAGGGATCTTTCATATATTTGTTGCTCTATGTCGATGATATGTTGATTGCTTCCGACGACATAGTTGAGATTAATAAATTGAAGGCTTCACTTAAGGGTGAGTTTGAGATGAAAGATCTGGGTGCTGCTAAGAAAATTCTCGGTATGGAAATTAAGAGGGACAAAAATTCAGGACTACTGCATTTATCACAGGAGAAATATATAGAGAAGATTTTAAGGCGTTTCGGGATGACAGACGCAAAATCAGTGAGCACTCCTTTTGCGGCGCATTTCAAACTTTCGGCCGAGTTATCACCGCAGTCCGATGATGAGCGGGAGTACATGTCACATGTTCCATATTCTAGTGTTGTAGGGAGCATCATGTACGCCATGGTTTGCACACGGCCGGACATTTCCTACGCAGTGAGCATGGTTAGCAGATATATGACCAATCCTGGTAAGGCTCATTGGCAAGCTGTTAAGTGGATTCTGAGATACTTACGAGGTACCACTAACACTTGTTTGGAGTTTGGGAGGTGTAAGGATGGTGTGGTTGGATATGTTGATTCGGATTTTGCAGGTGATTTGGACAGGAGGAGATCACTTTCAGGATATATATTCTCTATTGGTGGATGTGCAGTTAGTTGGAAAGCTTCATTACAACCCATTGTCGCCTTGTCTACGACAGAGGTGGAATATATTGCTATGACAGAGGGTGTGAAGGAAGCTATGTGGTTAAGAGGCTTATTTGGAGAGCTTACTTCTTCTTGGGATCCGACGATTGTTTATTCAGACAGTCAGAGTGCAATTCATTTGTCTAAAGATCAAATGTTTCATGAGAGGACGAAGCACATCGATGTAAAGTTTCACTTTGTTCGGGATGTGATCGGAAAGCGCACAGTGACTGTTAAGAAAATTGGTACTGAAGACAATCCGGCGGATATGTTTACTAAGTCTCTTATAATTGCCAAGTTCAAGCATTGTTTGGACTTGGTGGCAGTTAGCAGCATTTGAGGCCCTATAGGGCGTTTGGAGAAGACGGAGAACTATGGAGCGTTAAGGAGCATTGAGGTGAAATTAATTCAAGGTGGAGTTTGGTGGCGATCTCGACACAGCGGCTAAACTACAAATTAAACCAAGGTGGAGATTGTTATATTTGGTTTAGATTTGTAGTTATCTAAATTTAAGTTAAATCCTAATCTAATTAGGATAAGATATTATTTAGATTTAATTTGGCATATATGGATTACGACTAGAAGATTAATTCTAATCGAATTAGAATTAGATTCTAGTTTGGAGACATGTATTATATATACATGCTACGGCCAAGTTAATGGAGCCGCGACTCTAATGTGAAGCCATGCCTAATTAAGTTTGAGTCCGAGCCATTGGTGCTCCCGGTTATGAGGCTACAGCGGCGCGACGATGCGCGATGCTAATTAATTAAGTCTTGAAGAGAGCATCTTGAAGGAGCCGTACGTTGCTGCTTGAAGGGTGAGCCGAGCCGAGATATATTGTCCGGATGCGCTAAGAAGGTGCCGTATGCGGTAACGCGTGTCGATTTATATATTTGGTTTTCGGATTCTTTGAGAGATCTTCTTTGTACTCCGCCTTTTCGATATTAATAAAGTATTTGCTCCGTCTTCGCCCGTGGACGTAGGCCGTTGGCCGAACCACGTAATCTCGGTGTGCTCTTTTCTTATCTTTTCTCTGTTCCGCATTAATTATTTTCTGGATCTATTTTTCGTCGTTCCGAATTTCTAACAGTTTTTGGTGTGGGTGGTGAGTGGGGAGTTGGTCGGTACATTTTGGGGAAAGAGATGTACATGTGAGTTCGAGAAGGAAAGGAAAAAGTTTAGAATGCACCAGTTATATTGCTAATGTGGCGTCCCCAACCAATCATATGACTCCCTTTGGATTCATCCGTCCCATCATGATTATTATAAAAATATTTTTATTATACTTTTCTCTCAAAAAGAGCGATGTGATTGGCTAGTTATTGATGATGTGGTGCAAGTGTGATACAGTAGACTTTCTCGAACGGAAGAGGGGCAGAGAGAGGGAGGGGAATGGGAATAGAGTAGGGTGAGCTGGATCCTGGTAGTAAAATTTGTTTGTTACCCTGGAAAAAGTTCATGAGGGACTGCTTTGAGTGCTCAGGACATGGATGTTTGATTGAAGTTATGTGTTGGACTTTTCCTTGCTTTAGTCCCAAAATTGTGTTCTTTTCTCTCTCCTTTTGTCCCTGCGTGTCACATCAATGGCTCCATTATGGTGGGTGAAATGGCATGATAGAATTCGGTGTACGACGGGGCGGATTCGGGCCGGAGCAGCCAGGCACCATAGCCTTCTTGTGAAGGAAAATGGGTCTCGCACTTAATCATGGCACCCCTCGGAACATTAAGCCCGTTTCGTTTCAAATCTCGTTGGAGATTTCCCACCTTGTTTGCGAGATTCCGTCGTGTCCCCACCCGGTCACCCCGCCGTCCCTGCCTCTGTCCAAAACCTGCATAGCCTGCCTACAACCATCAAACTTATATCCAGTTGTTATAACTTATTTACCATTTTGAAGTACATGGACCGTATATCAAATTGATATAAGGCAGGTGAGGTTTGGCACTTCTCAAGCCTCATCCAAATATGATAGGAACATGCTTGGATATGTTAGTAGTGTGTAGCATTAGTAGTAGCAAATTGGAGTGAAGCATTTTTAGCGACTGAAAGATATCTCTTGTCAAGTTGCCAACACTGTTGAATTACTTAGGCTATGCATATGGATATGGTATAAGCCACTCCAGGAGTATTATGATATTACCTGCATAAGGATGGCGACAACAGTGTGGTTGTTGTAAATGCCTATGGGACCTCATAGAAATGTGTACTAAGAGGAGAGATGGTTATAGCGAGCGCACCTAGCTATAAGGCTTCACGGTTGCAGTTATAGGAGCCTTTGAGACCAAATTAGTCCCACATCAGAAGGTAATGCGAATGTGGCTGATATTAGTAACTGCGTTTAAATATTTTGATCTACTTAGTTAGCCTTTATGGATGGACCTTAAAACCAATGTTAAATTCAATTTCTATTTCGACTTTTTACTTTTAGGTTTGTGTGTGTGTGTGTTATAGTGTTGGCTTGTTAGCTGCTAGATTCATGTCTAACAAATGCATTGGCTTTTGTGTTGCAGGTCATGGGAACTGCATCTTTCCGGGAAGGTAACAATCCTCTTGCCTTTTCTGTCCTTATTCTTTACCTACCGAAGTCTCCTCTTTCTTCGTCATATAACATTTTCATCTGCCTCAGCTTGCTGCTTACATTATGATAATTAATTATAAGAAGGTGAAAAGAGTAACATGGCCTAAAAGTGGTTGATTCAATTTATAGATACTTTATTCAGGATCAGATCACTGAATTCTTTTGGTTGATCTAATTTTGAATTGACTAAACAATTAATTTGCCGAAGTGGTCAGGTTAGGTCTTCTAGCTAGAAGCTTACGCATTCTCCTGATCTACCGAACTTCTTAGTTGTTCATTAGTCATAATAAATTCGCTATTGGTTGAGTCTCATCTCGAGGCACGGTTAGCCGATGATGATATTAATTATATGGTTTATTGGTTTACCAATGTGGTAGCTCTCCTACTCACTAGCAAGATTGTAGAAATCCTTACCAGATTGACTTTGTGGTAGAATAGAACATAAATTTATGAAAGCTTTATAATATAAGTTGGTATATATGCTAGAGCAAAACTATTTGTCAAGCTATTTTATTTGTACATTTGAATTGTTCAATTGAAAATTAGGACAAATTGAATTTCTTAATTTATATAATTCTTAAGAAAGTGGTTTGTTAGATCTAATTAAAAATATTTGCAGTAACAATACATATTTGTACATGTTTACCTTCTCTCTGTGACATTGTTTTAATGAATTCTATTCTAAATTTTCAATGCTATTCTAAATTTCTCTTTTTCATTTCTTTCTTTTATTTCCCCCCTTAAACTTTAATCATGCAGTGAGCTGATGAGCAATTTTACAAAAGGGAGTGGTGTGAATACCACAACAGTTAGCAAAGCTGAGGAATCCACTATATTGAGATTAAGAAAAGGAAGAGGAATAAGCCTCCACATGATCCCCATTTTGGTGAGCATCTTGGTGGGTTTGCTATGACCACTTTCAACTTTTTGACCTAATCCACACAAAAAAGAAAAAAGAAAAAAAAAAGCTAGAGGATGGGGATGTAGTGGGGCTTCATATTTTATCAATAATCAATAATAATAATAATAATAATAATATGGGTTCATAAGGGAAGGGGTAAATGAAATTTTGGTTTTTCTCTTCACCAATGTTGTAAAAAGGCTCAAAGTGTATATCTTCCTTCATTCCTTTTCCATTGTATTCATTTTTTCCCCATTGAAAATTTATATAGAGCTGAGACATAATGTTAGAATCACAGTGATTAATCCTAATGTGGACAGTTGAAAATATTTTTTATTAAAATTCAACTGATTTCGATTGTTATAGTTAAACAAGTCATCTTTCTATATTCATTACAAATAATTATCGGTGTAGAAAAATGATCTAAAAAAATCACGAATAAGTTATCATTTATCAAACGGCATGAAGCGTCGACTTTAGCATTAATTAAGTTAAAATTAACCTATGATGGTACACATAAAATTTGCAACTTATTAAAATCTAATGGGCCGTTACTAACTCTTACAGCCCATTAAGCCCAGAAGTTGAAAATGTGAATTTTTTTTTTTTTCACACTGCCGCGCCGCTACAAAAGCTTCTGCAATTTTACAACCTCCACACAGGAGATGCAAAGTAAAACTGCATAAGTGTTTCTTCCGACTGTGCTATCATACGAGATCGAGTGGAAGTGCTTTTCTCCAACAAATTTGTCTTGTCTTAAGCACTTCATAAATAGCAATTAATCTTTTCGTGCGGAGAACAGAAATTTCAGAAAAAAAAAAACTCATTATATATACTCTGCTATCCAATCGGTTAAGTCGCTTGGCTCGCTGTTCTTATTAATATTATATATTTTTTCAAATTGGAAGTGTCTCTATAAATTTAGAATAATTTCTAGTATATATAAAGTTATTAGTACTTCTTCGAAGGAGAAGCTCCGGTCAGATCAAACAGGTCTTAAATTTTCGCGCGCAATAGAGAAATAATAAATGCTTCTTGGTACACATATAGAATTGGTTAATGAGAAATGCCCCCAACAAGTTGAGAGGATTTAAATTCTCATCCCCCATGTGCAACACAACAGCAGCAGTAGCAGCACCTGCTTTATTATGAGAGAGAGAGAGAGAGAGAGAGAGAGAGAGAAGGGCGTTTGAAAAGTGTCGGCAAGGGATGGATGCTTCTTGTGTGTGTGCTTTTTCTCCTCCTTTTTTTCTTTTGGGGGTGGGGAATTTTGTTTTTTGCTTTGGATTTTTCTTCTGCACTGTGCAGTTCAGTTCATATAGAGAGAGAGAGAGAGAGATTGGTGGTTGTTGGTAGGCACTTTAGGACGCATCTGCAGCTCCCCATCCCCGTGACCGATGCCACAATGGGATCCAGCTATGATTACATGAGTTCAATCTCTCTCTCTCTCTCTCTCTCTCTAGCCAACATGTATAGGTTCTACATGTACCTAACCTTTAAATCTTAAATTCTAAACTCTACCGGCCGTCCCTAGCGCAAGTGGCAAAAGATTTGGTGGTTGGTACCCGAGGTCCCGAGTTCGAATCCTAGTTGATTCACATTTTCAGCTAAGTTTATTTCTAAAAAGAAATAAATGAAGCGGGTAGCGTGCTACCTTTCTCTCGAAAAAAAAAAATTCTAAACTCTAAGAACATGTTTGGTTCATGATTAGAATATGAATAAAAAATGGAATTGGATTGCCTTGAAATAAAAAATGAAATGATGAATCATTCAAAAATATTTGGTTCGTGATTGGAATGGATATCAGAATGAAAATCTAGAATTTTTAAGAGAACTTTTTAATTAAGAAAGAGGATGGTGGTGAAAGGAGAGGAGGGGAGGTGTTGATGAAAGAGAATTTTGAATAGTTTACTTTGGAATGGACCAATCCGATATTCAAAGCCGGATTGGGTCATAAATGGATTTGGCCATTCCCATTCCGGAGTGGAATGAGAGTCGAAATTCGATTCCTTTAAAACAGACAACAACTATTGGAGTCAATGAATTTCATTCCGATTTCATAGTCTAAAATAGATGAACCAATCATGCCCTAATTCCTAAACAATTTTTCTGATCTACTGCAACAGTAGAAGCTCGATTTGTGAAACAAGCCGTAAGTTAATGCTTGATCCTTCCAATATTGTACTTCACACTAGGCTAAGCATATTTAGAGAAAGCTGTATAAAATTTTTTTTTGAGAGAAAGGTAGCATGCTACCGCTTCGTTTATTTTTTTTAGAAATAAACTTAGCTTGAAATGTGAATCAACTAGGATTCGAACTTGGGACCTCGGGTACCAACCACCAAGCTCTTTGCCACTTGCGCTAGGAACGGTCGGTAAAACTGTATAAAATTATTCTTATACTTTATATATATTCATCTTTCTCGATAAATAGTGCTTCTCAATAACTATTGAGCCCAATTGTTGCTTCCTACATTCTTGTCCATGATGTTTGGGGTTTGATTTTTGCGTCCTTTTTTCACCAAATATGACTCTTGGCTTCTTTGTTTAAAACAAATTGTATCGGGCAATTTTTTTTTTTTTTTTGCTTGTAAGTAATTTTTGGATAAAAAATATATTTTTAAAATTATTTTTTTACCATTATTTATTTGATGGAAAGCCAATTGTTTCGGAACTGAAATTCTTTCACCTTTTATACTTGTTTCACGTTTATTTTTTTTTTCTATTTCTTTTTCTTTGGTAATTGACTTCACCACCGGCCAAAGCGAAGTCAATTGCCGCGCTCTTGAAATGTTGAGTTACAATCGAATTTATATACTGCTTACCAAACAACAAAAAATGACATTTATAATTAGAAAATTACCTTACAATCCTCTCCATTTTCAGTAAAATAAACAGTTCTATGTATATGTGCTCAAGGTTAATGTATTTCCTTGTGAATTTATATGACATTTTGTATTTACATATCAACAATCAAAATAAATATCAATGAAAAATACTATGTGTACACTTCTGTATGTGTAAATCTTACACCCAAACCATTTTAGAATTCACAAAACTCCTCAAATTTTAGTAAACAAGAAAACAAAAAATTAATTAAAAACCCTTGTATGAGTAGGATCTAAAATACATTCATAATCTAAGAGTGTATACTTAGCATGGCTTAATATCATTTAGAAACACCAATAGCAATAATCACTAAAAGTGGGTTGGTGCCGTTGAATGGGGTGCAATGTACAGCTAATATGCAAAAAGTTGTACTAAAAGCAACCAAATATTTTGATTGATACAATGTAAAAAACTTAAAGTTGACTTGTTTTTTTTTGTAATTTAGCTACGAAAACTATCAAATTTCTACTGTTTTAAATGAGATGGGGTCGGGCTTTAATTTGTTGTCTCTTTTTGGCCACTTCTATTTGTTAATGCGAATGTAAACGTGCTTGAGCTCAAGCTCAAACTCGACTCATTTAATTTTTAAAATATATATATGTAACATAAGTTGGCTTAAACGAATCGAACACAAGCGTAACTACCGGTTTAACAAAAAAAAAAAATTTAATATATATATGTATATTATTTCTATTTTAATTTGAAGTATGGTCGACGCTACAAACAATTATTGTTTGTTTTTTTCCATTCAATATATACTACCTTTTTGAATTACTAGAATGTTATTGTGTTTTTCATGGTCAATTTAGAAACATGGTAATGCTAGTTTAATTAGTTGTAGTTGATGCTATGATTACTTAACTAATATTATATATATATATATGCACCATTAGAATCCGAAAAACTCTATTTTTATTTTTCAGCATGAATGTATGAAAAGTAATTTTAGCGTAACAATTCTTGTTAGGATATATAAGATTCATTAAGTCTGATCACAACAAGTAGATTAACATCGATCGCCCGAAATATAAAACACCAGAATGGATTGGAGCCACCACTTGAGAAACAGGACTCAGTGTGCCAACCTCACCTTACATATATTCTCTCCCACTCCATCATGCATCATGTGTTCTTTTATTTCTCTAAGTGTGTGAGGTTGATGATGGATCTTTTTAACTAGATTTATGTCTTTTCTCTTGGTTGTTTTCCACAACTTCACATCCTATATATATATTTTTTTTGAGAGAAAGGTAGCACGCTACCCGCTTCGTTTATTTTTTTTAGAAATAAACTTAGCTGAAAATGTGAATCAACTAAGATTCGAACTCGGAACCTCGGATACCAACCACCAAGCCCTTTGCCACTTACGCTAGGGACGGTCGGTTTCACATCCTATATATTATGAGCGCTTTTAGTGCCTCATCCATTTTGTACCAAATCCAAATCCAACACATTATTGGATTATAGTTAATGTATAATTTGGATGTTTTATATACATACCCTAACCTAAGCAAAATTACATAAATGAAAAGTTTGCAAGTGCATTTTTATAATTTTGCATAATTGACAAGATATATAGAAATCCAAAAAATTTCAAGGACTTATTTTGCTTGCTGGTGGTGTTTTCCAAAATAGTACCTTCGATCTGATTATTAGAGAAAAAAAAAAATCAAAACACGAAAATTTACGTAGAGGAACACATATATATGTAAAAGTTTATAAAATCTATCTAATTTTCGCTTTAAAAGCTAAGGCTCAGTTTGATTCGGGAATAAAACAGGGATAACTAAAGTTATCTCCGCTGTTCCGCCAAACGAGATAGTTTTGACCGAGATATCTTATCCCAATCAAACCTTGCTATTTTTGATTATTCTGGAATAGCTTGTAAAAAATTATTCTACTCTTTGGTAGAATGGTGCTGTTCCAAAATTTAATTTCAAACTTTATTAAGGTTATGAATTGAATTATGGAGATATAATATATTACATATTGTTGTTAATTATTTTTATTATAAAAATTATCAATTGTACTATGTTAATACATGTTATTTATACTTAAATATTATAATAAATTATTTTTATTAAATATAAGATTGAGCAAAAATTTGAGAAAAAACAAAATATTTTTATAATAAATTACTTATATTAAATCATATTTTATATCAAATTTAATTATTATTATTTTCCACGATTCTCTATTATTTCATAAAATTAACCAAATATAATTTCAGTTATTTTAAAAAAATATCAAGATTACAAATCAAACATAATTTTATTTTAATTTCTGACTATATCAATTTAATAAGCTATTTCAGAAATAAATAAATAAATTTACCTGTTATTTTCAAACCAAACAGAGAAGGCTAAAAAGAACCTTTCTTAAATAATCGTACCATCACTTATTCATGAGAGAGAATAAATATAAATAATATATATATATATATATAGATATATTGAATAAATTAATGCACCGACAAGTGATTGGCCCCAGTAGTGTCACTGTTATGCGGCTTCTGTTCTTCACATGTGAACTTAATTTTTCCATTAATCCCATGCAAATTATTTAATGCATATCCCCTCACAATATGTCTTGTTTCATTTTTCCATCTTAATAATAGTAATTATTAGTTTTATTATTATGCAATTTCTATCCATTAATTTTGGTATTAAAATCTAATCTACGAACTTCCTAATGTCTTTGTTGAAAATTACCATTATTAGGAATAAATATTTCCATCAAAATTTTTTGTTTCATAACATAGTTAATATATTTCCATCAAGCTCTAACGCTTTATTTTATTTATGTTCCTTGTAATTGTTTCAAAAATCATATTAAAAAATTAATTAAAATGAATGTGATGCAGTACAATGACAACTGCCTTAATATATGTAAAATATACACTTGTGAGTGACATAAATAAATATTTCAACCAATGTCGTACAATGAGTTAAAATGGTCAACATGTGTCAACAAGAGATATTGCTAAAATAAGATCATCACATGATATAGTTTAAAAATTTAGCATCTTGTTCCAATATTTAAGCCATGTCTAAAATAAGATCCATTAATTATTTATTTATTAGTAATATGCTTTGCATTAAAATGATCATTAGCTACATATGCAACCTATCGCTAACTAAAATTTACTACTTATTTAACTTAAAACTTCAAAAACAGCTTCTATTCTGAAAAACACGCTTAGACAAAGAATTTTTAATATTTTATTATTATTTCTATGTGTAATTTTTCTTTTAAGCTTAGATTGTTTATTTCAATATTTTAGATATTTGCTAACGGTGTGGTTCCAATCAAAACGTGCCACATCATAGAACTAAAACATGGTAAATCAAATTGATAAAAAATTATTTATTTCCATATATATATATTAACTAGTAGTGTGGAATAATAGGAATTAAAGAATAGTAATTAGGAGTTTATTCTGAAGAAAGAGTACTTATTCTAGTACGGAATAAATAATGCCCTATGATCACGAGCCTCGTAATGAGCCACTACTATGCCATAGTTTTACTTTTATTTTATTATATAAATTTGTCGCTATATAGAATGGTAAAATATTATACTTTATAAATATACTAAATCATAGAAAAATAAAATAATTTTTTTTATTTTTTAGGAATAATAATATTAAATATTTTTTTAAAATTTTAATGCAGAAAAGAATTGTTAAAAGTATATTAATATAGTACTCCTTTCTAATTATAATACTAATTAGACAGTACTTATCACTCAATATGACAAGATTCAACATTCTACAAAAATTGCTTAATAAAAAAAATATAAAATTAGTACTATATGAAACTGTCAAACTCATAAACAGTGCTACATAACCTCACTATCAAACAAGTTATTTATTTTCAAATATTTAAATTCAAGTTAAAAATATCAAAATATTCAAACTCAATTAAAATTTGACCACAAATATCCAACAAAAATTAGCCAACCCCAGACAAAGAAATTTATGGGGACAGTCCTCATGGCAAGAGTACTGTGTCATTCATCATCTATTTATTTTCAAATTGGTACTAGATTATATAATAGATATGGTAAACTAGGCTGTCTCAGTTTAAAAATTATTACCATAAAATTTTTATTTACCACGCCTATTCCCCACTCTCTCTCTTACAAAAGGACTATCCCTATTCCCTCTCTCTCTCTCTCTTTTTCTCTCTTACAAAAAGAGTAATTTTAGTGGAAAGCTTCCCAACGACGTCTCATTGAGGAGAACCGATCTGCTGTCACGTATTAATTTTGTCTTCATCCAATAATCGCTAAGTATTTTTTAATAATAAAATTTAAAAACATTAAAGTTTAGAGGAAAAATTTATAATTTTTTAATAGATATAAAAATGATACGTGTTGACAGACTGGGCATCCACACTCGAGTTTCTTTTTCCCAAATTCACTCTCCAAAAACACTCCACATTAATCACCACATCCCCACTCTCTCTCTCTCTAGATCTCCTTCTCTCTACTCTCCCTCTTTCCCTTTCTTGAACCCCCCCTCTCTCTCTCTTACAAAAAGAGTAACTTCAGTGGGGAACTCTTAACAACGTTTCATCAGAGAGTTCCAGTTTACTGTCGTGTGTTAATTTTATTTCTATCTAATAATTCATTGAATATTTTGTAATATTAAATAAAAAAATAAATTTTAGAAAGAAAAATTATAATTAGACGGATTGGGGCTTCCCACTCAATTTTTTTTTTCCTCCCAAATTCACACTCAAACCCTGTATTAGGCCACTACAACAACAACACTCCACATTGCCCACCACATCCCCTCTCTCTCTCTCTCTCTTTAGATCTCCTTTGGTCTCTACCCTCCTCCCTCTTTCCCTCTCTTCAAAACCCCCCCTCCTCTCTCTCTCTCTCTCTCTCTCTCTCTATACACACACCAAAGAAGAAGAGGGAGAAAGGAATTAGGGGGCTTCTAGAATAATGGGAAAGAGAACAATCTCTCCTCCTCTTCATCGTCAACAACATCAACAACAACAACAACATCATCATCATCGGTATCATCTCCTCCTCTTTCTCGCATCTGTGGCATTGATCGCATCTTCCAACACCTGCAACTGCGACGACCCCTACCGCTTCTTCACCTGGAACGTCACCTACGCCGACATCTGGCCCCTCGGCGTCAAGCAACAGGCATTCCTCATCGTCATTATCATTAAAAAAAAAAAAACACATACATACACGCATACGTACATACATACATACACACGCTTCTTATATCTGAATCTCATTTAGTTCGTGTATATATTGCAGGGGATACTGATAAATGGGCAATTCCCCGGCCCGCAGATCGAGGCGGTGACGAACGACAACGTCATCATCAACGTCTTCAACTCACTCTCCGAGCCCTTCCTCATCTCCTGGTACGCGTTGTAGTGTTCTCCATTATCCCCCCTCTTTTTCTTTTTTTTTCTTTTTTTTGCTAAAATACAAAAACCCATTATGTCTTAAAACAACGTTACTGATACATTTCAAAGTAGAGTGTACATCTTACATTTATACTATTCAAGAATCATTAACTTTTTACTTGTCACATCAATTTTTTTTTATTTTTATCAAAAATTATTTAACTTTTTATCAACTCTAGAATCGGAGGTGTAAGATCTACACTCTTTATTATTCTGTAATTTTTTTTGGTAAAATTAAAATAAAATCACACAATAATAAAATGCAATTATGTTTACTTAGTAAAATGTAATTAACTCTATTTGTTTAATTAATAGCCGCTTCATTTTTATCCAGTTGAGGGGTTTTTCTCACACGATACATAGTTGAGAGAGTTTCCATACATTTTATTTTTCTCTCATTTATTTGTTTCTTTATTTATTTATATTATTTAATTAATTTCCTTAAACGGACATTCGGTTGAAAGCAATCTAGATCCGATCTCGTTTAGGTAACGAAATTTAAAATTGTGTCGGTACATAATAACTATAGTACTTCCCCCGTGATCAGTTGGAGAATTTTATGGCGAATTAATTAATCCGCTAATTAATTAAATTTGACTAATTATAAAACTCTATTAATAAATTAACTAATTAATTTCTTATAAGTTCTCATAGTAAGATATTGGGAGGGCCCACCTGTTACCGTAATTATCCCCTGGTTTTAGTCTACCACATCATCCGTAGACCAATATTTTAATTTTTATATATATTTTTATATCTATAAATCACACATGCACACTTTTTTTTAAAAATTATAGCTGAGACATCTGATAAGTGTTTAATTGAGACAATGTAGAAATATTAAATCAAATAAGTTTTTATAAATTATAATTTAATAATTCTTACGGAGTTCAACGAAGTAATTCGTTCGTGGACCCACTCACCTTGTTGCAGTATGTGAGGTGACTGGTTCACGGATGACGTGGTAGACCAGGTTTAGGGAGTGGTTTTTTGTTGGGGTGGTGTGGGATTTTATTGGAGGGAAAAGATGACGCGGTTTCTCTGCGCTGGCGCAGCGGTGTACGCTTGCCTTTTTGAACAGAGGGGCAATATCGAGATTCGAGATCATTACTTGTCCTTTTTTGCTGCTTTTTTTTCTTTTAAAAAAAAGAAAAAAAGAGGCGTGATTGATCGATCATGAACCGTTGATTCTCTGGTCCTTAATTCTGGGTAGATCTCGTGAGTGCAGTAAATTAAATTAATTTAATCGAATAAAAATACTGGAGCAATTCGAAAAAGTTTGGCAGAGGAATCTTATCAAATTTTTGTTGCTTTTTTTATTATTATTGTGGAATGGGGATTAGATAGATTCTCCATTCACCAAAAAAAAAAAAAAAAAAAATTCTCAAGTTCGAAATCGCGTTAAGCTGAGTTGGGCCCGGTCATATTCGAAGTGGCGTGAGACTGGTTGGGCCGAGTCACAATCAAGACCCGTGGGCGTTGTATCTGTACGCTTTAAGTGAATTGGTTCCGTATTTCTAACAGCTTGAGCTTTTTGGATTAATGGTTAATGTCAACGATCCGACACAACTTTAGTTTATAAAAATCCAAAGTTTTCAATTTTGGAGATTTTAAAATTTAAATATAATAATTTTTGGGTTAAGTTAATATTAGTTCAACTTTACTTTATTTAATCTGCCGTCCATCACACAGATGGTATAAATTTTAAAGTTGCGTGAACGTTGGATGAGACTGTCTGATATTGTGGACCATCCTCACCTTTTTTTTATCTTTTTTTTTTTTTAAACTATCTAATAATTATTAAGGATCTTAGAATAGTGATTTATTGGGAGTATTTTATTATTTGGCATAATCTTTCCTTTGGGGTGAAGCAAAGCAACAAATGGATTTTATTCTCTGTGAATTTTTTACCTAATAAAATTGTACTTGGGCATCGAGTAGTTCTCTTTTTTCAATATAGTAAGCGCGAAATTTAAAGCTTTAAAGATCGATTAATTAATTCTTGTAGCTCATTCAATAAATAAGCCTCCGAATCCCTTCTATGAGGTTGATCATTGGATCTTTAGCCCACCGAGTTGGGCCCAAAAAAAAAAAAAATCTTTTTTGGGCCTGTTTTCATGTAGGAATTTGTACATTACAGTGTTATTTATAATTAATTAAAGTACTAAATCACTTACAAGTAAAGAACTAATTAAACTACTAAATCTCTAAAGAGTAGCCGCTTTTGTAGATCTTATGTTTGTAGATTACTGTAATTTATAATAATTAGTTTGTTTTGTGTAGGAATGGTGTTTATGTATATAGCAGATTATAAGGAACCAAAACCAAACATGTAATGAATTAAGCTCATTATTACCTTTTATATATCTTTGTTACCTATTTACGTAAACATGAATAATTTTCGCTGATGATACAAACTTAGTAGACAACATATTTGTTAGATTTTTGATCGAAAATTCGCGATCTGCGACGCATTTCGCAGGAGCGGGATACAGCAGCGGCGGAACTCGTTCGAGGACGGCGTGTACGGGACGACGTGCCCGATCCCGCCGGGGAGGAACTTCACTTACGTGCTGCAGATGAAGGACCAGATCGGCACCTACTACTACTTCCCGTCCCTCGCCTTCCACAAGGCCGCGGGCGGCTTCGGCGGCATCCGCGTCCTCAGCCGCCCCCTCATCCCCGTCCCCTTCCCCCCGCCCGCCGCCGACTACACCCTCCTCATCGGCGATTGGTTCAAGGCCAACCACACCGTACGTGTTCACAACTTCAGCTCAGCCATGCACGTACCATGCATGCACTGACTTAAACTGACCAGATTCATTGAATTAGAAGTGTTCTCAAAAAGAGCTATTTATACCTGCGTCATGGCTAATGTTTTTATCTTGCATATATAGGATCTGAAATATATACTCGACAGCGGGCGAAATCTCCCGTTCCCTGACGCTCTCTTAGTCAATGGCCGTGGATGGAACGGAAACACATTCACCGTCGTGCAAGGTTCCTACTTTTCCTTCATCGAATCAATCAAATACGAAGTAACATGAATATAATCTGACCGATTTTGACAGGTAAAACGTACCGGTTCCGGATAACGAACGTCGGGCTATCGACATCGTTGAACATAAGGTTTCAAGGGCACATGATGAAGCTTGTTGAGGTTGAAGGATCCCACACCCTGCAAAACAGCTTCTCCTCACTTGATGTGCATCTGGGGCAATCTTACTCTGTGCTCGTCACTGCTGATCAACCTGCTTTCGACTACAGCATTGTGGTTTCGACCCGATTCACTAGTACTATCCTCAGCACCACCGCGGTCCTTCGCTATGCCAACTCCGCGGGGAAGGCCCCCGGAGCTCTCCCCGGCGGACCCACTATTCAGATCGATTGGTCGCTTAATCAGGCCAGATCTATTCGGTACGGAAACCTCACATCCCCGAACTGTATGTGGTTTAGCATGCATATGCACTTTTATGAAGTTGCTGTTTCTTTTGTTATACTTAACTGTCCTGTGGTTAGTCGCTCTGTAATGTAGTTAAGTGGTATAAACGAAACCATAGAATAGTAAAATACAAATATACTAGACCACAAGAGGGATATTTGAAGTTTTACCCTTCTCTTTCTTTTTATCTTTTTAAAATAATCCTTTATTCTCAAATTTGCCTTTGTAAGACCTACATTCAACAGTGTTCTTGTCGAATTTTTCGACTTACAACATTGATCACTAATTTCTGATTGTTCTTATTCTAAAAAACAGATGGAACCTTACAGCTAGCGGACCGAGACCGAACCCTCAGGGATCATACCACTACGGGCTCGTGAACACAACTCGAACCATACGACTCGCAAACTCCGCGCCAGTTATCAATGGCAAGCAGAGATACGCCGTCAACAGCGTGTCGTTCATCCCCGCCGACACTCCTCTAAAGCTCGCCGACTATTACAAAATCCCCGGCGTTTTCTCCGTAGGAAGCATCCCCGGTAGCCCTACATTCGGCGGCGGTTACCTTCAAACGTCGGTCATGGGCGCGAATTACCGCGATTACGTGGAGATCATTTTCGAGAACTATGAGGACTCTGTTCAATCTTGGCACATTGATGGATACTCATTCTGGGTTGTAGGGTATGAAATGTTACTTCAAACCAAACTGATTTAGTCCTCCTTTTCCTTATTTTTTCCGCTGGATAAAAAAGTAAAAATTGTGCGTAAATACGCAGGATGGACGGCGGGCAATGGTCGTCGGCGAGTAGGAATAGCTACAATTTAAGAGATGCTGTCGCTCGGTGCACCGTTCAGGTATCGAATGTGTAGTTAGTTGTTCATGATCAAATGTCAGCGCCACGAATTCGACTTGTAGTTAGATGAGTTAGCTCAAGTTCGACTCGTTCAATCCGAAAATACTGCGAAAAATGTTATATTGGAGACATTTGCTGTTGTTCTGCTTCAGGTGTACCCGAAATCGTGGAGCGCGATCTACATGCCACTGGACAATGTGGGGATGTGGAACGTCCGGTCGGAGAACTGGGCGCGGCAGTACTTGGGCCAGCAGTTCTATCTCCGCGTCTACACCCCGTCCACGTCGTGGCGTGACGAGTACCCGATCCCGCGGAATGCTCTCCTCTGCGGTCGCGCCTCGGGCCGCCGGACCAGGCCGTTCTGAGCGCCTGTAACCGTCTCCGATCGCTGACGATCGCTGACGCTTGTCACGAGGGTGTGACGAACATCGCGGCAGAGAGATCAGAGAGGCTCAGCTCGAGCCACCTCTTCGTATAATTCAGATTATACCGAAAATCGCAACCTTTTTTTGCCTTTTTTTTCCTTCCTTTTTCTGCAGTATTTGGCTATTTAGTTGTGGCTAATTATTAAACTAGTCATTATGTTAAGGATGTTCTAAATTAATAAATCCTGTTTTTTTTTATCACCATGCATTAACTGTAAGAAATTTGAGTTGTGAAACTGAGTTGAGAATCATAAATTTGGTTAGAAGCTCTATTTTCCGAGTTGTTTCTCACGTGCATGGCTGATACAGGAACCAGTATCGACTCTGATACCATATTATCCAAAAAATTAATCTAATAGGTAGGAATCGTCGAGAATTTGTCTTTATATTATCTATGCATGCGGCTCAAATTTATCAAATTTCGTGAAATTAAGTTTTCGAAATTCCTAAGCCTCTAATCTATTAACACAATTAGAGACCACTTGATTCCGAGTTGCTCTTAATTTATTGCTTCTACAAATTATCATGAAGTTTCTATGGAAACTTCTTTTTCAGTTTTTCATCCGTTTGATTGAAAAGAAAACAAGCTTTTTAAAAAGTTTCTTTCCAAATTTTACGAAAAACTAGCATTTCCGTTTTTCTAAAAGAATTCAAAAATTAAAAATATTAATTGGCTATTAAATTTAGAAAATAAATTTTCAAAAAAGCTAGTATTTTTTAAACCAAACAGACGAAAAATTGAAAAAAAGTTTTCCATGATAATTTTTTCTTGAAATTTTTTTTTCATACTTTTCTGATGAACCAAACAAAACACCCCTTATCTAAGGTTTGTTATTGCCTTAATAATTATGTAATAAGGGAGCAATAAAATCCCATGTTGCCTTAGTTCATGCAATCATATAGTGTTCCTAACTTAATTAAATTATCTTTGTAGTCATGTGCGCCTAATTTTTATGTTTAAGGAGTATTAATTTTGCATGTACTGAGTCTATGTCTACAATACATCTAATAATTATGAACTTAGACCAATTTGTACCTTTTTTGAATTGGCCTCACAAATTCACTTGTATTTAGGGGGGAAAAATAAAAATAAAAAAGGAGACATATATTGAGTTTGGGCCCATGAAAGGCCCAATAATCCTTTGGGCCATGTACATGGGTAGTTTATTGTGCAGCTTCTGCTCCTTTTGTTGGTTATTCGTGTCGAAGAATGGTGAATCTAAATCTGATTCTTTTTAAAGTTATTTATTATTTTTTTACGTTAAATTTGACAAAAAATTATATTTTTTTGATCCAAGTGGAATAGTAGTTTGTTACTTGAATGTGCTTAATGCACAATCTTTCATATTTACTATGATTTATGCATAGGAATATCTTTGTTTGTGAAAATTTGTATCTTTAGAAACAGTTGTAAAAAACTATAACGAAAAAAAAAAAAGACAAATAAGAAGCACTATATATATATAGGTTTCTTTTGAGGAAAAAATAATAAGATATTCATTTCGTTCATTTTTTAAAAATAAACTAAGTTAAAAATATAAAATAATTAAGCTTTTAGCCAACTGTCTCTGTATATATAGCTGCTTTAAGAGAAAGGTAAAAGGAAACATGAGCATTAATTGGTGGAGCCCTTGAATTGGGCTTTTTTAATTATGAAAGTGGGTGGGGCCAAGCTATAACTACATAATGAATGGATTAGGTAGCATGTATGATCTAAAATTGGTCCCACATAGATCAATCCATAGAGTGAGAGAGAGAGCCACAAGACCCTTTTGTACTTGGACCAACATTAAAGGGTCCATTCCATCTCTATGGGGGCCTTATACTCCACAAATTGGTTTATGTATATAAAATTCATACTTAATTTAACATTGTAATTGAGCTCTTCTTCCTCTTTTTCGAGTCTTACATTAATATTTAGAACAGTTGGTCGGAATCCTTTGCTTCAGCTTCCACGGCCTGGTTCAATGATCTTACTGTTTATGTGTTGATAGATTTACATTATAATTGAGCTTTCCTTCCTCTTTTTCGAGCCTTACATTAATACTTAGAACAGTTGGTCGAAATTTTTTGCTTCAGCTTTTACAGCCTGGTTCAACTCTTACTAGTCATGTGCCGATAGATTTAGATACAACTTTCAATTATATATATATATATATGAATTAATTAAAATTCTCGACATTATGTATGTCAATATATTAACAATTTTTTAAATATATAATCTTCTTGGTTACTTGTGCAACTAAACTACCTAATTAGTTGACAAACTCCCATTTGTTTATTTTGCATGACATGGCAATGCCCTATTGGCCAGTTTAATAACTAGGGTTCTTAGTTAATACTTGTGCAACTGAACTATGGAAGTCAATCATATTAGCTTTTGTTCCAATCTCTTATAGAAATTAATACAAATTATTTTCTTAAATGCATGTTACAAAATTGTAAATCATTGTTAGATGATTTAATGTTGTAATTAACCCAGTTAATTATTATTATCCTTCTAGCTATGTTTTGCACTACCATTGAATTCTGACGAGCATGTAATCTAAACAACACCAGAATTTATTTCATACAGAAAATATATGGAGGAGATCAGATAAATTATGTCGCTCACACTTAAGAGACTTGCTCGGAGGGTAAAAAACGGAGCGATTCAATTCATTGCATGGTGGATGTTGAGACTTCAAATGCACGATCAATCGAAACAGAAGGGTTTGATGCCAATTCTAACATCATTTTTCTCTCTCATTTTTTTAAAAATAAACACAAAAACAAAACTTATCATCTTGCATCTGAATCCAAATCCTTTGCTTTTTTTTAATATTTTTAAATAAATTTAGTTGAGAATATAAAGTACCTAAAATTTTAAATTAAAATTTGAATATTAACTATTAAGTTTTTTGCCATTTAGCCCAAATCCACTACTTACCATAGAGTTTGGGAAGGTTTAATTAATTTTCAAAAAAGTTAGCAAATCAAAACCCACCAAGTCAAAGTAAATTCTTTAGGTCATAGTTTGAAGAGGAATGGCATTTTCTCCACTCATTTTCTTTGGTGAAAATGTATGGAGACTCCTCAACTATAAGTAATTTTGAAACAGACCCTTCAACTATTTTTTTTTTGTTATTTTAATTTTTATTCATTTTGACTTAAATAATTTGATCAATTAATTTAAGAATTTTACTGAAATTAACATAATAGGAATTCTCGTAGAACTATAAAATTGATGGAATCACAGATTAATTTTATTAAGCATATTATTTTAGCTTCCTACCAAAACAGAAGTTTATACTACATATTTAGCAAAGTTAATACGAAAAAAAAGATAATAAGTTGTAAGTTTAGAAATATTTCCCGTAAAATGTTCACTCATTTGTAGTAAATTTTTCTAAAAAAGTAAATAGTAAAAATTTTAGCATAAAAATGTTTTAGCTAAAAAGTTTGAGGAGTAAGGTACAATATTAGGACAATGGAGGGACCGTACATATATTTTTTTTACTCAGAAACAAAGGAAAAGAAAAAGAAAAAGAAAAATCCGGAGAAGAAGAAAAAGATTAAAAAGAAGGAACGAGCGAAAGGACCCGCTAAAGACGGAAGAGATAGCGAAGAGAGAGAAAAAAAAAAAAGAAGAGAAAAGAAAGAGAGAGAGAGAGAGAGAAAAGAAATAAACGAAGAGAGAGAAAGAGAGAGAGAAAACGAAAGATTAGAGAGAGAGAGAAAAAGTAAGAGCAGTGGCTGCGAGGGTTGGTGAAGGAAAATAAATTAAATAAAAAAAAGAGGGGAGGTGGAGGAGTCGGAGACGAAGACGAAGACGAGGAGGAGGAGGAGGAGGAGGAGCTCGCGATGATGGCGGCGGCGAGGCGGCGTGGCCGACCTCCCCAGCCGAGATCGGCGGCGCCGCCACCGGAGAGTCGCCGGAACCTCCGCCCTAGGCGGCGGAGGCTGCTCCTAAACGACCACTACGGCTTCTCCTCCTCCGATGAGGAGGAGGAGGAGGAGGAGAAGGAGGAGGTGGAGGTGGAGGAGGAGAGGGGACGCGGAGAGCAGGGGAGGAGGAGGAGGAAGCTTAAGCTCGTTCTGAAGCTACCTCACTTCTCGCCGGCGAAGATGGAGGCGCCGCCGCCGCCGCCGCCGCCTTCGCCGCCGTCGTCGCGGCCGAGGAGGGCGGCGGAGAGGCGGGTTTCGGAGTCGTCGTCCTCGTCGCCGCCCTCGGCGTCTTCGTCTTCGTATGTGGAGGATGAGGACGATGACGAAGAAGAAGAGGGCAAGCGCGAAGAGGAGGAGGCGGAGGAGGAGGAGGAAGAGATCAAGCCGCTGAAGAAGAGAAGGATCGACAGGTGTCACGATCGGCTCGGCTCGGAGCGATCTCGTCACCGCGAGGTATATATAATACCACTCTCTCTCTCTCTCTCTCTCTCTCTCTCCCTCTCCCTCTCTCTCTCTCGAGGGTTGGAGTTGGTCCCCCTCACCCCCTCCTCCTTGTGGGGGATCACAAACGCCATGTTACTCTCTAACTAAGCAACAAAAGCATCTTTTTTGTAAACAATTAGTTACTTTATTTGGCTAAACATACATGAAATTCCCAATTTGGTTGATAACTCCTTGAGTTTCTGATTCCTGTTTGTGTAGATAGAGAAGAAGAGCAATGTTGTTCGGAGATCAAACGGTTCCATTTCAGGTTAGTTTTGTGTAGTTTTTAGTAGTCATTTTACTGGTTGAGAAAAAAAAAAATTAGCTTTTGGGTGTTACAAAGAGCTAATTCTTTGATTAGGTTCTGGAACTCCTTTACCGGAGAGGAAGACGCTGGAGGCGATTCTCGATAAGCTTCAAAAGTGGGGCATTTATTCTCTTCCTCATTTGATTTCCCTCATTTTCAGCTGATGAATTTTTTGTTGATTATTTGTTTGGTTGGGTTTGATGCATGTTGCTGCAGGAAAGACACTTATGGGGTGTTTGCCGAGCCGGTGGATCCAGAAGAGGTGAGTATTATGTGTTTCTGTTTTACAATTATAAAGTAGTTGTTAAGGAGAGGATACATTTTCGTTATTGATTAATGCGGTGTTCTTGCTGCAGCTTCCTGACTACCATGATGTGATCGACCATCCAATGGACTTTGGTACTATAAGGAAGAAGCTAGCGAGGAATTTGTACCGTTCCTTTGAGCAATTCGAGGTAGGCATATCGTTCTGATCTGTGGCGTCGGCAAATTTAGCATATAGATGACGATATATATACTTTTGTATTTACCTCTAGGAGAAAACGTAACTTTGATAATGGCTTGGTACTAGCTACTAGAATAGATAATCAACCAAAATTGCATCTTCCGGACCTGTGCAAACGCTAATTTCTCAGCGCAGGTGGGTTGCTTCACCTAGTTTGTACTTCTTTGGTTTCTTGGTTATATTGTTGGTTCACACAATAGTCATCGGGAAGGCAAAGCGGATTGTTTCTTTCTCTCTGAATAGCTATTCTCAAATCTCAATCTACGAATATTATTAGGGTAAGTTGTTCTTGAGGTGCTTGAATTATTGACACGATAATACCATTCATACTCCAATGTTACCATTATCGTAGAATGGTGTTGTTTTTTGTTTTTCTATTTTTTATCCTCCGTCTTGTCTGAGAACATAGTTTTACGATTTTAATTTTCTTAAATATGTAATATATTTAATTAGATTACTGTCAAAATGAGAAGGACCGTGTCGGGATTATCCTAGGATACTTAGAAAAGGCTATGACTGTCATTTTGTTGCATTTTAAGCTTTCTTTTTTTTGTTAGCTAATTTCAGTCTGGTCTAAGTCGACCATGTATGTAAATATAGAGCAACTATGTACTTTTCGACAGGAGAAATAGATGTTGCACTCTTTTTAGTAATCTGGATTTCATTATGTTGGGTCTAGAATCTTTCATGCAATAAATTATTTAGATCTCTATAATATTACTTGTCCTGCAATATATTTTTCAAATGCTCTCTACACTTTTCCTTTTGATTTTGGGTGCTTTATTGTACTTTCCTTTCTATTGTAACCTAATCTCATTTTGTACCATATTTGACATAATCTGAGAGTCTGATTGTACCTCAAGCAGAACCTGCCTACCTTCTTTGCGGCCTTTCTGTGGAACAATGGTATCCTAGTAGGAAGGCGCTAGAAGGTTGGTCACATGGAACTACCAGTTAACTAGTGATTACTAGGTCTATCTGATGCTAAGCAATTTGGCTTCATGCAAAGGATGATTGTTATAGAAAGTATACACTTTGCCATCATGTTTGTCACTAAGATAAACATTTCTCAAAAAATGAAGCACCATGGTTTTAAATCTTATTTCTCTTTTGGTCCTTCATCGAACAAAGTATTTATCAGCAGTTTCGGGAGTTTCAGGGTTTCACTTTTTTTTTCTTTCTAAATGATCAATCAAATCATTCTGTTCTTTGCTTAATCTCTAGGGGGGAAATTTCCAAATCAGATTATTTCATTTTTTTGTAGTTATTTTTTTAAGATTAGAATGAACAGTGCTGATCTTCAATTGGGCTAATTTCTACTGGAAATCTAATGAATTTATTCATAATGAAAGTGTTAGATCTTTTGCCCAAAAAAAGCAACTAAACAAAATGTGAAGTCCAACTTTGAAAATAGTTTAGGACGTGATAAAATTTTATTTGATTTAAGCACTTGTATGCTGTAGAAGAATTGATGTCGACTACCAATCCAGGAGGCATAGCAATATACCAGTTATTCTTTTCCGTTGTATTTTTTTTTTTTTTTTTTCCATGTAAGAAGGCATATGATATTAAAATTGACTTTAAGTCTCATAATTACATTTTGTTCTTCCCAATATCAGTTTAGCAAATATTGGATCCTTTTCTTCCTCTATTCCAGATAGCAATTTCATACTTCTACTTGCTTGAATCATCAGCTTCTGAGCGTAAAAAAGCCACCGAGCACATGATATGCTTACAGAGTAACTTAACATTACTTATTCATTGAAAATACAGGACGATGTCTTCTTAGTCTGCAACAATGCGATGCAATATAACGCACCAGACACCATATACTTCAGACAGGTAAGTAAAGATTCTTTTTTCACAAAGTATGTTTTGTGATTATTGTCATAATTTAATTGGCTTATAACTATCTACATAGGCACGTTCCATACAAGACATGGCAAGAAACAAGTTTCAGGAACTGAGAGATGACGGCTTGTGCACTGGAAAGAAACTAAGAGATAATGGCTTATGCAATGGAAAGAAACTAAGAGATGATGGCTTATGCAATGGAAAGAAACTAAGAGATGATGGTTTATGCACTGAAAGGAAACTAAAAGATGATGGCTTATGCGCGAAAAATGAAAGGAAGGACGAAGCGAGAGTCAAAGTTGAATCCTTAGAAAAGCAGCAAGTCGAGAAAGGCTTTTGCAGAAACCGGCAAGAACCGCTTGTTTCTGACATCTCCAGTGCTGCAACCCTTGCCTCTGCAGGGGAGGCCTATACGGGGTTAAGCACGGCACAAGCTAATGACGTCGAGCCTAGTATGGTGGTTGATAAGTCTGTAGATAATAGCTCTTCCCCGGGTGAGAGTAAGTCAGAGAAGCTTGATGAGCTTCCAGGTACCAAATTTTGGACCTTTCTTTTAACATTTAGGGTCTGTTTAACTCAACTAGAGCCTTCACAGAAGTGCTGTTTGAGTGCAGCTATTTAAGAGCGCTAACAAATTTCTAGTTGAAATCTACTCAACCAACTTCTTGGTGCGGAAGAAGCAGATGCTTCAAATAGGAGCTTCTGTTGTTGTTGGCCAAAAACAATAACAATATCTATAACTACTGTTTTTGGAGTAGAAAAGTTATTCCAGAAGCCAAACCAAACATGCGTTAAGTATATTGTATATTGTTTATGATGTAATTTTATAACTTGAATACTTATGGAGGACTTTTGTGCCAAAAACTCATATTTTTTTATAGAACAATTTAAAAATATTTGGCAAGCATGATCACACGCACACCAAACCTATCCTTATCCTTTACCTGTCTCAGCCAGGGGTTCTCCCTCCAAGCCGGTGCGTTTGCCTCTTTTGGTCGATGAAAATAGACGAGCCACTTATTATACCTCGGATGAACAGCCTAAGATTGAACGTGACTCGATTTTCGATGTTCTTGCTGGCGAGCCAAGGCAGCTGGTTGCTGTATGCTATCCATACTGAATTACCCAATCCTCCATCTTCTCATTCCTAATGTTTTTTATGATTATCTTTCATTTTAATGTGCTCATTCCAAATATTTTATGCTCATAGGTTGAACTCCACATGGAGTACTCATATGCGAGAAGTTTGGCTAGATTTGCTGCTACTCTTGGTCCCATTGCTTGGAAAATTGCCTCTGAGCGTATTGAGAAAGTACTACCTTCCGGGGTAAAGTTTGGACCTGGATGGGTAGGAGAATATGAGCCACTCCCAACAGCTATTATTTCTCTAGAAAATCACTCCCAAGCTGCTAAAAAGACGAAAGAAAACGAAATTAGACCAAAAGCAGTTGCTATCAGTGGTCTGTCTAAAAACATAAATGGGCCCAAGAGTCGAGCGATCTGTAAATCCACAAACAGAGTGTCTAATTCTAAGGAGGAGAGAAACAATGATGGGAATACTGCAAAGCCGAAGCAGCGATTATTCGGTGTTATTGCTGAGCCCCGAACAAGAAGCAGTGGGATTATGTTACAACCCAAGAAGGAACAGGATTGCTTTACATCTTCCTTGGGTAGTCCTTCTGTTGATACAGTTCCCCGAAGGCCTGAACATTCGGAAGGTGCTGCTTCTAGGGTTTCTGATACAGTACCATTCCTTAAGGCAAATGGTCAGCCTAAGCTTTACATTAATCAACCAGATGAACTATCACCACACACTAGGAGTAATCATATTGGAATCGATCTTGGAGGATCGAGTGGTGGGAAATTCTTGAGAAAATCAGATACTAACAAGCCAAGTAATGATCTCGGATTCATTTCAAAGCATCCTCAACGAATGCCAGTAGGTAATTTCCTTTCTCAGAGCGGTCAACAGCATCATGATAAGGACCCTGCAAAATTAGTGGGTTTCTCGAGCCCGAAGTTTAGTCAGCCAGGCAATTCAAAAGGTTTCATCAATACTTCAGAAAAACTAAATTCCTCTCTTCAATCCACTGTTAGAGAGACTCACCAGTGGATGTCTGCTGTATCTCCCTCAGGGATTAGACCATCCATCAGTAGTCTAAGTTTTCTCAATAGCCAAGTCAGACCCACTTTCTATAGTAATCCCGCTGCAAGAAATGTGGTTCAATTCATGAAGCAACCGGTCCAAGGGGTCGGCGAAGAACCTCATGTTCATAACAGAGGTTTGGTTATATTTCCTCAGCTAATTCCAACGGAAATACCAAGATCTAATGGTTGTTCTCAAGAGAAGAAAAATAAGGATACACGCCCCCCAGATTTGAACATCGGTTTTCCAATCCAAGGATCTCCAGTACGACAATCCTCAGGTATTCATTTAGATGCTCAGCAACCGGACTTAGCTTTGCAGTTGTGAGTTCTAGAAAGCGAAGGAGATAGAACCAATTACATATTTTCACTAGCAAGTTAGAAAGAATGTGCAACTTATTTATGCGTAGTGGACCCAAGTAGAGCGAGAAAGACGGTGCAGGCAAATTCGTATATCAAAGGACTACGAGGATTTGGAAGAGTAATCTGCAGAATATATCTGCAGAATGTCAAATTGAATATATGTAGCTGTGAGAATATGAGGAAGGACTCGGATCTATCGGCGATAGTGGTTTGTTTATAAGCTGATTCTGGTAGGTGGTAGCGCATGTTTGGATCACGAAAGGCGAATTCTCAAATGAGTTAAGAACTGGGTCTGTTTTGTACTTTTGATAGGATCCTTTGTAAATCAGATAAGTGTGGCAGGTCTATGCTTTTGTAACTTGAAATACCTCTTGTAGGGTCCAATGTACGAATGCCCGTACCGCCTTTGTATTTTGGTTATAAATGGATTAAGTAGATTAGATTAGAGTAGCTCTTCTTCTTTCAGAAAGAATTGCTTTTGTTGAATCTTTTGAAGCTGTGCGATTTCCTTCGATTAGTTGGATGAGCAAAAGAATCTTTTTCAAGGAATCAATATTCCTTGCTTAGTATATGTAGTTAATCAGATTGCTTCTTTAGGCTTGTTGGAGCTTTAATTAATCAATGAATTTTGTTGATTCAGTATGTGATATTAGGGGATGGAAATGGATTAGAATGTCGTTTTTATGATTGAATAATTTTCTTTTTTCTTTTTGTGTGGTGTTCTGAGAAATCATTTTGGGAATGAATTACATGATCAGCAAACTTAGTAAGGGCAGAGCATTAGCAGTAATCAGAAATACGGCTTTCATAAAACTTTGTAGGAGCGTGGTATCGACACTTAGTATTAGCGGAGTTGCATACAATAACAGTTACCAGGCGAGTATCAGGATGATTACGTTTGGGGCATTATTCCCACTTTCTCTTCTCTGTTCGCTTTTCCTCTTTTGTGTTCTCTTTTCTTCAGAAATGTCTCTTTACTTTTGGTAAATTCAACTCTATTTCTTTTTCTTTTGACCAAAATAGCAAAACTAACTTAATCTATCCACCCTTAATTTAGCATAAATGATTTACACTGAATGGATAAATCATAAGCAACTAATATAGTATTAATTTTTTTTTAAAACATAACTAAGAATTTCTGCTTTGTGATTTCTCCCACTTGTACAGAAATAAACAGCTTCACAGTTAATTCAGAGAAATTAATCCAATCAAATTAATCCCCCCAAGACTCTCAGCATTAATCACAGGCACAACATTCAGCAATTATTGTTGCAATTTTCATGTTTCACTTTTGTTAGGGTCCAAACATTTGATCTTTTGACTCAGCACCAATACATGTAGTTTCACAAATTAATTTAGCTAATTCATATTACTGTTGTCTTCCAATACTCACAAGCAATTTGAAATAGAAGTTACTACAGGTGTCTCAATTTGAGTGCTTTATTAAGAAAATTATTCTGCGTCTCCAAAAATAATCTCTAATGAGTCGCTGATATTCTAACAATTAAATTTGTACTTCATTATAGATTACGTGTATAAACTAATCAAAACCCTCAATAAAATTTATGCCATTATATCAATGCGTAAGTAGAGCAATTTTGGGACTCCTAGTAGTTTGGATAAATTTAGTGAGTATATCAATATCAATTAATAAATTAATAAATTAATTTGTACCTTGCAAGCTATATTGTGAGTGTTAAAGCCAACCTTTACGGATATACTTAGCACGCACAAAAATAGGTGAAAATCTTAAGATTTATTTTTTCACGCTAGTTTTATGACACTCCTATTTTCGTAATACTAAAAGTCCAAAACAAAATTTTAAGCTATTTACTTCGTTCATTTTTTAGAAATGAACTAAGCTGAAAATGTGAAGTAACTAAATTTCAAACTTGGAATTTTGGTACCAATCAGTAAGTTCTTAGCCAACTGCGCTAGCTACGATCAGTAAACCCTTCGAAGGATTGTTTATATTTTTGAATGGGCTGTATGGATATAAGATTTACACTAAACTTTTAAGTGTACATGTAGTATTTCTTTTTAATTTATTAAAGGTAGGGAGTCCACAGATGACAAAGACAGAGAAGCTGCAACAGCTGTCTATTGTATGATAGATTTCTTCCATGCATCCTCATTACTTCACTCTCTTTATTGAAGATAGAGAGAGAGAGAGAGAGAGAGAGAGAGAGAGAGAGAGAGAGAGAGAGAGAGTCCAAGCATGCAGTGTCAACTCTTCGTGAGCAAGCAAGTGTAAAAGCAGTGCTTTTGTGCATCAAATATATGGCGGGAAACAAGGGGGAAAGCAAGCAAAGCACGTATTCTGCATGGGGGTGGTGATCTTTGGTCATGCAATCCAAGTGCACCTTACTCTTCCACTCGTAAATTAAAGAGGAAAAAAAAATGTTAATAATAGAAAGTAATATACTAATTGTCACTTCAACATGTATGTCAAGTCACCGTCTGTATCGAGCGTAATTAGTTAAGGGCTTGATGATGAATACCGGCTTGATATCTAAAGTTCGAAGTCTAATTATTTTATATTTCTAGCTGAGCTCATCTGTAAAATACGTACGTCAAATCTGTTGCAACTGTAATAAATTCAAATGGCAGTGTGAATTGATCCTACCAGGACCTGTGAATTTAAAATAGTCACATGCATATATATGTAACATTGAATCTTAAGAAGTGAATACTTTATTTCCGCACAGCTTTTGGAGTAATTTCTCTATTTAGTATCCGGAATGAAAGTTATAAAGTTTTATTAAAACTAGGGTTTTTAGAAAAAAACTTTAATTTATATTTCATCTAATAGTCCTTTCTCACATATATAGTACCAATATCAATAGAAAAGCATCAGCACATATAATTACACACATTTTTCTCTTTTTATATATATATATATATTTCCATGATTAGGAGGCACACATACATCCATATTTATAACACTATTTGATGTTATATTGCTTACCGCTTCAGTTTGAGTCGAGATTTCGGTAAATCACCTTGTATTTTATTTCTTCTTAGTGAATTTTTTCGTGTGATCGGTTTCGTGAGTTTATATTCCTCTTGGAGTTTTTCCACGTAAAAATTTCGGTGTATTGATTTTAATTTTTCGGCACTTAATTTTATTACATCGAGTTGGTTGTTTTATTGTTTACACCTATTCCCTCCACTCTAGGTGTGTGTATACTTTTTAGATCTTAGGGTCCTTATAACCTACACTATATAACAATTAAGAACTGTTTCTAACTAAAAGGGATAAGATAATCCAAATCATTTCCTAATTATAATTATTTTTTGATAAAGTAAAGATAGAAATAATACAGTAATCAAATGACACCCTTGCCACTAAAACGTCGTTAAACTAAACATGTACATACGCACCGTAAACTATAGGACGGTAAAGTAAAAATGATCTATTGTATGTAACTTTTGACCATGTTACTACTAAAGAATTATAGGAATAAATATTGAATCCTTTTTGTATCCAACTAAAACAGCTTCTAACATTTTATTTTCCCTTCTAGTGGATAAAAAACAACATCTCACCTAACAGTTACTAAATAAAAGTTAAAAAATAAAGTTATATAATAGGTTCAACAAGAAACAAAGTGTAATTAACATAGCCATAAATGGAAACAATTTTTTTTTTTCCGGAGGTTAAAATTAAACCACATAATTACAGTACTTCTTAACTAATGACTCAACAAAATATTGTAGAGAACTAATTAAAACATGTAATGTCATAAATGCTAAGACACACACAAATAAGTTCTAGTCCATTGTTCTCTCACTCTAAATACATACAAATACAAGGAAAAAAAAAGCACTTTGGAGAAAAGCACTTTTTTTTCCTCAGGAAATTCCGGGCATATTGTTCCAGGGGCAAGCTTCAATGTTCCAATCCTCCTCAGTGATCAAGGGACACTGCTCGAGCTGCATTGCGAGCCCGAGTTCGTCGTCGGTCGCGACCGGTGAGGGCGCGGGAATCGTGTTGAGAATTTGGTTCGCGTCGACGTTCTCGGCCGCGCATTGCGGTTCACTCTTCATGTTGATCCCTGCTGAAAATAAATCAAATTCGTAGAAATTTTGGTAAAATATTTAGTCTCGAAAGTTTGACCTCAATTTCAGTACTAGTACTCGTAATTTCAATCGTAATAATTTAGTCCCTGAAAGATGTTGCACGTCAAAACATAAAATTACGATGATTAAATAAGAATCTAAAATCAAAATCAAAGTTCAATACTAAATTAATATCATTAAAATTGACAAATTTTGAAATCAAGGCCTAACTTTTAAAAAATTGATAATTAACCCTTAATAATGAGAATCAATTTCTAAAAAAAATAAAAGAAGAAATTTAAAGATGCACGAAAGGTGTTCGATAAAACTCACCAGCGGCGAAGCCGTCGAAGGCGCCGCCGAGCTGATAAGGCAAAATGTAGCTACATTGCAAGTAGTTCTCATCTACATTGCATAGCTCTCCGTCTCCGCGTAGCTCCTCCACCATCGCGTCCACCATGTTCGCATCCGCCGCGGCGGCAGCGGCAGCGGCGGCGAGCGTTCCCGCGGGAGCTACCAATTGGTTTGAAGGGAGCTCGTGATTCCCCACGAGGAGCGGCGGCGGTAAAAGAGGCAAGAACGGAGCCGTAGCCGTCGACGGCGAGGCGGGGGTCGAGAGGGGAAACGCGAACTGGCTGAGCGGAGGAACGAGGAGCTGAATGCTGTTGCTATTGTTGGTGAGGATCGGCGAGGCGGGGGCGGAGGTGGAGAACGTGAAGAACGGTCGCTCCACCATCAACGGCGACGGCGGAACGGCGCGCCGCTGCCTCCCCGCCGACTGCAGGGGCGTGGTCGGGGACAGCGGAGGGCTAGAGAAGAAGAACGATTGCATGTCCGGAGGGTACAGCGGCAACCCGGCCCGGCGGTGACGCTTCACCCGCGTGTTCCAGTAATTCTTGATCTCGTTATCTGTCCTTCCAGGAAGCTACATGCACAAAAACGCGCGTAAAGTCGATATAAAGTTACGTGCAAATGCAGATTGATTGATTCTATTCGATCCGATAAAATGTGGTGTACTACCTGAGAGGCCATGAGGGCCCACTTGTTGCCGATCTGGGCTTGGAGGCGGGCGATGACGAGCTCCTCCTGGGGGGAGAAGGAGCCCTTCTTGAGGTCGGGGCGGAGGTGGTTCATCCACCGGAGGCGGCAGCTCTTGCCGCAGCGCAGCAGGCCTGTGTTCCGCCGCACCGCGTTCCAGTTCCCCTCCCCGCGCCGCCGGACGTACTCCGTCAGTATCTCGTCCTCCGCCGCCGTCCACGGCCCCTTCTTCAACTCCCCCGCCCCCGTCCCCGTCCCCGTCCCCGTCCCCGCGATCTCCTCGGGACCCTCGCCCTGCATCTTCCTCGGGATTTGTGCCCCAAAAAAAGTGAAAAAACACAAAAAAAGAGGAGGAGGAAAAAAAGAGAGAAAAAGTTACCAGTACGAGGATAGATGATGATTAGAGAAAGTGGAAAGAGAATCGAAGGAAATGATGAAGAGAACAACTGCGCGCACACAGATGAAAGGGACGCGTAAAGAGAGAGAGAGAGCGAGGAGAGAGAGAGAGAGAGAGAGAGAGAGGGTGTATATAAAAAAGAGGCCCAAAATGAGGAGGCAGAGTATCCTGGACCTGGTCCACTACAGTGTAGGTCTCGAAGCATCTTACGTGTTAAAAGAGTATTGGTTTTGAGAAGGAAATGTGATATTGATAGGTTAATTTTAGATTAAAACAAATAAGATTCATTAAATCTAGCCAAATTTAATAAGATAATACTGATCAAATTCGATAAATTTTATCCGTCAAAATTAAAATTTATATATTTCTTAATAGCATCTAAAAAATTATATGATATTCTATATATATATATATACATATTTTATTATAGGATTAAATTAGAGTATTTCTTTTTTTTCTTTTTCTTTCTAACTATCGACATCTTTGAACGTGATTTAAAATATCTGAACTACTTACTTACTAAGTAATTAATATTAAAAAAATTAAAATCTAATAACTAAAAAAATGTAAAAGTAACAGACTGAGTGTGATTTGATTTTATATAGAGAGAGCGCGACCTCCAAAATTGAAATTAATAGTAAAATTTTTGCTGACATGGCAGACCAGGTCCATGCAGTAGTCTAACTGCACCGTCGGAGTAGTAGAAAAATGGTGGGGGCACACCCACAAGCCAGTGGGGCCCACCTCCCCCCGAGCTTTGATTGGCTCACCCCGACTTTGTGCAATCACTCTTTCGCGCTGAGTGCTGGGAAAATAGGGATCGACTCGGGATGTCTAAAAGAAGAGTGTGAATATCAATAAATTTTTAAATAAAAATCTAAGTTGAAGTGAGAGATATTACTGGGGAAGATTCTGGGGTACGCCGAGGGTATAGGTCCCGCGAATTGCGCAGCCCCATACATATAATTTGGCCGCATAACTCTGCACTGTAATGTAACGCGTACCCCTACTTTTACCCGCCTCCTTTTGCGCAAAAATTTATTTGAACTATAACTTATTTTAAAGTAAGTATCTAATCTTTAAAAATTTTACTTCTATCATTTAACATTTTATTTCATTTGATTTTAGTTTTATGATAAGTTTTTGTTACCAATTAAAATACCTTACTTGTTTTCACTGGATAATAGTCTCATAAATCGTATGAAATATTCTAAATGAATTCAATAAGATAAGATAAATGACGTTCCTGAAAATCTTTTATCCAAATAGTTGTCGGATAATTCAAATCAAATGAATTAAAAGTTTTAATAAAAGTAAAAAACTTTTTATGATTTTTTTAAAATTGCACTAACATGGCAAGTTTCAATTCATGTAATATTTGACGATGCAGATGCGCCATTACAGAAGAAGAAGCTAATACGGTGCAACCAATCCGTCGTTGCACAAAGTTATAAAGATTTACAACTGGATAGTGTTTTTTTTACGTGCCTTTAGTTACTCAAATCTTATTTGCCACATAACATGGCTTTCTCCAATCGACAACCGCTTCAATCTTTTTTCTTGTTCTTTTTTAATTTTTCGTTATTTGAGTAAATTGCAGACGTCGTATTACGATCGGTTTGGAGATTTGGCAATTTCTATTGATGAGGTAGTAAAAAGAACGAAAAATGTTCCAATTAACCTACATAATCTCTCATAAGGAGTGAAATATCCTGTCCTTTGTATAAGTTTATAATAGTAAGAATTAGTTTATCTTCCTGTTAAAAAGAGGATACATACTTAGATTTCACAATATTATGCATATAAACATCTAATTTCACTACTCTTTGTTTCTTTCCTTCTGGCACCCGGTTTTTTGGTCAATTTATGTGCTCCTCTCCTCCTTTTTTTTTTGAAAATCTCTAGAATGCAACACTTTATATTGCTGATGTGGTACTTCCAATCAATCAAAAAGCTTTTTCGGGGTTCACTTATCCTGTCATGGTTTCTAGAAAAATACTTTAGTTGTACTTTTCTCTCAAAATGAAAGATATTATTGACTGGGGATAGATGATGTGGTATAAGTGTTACACAGTAAACTTCCTCCCTTCTTCTTTCATGCATCTTCCCCTACATACTCTTCTCTCTCTTTCATTATGAACTGCTGGATCACTAGCTATACATAATAACCAGCAATAAATATAATTACAATATTCAAGTCTCATACCACATATTAATTGGATCGCTAAAATACACTTTTTGTCATCAAACTATGAGGTGCGGCACACTTTGATCCCCAAACTTTAATTTATTCTAATTTCTAGCTCGAACCTTCTGAATTGTTGTGATTAAGTTTCACAACCTAATTTAGTTGACTAAATATTGATGAGTGGCTAATGCAAAAATGGTATAGCAATATTATAATTGATACGCGATAATAATTAATATGCTATATCACTTCATATCAGCGATACGTCAATATTTAGTCAACTAAATTAGATTATAAAACTTAATTATTGTTTGGTTAGTGCTGAAGAAAAGGGTGCTCACCGTGGACAATTTAATGAAGAGGGGATGGAGTGGGGAAGTAAGTTGTGTTTTCTGTCTAGACGAGGTCGAAACTGTTGACCATCTCTTCTCTGGCTGTCTCGCCACTTCATCTCTATTTCAGGGACTCCTCCCAAACAAATTCTTCATACGAAACTGTTCATCCTCAGATGAACTATGGGTAACTTGTAGCCGCAAAATGGGTGCTCAAGCGAATAGAGAGTTGGCAACCATCGCTACCACGTGGTGGGTTATTTGGCTAGAGAGAAACAAAAGAATCTTCAAGAATTCTAAACGTGTATTGAGCGATGTGCTGACGGATATTCGAGCCCTCAAGGATTCTTGGCATCGTTTCTGTTAATTCTTTTTTTTTTTTTAGAGGCCTTGGCTGTCTCAAAATGTAGCAGAGTTCATATTCCAATGAATGAAGCGGTAGCATGCTACTTTCTCTCTCAAAAAAAAAACTTAATTATAATAATTTATAAATTTTGAATCAGAATTAACTTGATGAACCATGCACCTTCATTTAAGAACCACTAGCTACTTTGTTATCACACATAAACCTGAGCAAAACCCAGGTTCGGGCCGGGCTTTATAACGACAGTCCGGTCCGGAAAAAAATTCTGAAATTTGGGTCCAAATCCAGCCAGGTCGGGCCGGAATATATTTCGACTCCGGCCTGGCCAGCCCGGTTATGTTGGTTGTTAGGAAAATGTTTTCAGGTCGGCCGGAAAGGTTCTCCCACGGATTTGTTTGTGTTAGCAAATTTATAATTAACTTAAATTGATATCGGCTATTATATTTTTTTTGAGAGAAAGGTAGGCTTGCTACCTACTTCATTCATAGCGAATATGAACTCAGCTGCAGTAGCGAGGAAACTGGCTCCGAGAATCAAAACGCTCCAACAAGAGCAGACCAAAAAAAAAAAAAAATTTGATGGGTACCCTCAACAGAAACCCGCCAAAATGTAAGAAAACAAGCTAAGCTAAGTGATGACTGTTCACCAAAAAAAATCTTTCTATTGCTTCGCCAGTAAGCTGGCCCTATTGACCGCCGCCAACGGCTCAGTGTTGATCCCTCTGAAAAAAAATATTGATATGTATGCTATTACGTGAACAATAATGAAAACATTCTGAGACATCAACGACAATAATTTTTTTGTTCAATACTCAAGAATACTAGTCATTGGTTTATATGTCCAGTCCTTTCTTTAAATTTTTTTTTTTTTTTTTTTTTTTTTTTTTTTTTTTTTTTTAAAGGCATCAATCCATGGGACACTTTCTTACCATATTTGGAGAATTTAATTTGGATTAAGTTAGTAGGAATATTGTCCTTATGAAGAGAACATTTTCGGAGAGAGAATTTGGATTCTAGATGTTGTTACTATTATGTTTGGTTAAATAGCTTGAAATGTTACAAATTTCACCTCATCTATTAAATTACTATTTTTGGGATAAAAAGATACTTTTTTCTCTAACGAAAATAACACCAAGCTGTATTACATTTTGTGATACAAGTAGAGATATTTTCTGCAGTCCGATTCTGTCAAAAATAAAAAGTGACATCTAAGAGAGAATATCTGATATTCTTATAAGACATTTAAATAATATGTTGAAAATGATTTCATATAGAAAGACTCTGCATAGAATAGTAGGAAGTCGCTCAAATTCTAAAAACTAAAATTAAAAAAAGGAAAAAAAGGTTGCTAACTAAAAATCTGTTCAACATCTCATGTTAATAAATCTGATTCAAATCCCACCTACCAAAACCCTAGCAGAGGAAAACCTGGACCAAAATGTGGGGAAAAATTTAAAAAACAAA
This sequence comes from Puya raimondii, assembly GCA_016920855.1. NCBI lineage: Eukaryota > Viridiplantae > Streptophyta > Magnoliopsida > Poales > Bromeliaceae > Puya > Puya raimondii. The sequence continues at coordinate 41,939,471 of JABWPP010000049.1, read as the reverse complement.
AAAAAATGTTAAGATTTGGGGCTGATCAAAAGTCACCACCCACCCAGGTGTTGTTTTATAAACTCCCCTCCAGATGAAAAATTTTAGAATGTACTGGTTATATTGGTGACGTGGTATTTCCAATCAATCAAATGATTTTTTTTAAGTTATCCGTCACATCATGATTATAAAAAAATATCTTTATTATACTTAAAAAAAAAAAAATATGATTAATTTATTATTGATGATGTGGTGCAAGTATGACGCAGTAGACTTCTACCCTGCAGATATAGTGAGTACAAACCAGGTAGTTGAACTGATGGACGTGAAATTCTCACGTGGACTCGGTTCACCAGGTCAAGCACGGACCTGCCACTTGAACGGATCGAATGCGGAGTCCTAACCAGATAGTGGACGGTCTACAGATTACGTGGTGCACGGGGTGCACGGAATAGTTACTTCTCGAGATTAAAAGTGGGTGTTCGCTCCGGTGTTCCTTTCTCGGGTCCTCCGCTTCTCTTCTCCAAATCCCTCTCCCTCTTTTTCCTTCGTTTTTACCCACCAAGGAGTGCAAAGCCGCCATTTTTATATCTCCCTTTTCCACGCATTTCACCTCCCCCACTCGAAACCTACGTGCACCCAACGATCTCCCCCCCCTCACCTACCTCCACCTTCCCCCACCCCTCGAAACCCTAATGGAGGAATCGGGCTCCGTTTGAGCAGGGGGAACAAGGCCATGGCTCTTAAGGCCGTGGAGAGCTGGGTCGGGGGGATCCGCCATGCGGGTCGCGGCGATTTGGAGCGGCGCCGGAGCCCCCTCGGCGCCGCCGCGGCGCCGAATTGGAGGTGGGCGGCGGCGGCGGGGAGGAGGGGTGGTGGTGGTGGTGGCGGAGCGGATGGTTTTGGGTCGGGGGTGTGGGTGGAGTCGGTGGGGGACGAGAACCTGTTGCCCTCTTCGTCCGTGGAGGTGGAGCGAAGGCTCGGGGGCGGCGACGCCGTGGACAAGCCCAGGGTTGGGAGCAGGGATTTGAGCTCGTTACCAAGTTAGTCCCTTTGTTTTTTCCCCCCCAATTTAATTTGGTTCTAATTTTGTAAATTTATCTCGTTCACAGCAATTTGGAGGAGGCATCTTTGTGGTGTGATTTTATGCTTAGATTTGATATTTGCTTGTTACATAATTTACTTGTTTACTTATCGTAGAATGCGGATCAGTTCGCCATTTATGAACATTAGGGTGTTAATTAATAACTGATTCTTCAGTAAATATATATTTAGTTGGGAAAGTTTTGGGCTTGGATTGCGAATTGCGACATTTTGACTCTCGGAGTTGGAGTCGTCTAATTCGAAGGTAAAATGGTTATCATTTTCACTACAAACTAGTGGAGTTAGTCATTCTACGAAAGATTCCAAATTTCCAATCTAATTGCAAACGAAACATCCATCCTTTCTCCGATTATATTTAATATATGTCTCTGTGTGCAAGCATTCTATTACATTTCCTATTGATCCATATAGCAAATCCATGAAATTTATGGTGAAAGTATCGCTACTTACCAGAATAGATATCAGTGATAGCCATATGCTCTTTCATAGTTGCGACGGTGAAACTTTCTTTATGCGCAGAGCCACTATCTTTAACCGATCTTTCAGTTTCCAGCCATGGATCTGATGTCCGAGTAGCATATCAGGTATTCGATGCAGTTCTTTTTCACTCCGTATATATTTACATCACTTCATTCATTACCATCATTTTGTTTTCTGGTTTAATCCTTAAAATGCAGGGTGCACCGGGAGCATTTAGTGAGGCCGCAGCTCTTAAAGCTTACCCGCAATGTGTAGCGGTTCCGTGCGAACAGTTTGAAGTTGCATTCAAGGTTTTTACTTCTGACCGCTGTAGAGTATTTATTTATCAGTTCACAAATACTGCCATCTTTTGAAGTATATTTTCTATTTTGTTAGGCTGTTGAACTTTGGCTTGTTGATAAAGCTGTTCTCCCGATAGAGAATTCAATAATTGGAAGCATACATAGGAATTACGACTTGCTCCTCTGCCATAAATTACACATTGTTGGCGAGGTACAATTGGCTGTTGACCTCTGCCTTATGGCCCTACCAGGTGTGAGGAAAGAGCACCTAGCGCGCGTCTTAAGCCATCCACAGGTTATCTTCATTTAGTTTACAATTACGAGGGGCTTTTACATGTCTATCCCTTCACATTTATTACATGTATAACTTTGTAAAATTGGAAATTTCATACATATGCCTCGAAAGTGCACTTTTTTTTTTTACTTTACCAAAAACACTCGAGTTGGGTAGTTATTTGATGCACAAGGGGAAGTTGGTTATATACTTGGAAAACTATATTCGTGGATGGGTGTTTTGATTGTTAGCATATTTGAAAGTTCTGATATTACAGGAATATACATGTAAAATTGATAAGTTTTCAGGGCTAAAGGGCTATATGTGATTATTCTTTCTTTGTCAAATCCTTTCTCATTTACAGGCATTTGCTCAATGTGAAAATGCAATAACCAAGTTACGAGTCATTAGAGAAAGTTTCGACGATACTGCAGGTGCAGCTGAGGTAGACTCTACAAGTTTATTTGATTTCCTTCTATAAATATTGATCACTACATGTTTTGAGAATTCTTTTCTAGTTGGTAGCCTCAAAAGGTCTGAGAGACGCTGGAGCAATTGCAAGTGCCAGAGCCGCAGAGCTATATGGGCTTAGCATACTTGAAAATAAAATGCAGGCAATAAATCATATCTTCTCGCATTTATATTTCTGTTTCATTAGCATATATCCTACTGTTTTAGTAATGAAAATGGATCCTGGTTCTTCTTCGTGTTTATTTCAATTTACATGCATTTCAGTTCAGCTCATATGCTACTATATGTAGTTCCATTAATGATTTATGAATTGCATAACAATAATGGCAGGATATGTCGAGTAATATCACACGCTTCCTTATACTGGCTAGGGAGCCTATAATTCCGAGAATAGATAGGCCCTTCAAGGTATTAATTAATATTTGCATCTGTTTTGCTTAAAATACAATTTTGCACTATAAATAAAGGTGAAGGCAAAGTATGCACTGATAATTCCAGACAAGCATTGTTTTCACTCTTGAAGAGGGTCCTGGCGTGCTTTTCAAAGCCTTGGCGGTCTTTGCTCTTAGGAGTATTAATTTGACAAAGGTGTTACCTTCGAACATGATATTACTTATTTTTAGCTTTTCTCAAGTTAGTTTCTTAACTGATTTTGTGATATTTCCATTTTGGAGTTAAGATCGAAAGCAGGCCACGAAGAAATGGCCCCTTGAGGCTTGTCGATGACACAAACCATGGCACCGCCAAGTAAGTAGTTATACTTTTCTTGATTGGATATCTTGTGATTGCTAAATACCTATTTAACTCTTTAAGGAGAAAAAGCAACACTGATTCTCTAACTTTGTTGAACAAATTCTTCTGTAGTCTGATTTATAGCTTTTGGCTTTAGGTACTTTGATTATCTTTTCTACATTGATTTTGAAGCATCTATGGCCGAGCCTCGTGCCCAAAATGCCTTGGCCCATTTACAGGTCAGAGTTCCGTTCTTTGCGGTTGTTAGTCATTTATTGTGGGCTCAGAAATAATTGGAGTTAATATTGGATGCAGTCTGATTTGCTTGAATTTTCATCTTCTTGAAAACTTAGTAGGATGACGGCTTATTGAGGCCGTAGTTCATGAATAAACCACAGGAACTTTTCCCTAGCTACCCAAGAATGATTACATTAGAAGAAGATATTTTTGTATATTGCGCAGCTAAAAAGTTAAGAACCCTCTTAAATATATATATATTGTAATTTTCACTCAAACCCCTCTTAATTATATGCTGTAATTTCTACTAAAACTCTTTTAGGTTCAACTGTTAACCAGAAAACATTTGTTTCAGTGAACGATGTGAAATCGCTGCTTACATCCATGTTATTGAAGTCTTTTCTTCGAGTATATGCATGCGTTCTTAACATATACTTTTTTTCCTTTTCAAACTGCTCTTTGGAGGATGACAGCTAGCGTGCTAATGTTGGAACTTTATTTTATGTAAATATGAAATTACCGTAAATGTGCAGGAATTTGCTACACTCCTGCGGGTCCTCGGCTCATATCCAATGGACACATCTTTGTAAATGGGTCCTTGGAGTTGTTACACAACTATGCTGAGGCCAAAGTTGGAGATTTGATTTCTAATCCTCAGATTGTTTAACAAAGGAAAATTCCCCTACATCCATAAGCTCCGCGCTTCAGGATCAGCGAAGCTTTCGACAGCGTATAATGGCATAGAAGTAGTCTCTGAAACATGCTCTTAATCTCTTTTAGCTTTATAAAAATCTTTCGTGCTAGTAAGTGCTCCTGGGGAGATTGCGCAGTTGATTCGAAAGTACCTGCACCATTTTTTATTTTTTATTTTTTTAATTTAGTTGAAGTAATTGTGTGAGAGGAAGTAAATAAGTTTTAGCATCATCTTTGGCTCTTTTTTTTGTTTGACTCAGCTCAAGGACTATTAATTGAAATATTGACTAAGTTCTGATATTGTATCTTCAATAAAAGGTAGTTTTTAAAAAAAATAAAAAATTGGGGTGCTAAATTAGGAGGATAAATGTGGAATTTAAAAGAAATTGTGAACATGCTTGATGAATGTACAGTATCTTATTTATAAGTGTGAAAACCCAAATCTATAAATGGAGAATTGAAGCTGAGTCCCCATTTTATTTTATGCATAGAATAACCTTATTTCACTTTTAATATATATATATATATATATAGAGAGAGAGAGAGTTGAGCTGGAATACTATTAATAGTATTTGAATTTTTTGCTATCGATTTTTTAGCCGTTAGATCTATACATTAATCAATTTCACTTTTTAGATCATACTATTCAACCAACCACCTACTCAACCCCCTAGGGGGATCACCACTAAATCCTAGGAGATCACTATCATACTAATCCTATAATTTTTCATCCAAGGATTAAAAACTCGATAGTAAAAAAATCTAAATACTATTAATAGTATTCCAGCCCAATTCTATATATATATATATTGGAAGTCCATGGAATACTTTTTGAATTTTTTAGCTTTTATAGTTTGTTGATTATGATAATGATGGCTAAGTAATTTGGTAGGAATCATATTCCACCTCTCTTTCCTTTTCTTTATTTTCTCCCCTTTTTCTTCAGGAAATCAGGTTCCAATTTCATCCAATTAGAGATTGCAGGTCACACCATATGCAACATTTTGGGTCCACTTGAATGTCTTAAAGTGCATATGAGAATTTTTCCTTTTTGATGGTGACATTGGAGCTTGATCTTAACCCATTCCTTGGTTTCTCATTGTTATTATTATTATAATTTTAAGACACAATAGCACCAAACTAGCTTGAATCAATGTTTGGCTCGGACTTTTGGAAGAAGCACGGTATTAAAATTCATATACAAGCATCTTTTCTGGAGTAGATGCGGAAACTTCAATCTATACTCATTTTAATTTTCTATGAAGAAAAGAGAAAATTGAAATTTAAAGTCGTCAGCATTGGTGTAAGTGTTAGTGTCGGTTTCGAGTTTCAAGTTTCAACATCAGAGCCGTGCGATCACTCAAACTTTCACTCATAATTATATGAGATGGATATTTCGACTTTAATAGGGAGATTCCTCGCTTTCTGAAACTCACAATACTTTATCTTTTATATATATAAAATTAGATTTACGTTAATTTTGAGGTAAAAACCAAAACATGGCTCGTAACTCGATTAGAAGAGTAATAAGAAATAAAATCAAAACAAACAAGAGTACCAAATTAGTACTAAAGCATTAATTTACTTGGCTTAAATCACCGACCAACAAAAGATAATTAATTCCAATGCAATCTAAAGCATCTATTAAGTACAATTAATTGGTTTCAGCACGCAATACTTTATTCCTCTCTTATCCCACATCCAACGCCAGATAAGTACATGGAATAACTATGACCACCCAACTAACAAAATGATCCGATCAAAATAAGAATTACTAGTTAGAGCAGTTGGTTGTTACACAGACTATTATCCGATTCAGAAGATATAAATTTTAAATTTCCCCACGTGCATTTAACAATATAGAATGTCTGAGGTCCCGATTTCTCGAATAGTCTATAATATTTAGGTTTTTAGATCCATCTCTTGTATAATATAATATCATAACTGATTCTAAACTTCTATCATTTTATGAGGACGTCGCTTATTTATTTATTTGGAACTCTAACACAAAACATGAGCACAAATTTGTAGTTTATTTGTTCGAGAGAAACAAGCTGTAGCTTTATTTGGGTTGTCTTGTGCTTCATCCAATAACGTGGCACCATGTGGGCTTGGCAAAATTATTATTATTATTATTATTTGAACCATGGAAGTGAAGTTAAAAGAGTACGAAAAGTTAATGACAATAAAACTATATTAAATCCAATTAAGTTTTCAATTAAATTTTTGTCTTCTATGTTAAATTTTTTTTTCCCGCTTCATCACCATCAAATTTTTATTTTTATTTTAGAGGCATATAATTTGTGAATTTGAAACAAAAAAATTATTTTAATCACATTTGGCTAATTAAAGGGTACATGTCATGTATTGTTATAATTGTTATCAAGTAGGCTAGCATTCTACATATATGACAGAAATAGAAATTTGGGATGGATTAAATTACAATCAATACTATAAGCACGGTGTCTGTACGCTTTTAAGTAAATTTATTATTATTTTTTTCTAATTAATAGCTCGATCTTTTAAAATTATGATTAGTATTAACGATCCAACAATAATAATTAACAAATTATTACTTCTGTAGATCTTAGCAGTTTATCTCGAGATGCCAAATTGGAATCAAATTATTTTTTAAATAATTTATTTTTCATGTTTCTGCTGTGGGGCTAATAAATATGTTGGGATGATATTCACGGGGCCGGCAAAAGCTTTGTATTACTTCTTGTTTACTGATGACAATTATAAATACTTTTTTTTTTTGAAATAGAATAATTTTGAATGGAACTTTTGTAATAGAATATGTTGATTATTTATATATAGCGTGTGGATTCATAATTCAAATAATTTAGATTTGAGTCACAAAATTTGGGGTGCGTAGAATTATTCAATCTCATTAGAATATTGCTTTTGGATCAAATTTTGATCTGCAATAGGAACTTAGGAATGTATTCGGATCAAATTTCGGTACAGATATACTGAACCTTACGAGAAATACAATTGTTGTCTCAAGCATCGAGTGATACAAATAAAATCGCAGAGTACCACTATTTACATTATACTGCACTTTTTCTAAGGCTTAGTTTGGTATTGAGACACATCTGATGCTATTAGATAAAATGAAGTTAGGGTAAAAGCATATAGAAATATGTTTCTGCGTTCTCCGGTCGGACCGCAGAAAATATATCGTAACCGACTCATCGTGATATGCGGAACACAATATTATGTATGAAAACAAACATGGTATTTTTTTATCGTACTTTCTCACCGCACGTAACACAATCTCCCCGCAATCCCAAACGAAGCCTAAGTTTGCTATTTTATTTGTAACCAATATAACAATTTTATAGATAATTACTTGGCAATACTTTTTCTTTTTGAGAGAAAGGTAGCATGCTACCCGCTTCGTTTATTTTCTTTAGAAATAAATTTAGTTGGAAATGTGAATCAACTAGAATTCGAACTTAACTCGGATACCAACCATCAAGCTCTTTGCCACTTGTGTTAGGGACGGTCGGTTGGTAATACTTTTTAACTCCAAACACGTACTGATGCATACCTATTTAGTCACGCTTGCAGAATGACAAAAATGCAAGATTTATTGCTGGAGAAAGAAAATACCTAGCAGCTAGTCTATCAATTTGTGGTATAAAGTATATTTTTTAATTTTTTTTTTTTTTTAAATTGTCCAATTGCCCCAAAAGGTTCAGCCACTCTATGAGGAGGCAGCAACAGACAGATGGCATGGATTGATCCACCCACAAGACCACAACCTGAACCAAAGCCGGCAGGAAGTAAAGAGAAGATGCCCACAAAACACAACAGAGATAGAGAGAGAGAGAAGGGATATAAAATATAAATACCCACAACCCATGTGATGCCACTCCCCATGCATGTGGGATTCTGCAGAGATGTATCACCTCTCTCTCTCTCTCTCTCTCTCTCTCACAGCTTTGGGAAAACTTGCTGTGTGGGGAAAAGGGTATATAGTGAGTGGTCTTCAAGCCAAGAATACTGCTGCAACCAAACTTAACTTTACTCAATGAGTTTCAGGTCCAAAAAAAAAAAAAAAAGCTAATTGCATACAGATCTCTGCAAACATAGTGAATTATAAAAATATTTATGCAAAGTTCAACTTTCATAAGTTATTCCTACAAAAGTCCAAATATTTTCAGATATGTTCCTCTGGTTTATTACCGTTAGAGAACTGTTAGAGAACTGTTTATATTTCCAATTTTGCCATCACGAATATGTCCCTCCAAAAGCCATAACAGTATAATATAAGAGGGATAAAAATATCTTAAACTAACCAGGATTAAGTATTTAACCTATGGTTAACTAAATTTCTCTAATGGATTCTAACGACAGGGACATATCTGAAAATATTAGGATTTTTATAGAAATAACTTATGAAAGTTAGGGATATATTTGTAATTTACTATGTTTGCGGGGACCTGTATGCAATTAACCCAAAAAAAAATATCCTTTTTAAAAGAAGAGAAGAGCTCCAAATCTAATGCTTAATTTAATCTTCTGAACCTGGCATTCCTTGGGATCTACCACTTGATACACTGCACTTGAAGAAGATTTTTGCTTAGTGCAATTACCTCACTGCCCTTGTCTTAACAGTTAAACAATATTTTACCGTATTCAATTTGAAATATTTGCTATAGGAGAAATTTCTGCGTACTGAATTATACAAAACCTAAGATATTTAATTTAGGTTAAGTTGAATGAATGAGTCCGAATTAGGAAGCAAATTATGGATCTGATTTTAGGATCCAAACCCAATAACTTAGCTTGGACTAGAGTTGAATTTGTGGGTTTGTTGGGATCCACTTACACCCCTAATTAGTTGGCCATCTTATATTAATATATTAGCATGATGTCATGTGAACCAACAACTTTCATCCTTGACTTACTCTATATGGACTTACCTTTTATTATCTTATTATATTATTATCATCATTTTTAATAGTTAGTACATGTAGTACCTAACATTAGGTACATTAAGAAACCTCACAGGATCCACTTTAAATAGGAAGCATAAAAAGGTGTATGTTGCATCTTTGCCTTTGGAATTAGCTGATGTAACAATACAGTAACCTTAATGAGCCATTAGCCTAGAGTCATTAATTCATGATCTTTTACCTTGATGAAATTTTTGCATCAACAAAACAACAACTACGTAGTCTAGTGATTGTTAATTATTAGGGTTACCGTCTAGTCTAGTGATTGTTAAATTACCAAGATTATTGTCTAAGAAGTTGGGAGTTTGAAATCTCGCATGCGTTTCTGATAAAAAAAATTAAGACTTACCAAAGTTGTTCAACTTCAGATTTTGTGTTTAGCTGTTACTGGCGTCGAACAGAATTTTTGATAAGTGATCAGTATTTGGTATTTTTGTTGTAGTTGAAAGAAAGACTTATCCGAGTCAACGATGCCCTGAGTCATGAAATTGATTTACTTGCTTAATGACAAAATATTTTCTCTTAAGCATAAAAAAGAAAATGTTGATTCACCCCCAATTCAAGGAGACCATTCCTCTTCTTGTACACCTTAGTTTATTGTCCTTGTCAACATCAAATATAATGTGGACTAATCTACATCTACATGTGAAACATGCAATATTTCTAGGAGTAGTGGTATCCCTCTCTCTTGTGAGGTCCATACATTTTCTATTATTCTAACTTCTAAACATCAATTTTTGCTGGTGAAAGAGGTGTTTAAAGAGGTGGCTTCACTTACAAGTACTTTTGGCCAGAGTGCTTTGAGGTTTCCTTAGTAAGCTTGGCAAGAGCTAGCTTTTGCTTCCAAGAACTACTAATTCGATCCAACTCCAACCCAAACCATATTGATATCGAGTAAAAATTCTCACTTGGCAGTAGTCACATCTAGTAGAGTGTCAAATAAATTGAAAAGGTCCGAAGTTTCTTATAACACTTCAATAGTCCCACATTGAAAAGAAAAAGAGTTTCGATTGAAAATACAAGAGGCTGCGCATCCTAATAATAATAACTCGGCATTTAGGGCCGGTGGTTTGGACTCAACGAGTTAGTATTGCTAGCGGATCAGATCGTTATAGTAGATATCAGAGCCGAATAATAGCAAAAATTGTGAGAGCTAAATGCTATATAAATATTATGCGGGACAAAGTGCTACACCATGGGGGGAGTCTGTGACATCACAATAATTCCACATAACTGAAGTTAACAATTTTGAGCCAGTAATTTAAACCCGACGAATTATTTAATCTCTCGTTTTTTTTTGTTCCGTTGAAAAGGTGAAATAAAATTCTGAGCATTTGCTACTACTAGGATGAATAATATGTAGTTTGGAGAATTTTTTATGAATTGAACAGCTCTAAGGTCACATCAAGACCCTATTACTATTAGATCATACAAGCTATACATAAACATCAACACGAGCACATCTTATAAAACTACAACAACAAAATATTAAAATAAAAATTAGGCAATCATAGAGAGAATGATTGAGCCACAAAGCCAAAGCCCACATGACTGTAGCAATTGCCAAGATCTGAAAAGTCTTTTTCTTATCAGAGCTGTATTACCTCCCAAATCCACATGGGTTTCTTCTTCATCTCTCTTCTCTTATTTCATTCCCCATCAAAATTTTGAATTGACCAACTCCCTATTGGTCCATCATATAATTATACAAAACCACCTACAAGGGCAATTTGATCATTTCATTATATCTTTAGTAATAAATTAAAATAAAAAATATACAGAACTTATCAGAACTATATATAGATCATTTCGAATCCACTGCTTGATCCTTCAAAATTTTGATTTTAATATCTAACATTTCGATTTATTTGATTGTAACCAGTCAACGACAACGACAGTTTGGCTTTAAAATTTAAGCTAATTACTTATTTCAATAAATTTATAGTTATGAAAATTGTATAAAGCATACTAACTAAACCTGTAAATATAAACGATACATTCAAAATTTAAAGTTAAAGTGTCATTAACTGGCTCAAATCAAATAAATTTAAAAAATTAGATTAGTCAAATCAAAATTTTAAAAAGATCGGATAGTGAATTTAAAATGGTCCATCAGTTCAGGTAACTTTCGTAGGTTTAACTTTTAAATTCTAAATAAATTTTAATAAATCTGTTAGATTTAAGTATCCTGATTCTTGAATGGCAAATTTTCTTAACTGTTGAATCATAGTTGATAAAAAAATTTAAATTTAGTTTAAAAAGTTAAAAAGTTGGAGTACCGATTCCAAAAATTGCTATAGTTGAGGGGGTATCCATACATTGTTACCCGTATAAATATAGAGAGAAAAAGAGAGAGAGAGAGAGAGAGACTTGTAAAGGAGAAGTTTTTGCATCTTTTGAGCTCGTGAAGCAACTGCAAAAGAAGAAGAAGAAGAAGACGAAGACCCATCTCTCCAATCTCAGAATCAAGCAGTGTTTCTCTCTCTCTCTCTACTCACCATTTTTGTGATCTCTCTCTCTCTCTCTCTATATATATATACCATGATCTCTACTTGAACTAGAGATTAATCTCTTATTAGGGGAAAAAAAGAAAAACTCTATATGGGTAGTGGGGATCATCGAGCTCCTGTTGCTCTCCCCTGTTGATTTGGGAATAGACGAGGAGGAATAAGGAGTAAAAGGATTGGTGGTAGTGATGAGTCTCAAAAGCAGAGGATTTGTCGGCGGCGGCGGCGGCGGCGGCGGCGGAGAGATTCCGTGCCGAGGTGCGGTTTCGCGGAAATGGGCCATCTTGCTTTGCCTCGGGAGCTTTTGTTTAGGGCTCCTCTTCACCAATAGGTATAGAGTTTAATGCTCTCTTTGTTCCCAATCCTCTATTTTGTGCTTTTGGATCTGTTGTTTCTAACTTGTTTCTGATTTTTTTTTTATCAAGTTTTTGCATCCGGGTTTGATTAATTGAGTCAATTGGTGTAATTTGGGGTGAGATTGTGTTCTGCAACTTCCTTTTCTGGGTGTAGAGGAGTTGTTAATTTATGATATATAACCAAAAATTAGGCTCTTTGATGGATTAATACTCTTAATTGCTGTCTCAGTTCTCAAGTTCTTGGATCAATCAAATCTCTTTAATAGTAGATTGATTCATGGGGTAAAAACCAAATGAGAGATTCTTTTGTTGTCTTTTTTTGCTTTTTTTGGCAAAAAATCGGAACTTTTTATTTTTTGAGTTGTAAATCAGACAATAAATTTATGTTTTTTTTTATTTGAGAGAGAATAAGTTTATGTTTATTGGATTTGAAGCAATTTTCCTTTTTTGTTTCTTCTTCCTTTATATTAACATGGTTAGTTAGATTCATAGCAGTTAAATTTGTACGAAACAATGTAAAAATTGCATTTTTTACTTCTTTTATTCAGTACAAAATTTCACTGCTGCATTAAATGGGTGCCATTATAAGGCTTTTTGTCTTCTTTTCCTTCAGAAGGCCCCTGTAAATTTTCTTTACTGCATATTGAGATGCGAAAAAAAGGGCTACATCTTATTAGCACTAAATACTATTACCAGGATGTGGACAATGCCCGAACCAAAAGAGGTTATTAGGAGAAGCGCGATCGAAGGGGAGAAGATGAACGTGGTTCCCGACGATTGCAATTTGAAAAGTGTGAGTGTGTTGGATCGTAATTTGTCTTATTACTGCCAGTGATAATGTAAGATATGGATGTATGGAATTGAATGCAAATTTGGCAGTTTGTAACTTTGTATTTCCCGAATGATTCTGCGCATGAATTTAACTGCTCATGGACCATATTTTCCATTTGCTCGTCTGTTCTTTCTTTATCAGATTAGAGAAAAGCAAGAGCCTAGTGATGTTCTAGGTGAAGTTTCAAGAACTCATCATGCTATACAGTAAGTTTTGCTTCTTCTTTTTTAGTTCCCTCGATTCATCATGTTCAGAACACTGGAAAAAGAATATCTCAAAATCAAAGATATGATTTCGAACTAGCACGTGACATAACCTTCTCATTTTCAGGTCACTGGATAAAACAATATCAAACTTAGAAATGGAATTAGCAGCTGCAAGGGCCACCCAGGAATCAATACTCAGCGGTTCTCCCTTATCAGATGACGTGAGGGATACCGAATCAAATGGAAGGCAAAAATATTTCATGGTTGTAGGAATAAATACGGCGTTTAGTAGTCGTAAAAGGAGAGATTCAGTTCGTGCTACTTGGCTGCCTCAAGGTTCAGAAATCCTTCTTGCATTTATGTTCTCTGTCGCTGTTTTCTTGCATTTCTGACCATTCTGCTGTGAAAAACCAAAATAGGTGAAAAGCGAAAGAAGCTTGAGGAAGAGAAGGGTATCATTATTCGTTTTGTCATCGGTCACAGGTGTGTATGCACTCATAGTTGACTCATAATGCTCATTTGTGAACCAATATTGAGAAACATATAGACTTTGGTATAATAAAGTACAAATATTACTGTGTATAAAAGTATCACAGCACGAACCTATTCGGGCGTACCGTGTATTTTATCCCTTTATTTTGTTATCGTCGCTGCTTTTTTAGCACACTATGGATTCTATTCTTTCATGGTTTAAATCGGTCTCTTCATTTAGTGCTACGTCAGGAGGAATATTGGACAAGGCTATCGAGGCGGAAGATAGGAAACATGGGGACTTCATGAGGCTGGTAAAATTATCTTCTTTCCGGTTCTTTTTACATGAATATTTTTAGTAAATCTCTTGTAAGGAAATCGTTTATATTTAAAAACTTTTGACGGGAAAAAAAGAGAAAAAAGCTTGCTTCTGTAACTCAGGAAATTTAGAATCTTTATTGGGTTTTATTGAATATCTCAGGATCATGTTGAAGGATATCTTGAATTATCAGCCAAGACCAAAATATATTTTGCTACTGCTGTGTCTATGTGGGACGCTGAGTTCTACATCAAAGTCGACGATGATGTACATGTTAATATCGGTGCGGCATCTTATCCTTACTTCAAATTCTATTTACCTGACATGTGATGTGGTTAAGTTTGTCGCTCGTTTTTTAGACTGCTTACGAGTAATCTAGTATAGAAATAAGGATTGCATTAAGCAGGAGGTGATTAGTTGAATGAACACCTCAAGAAATTATAGGATTTTCAGTTTATTTTTCTTCAATTCAAAGTATTAGATCATGCAGGAATAGTAAATAACCTATCCTTGTATCTGATATGTTTTATATAAAAGGTATAATAGATCCCTGTTAACTCTATTTATGAATATTCAACTTCCAGAGCTTAGAAATTAGAAATTTTCATGTCAGGGCATTTACAGAACACCTCTGAAAAGTCATCTACGTACATATATACCGTTCTAAGGTTTTTGTCTACATATATAACATTCTAAAACCTATGCTTCCAATAATTGCAGCTACGCTTGGAACTACTTTGGCTCGGCACCGTTCAAAGCCTCGTGTTTATGTTGGGTGCATGAAATCCGGTCCAGTCCTAGCTCAAAAGTAAGCATCTCTCCATAGATGTTACTGAAGTTCTAAGCTTCACAACTATAGTTTTAACAGACGCGGGTTTATTTGATCCAGAGGGGTGAGGTATCATGAACCCGAATATTGGAAATTCGGAGAACAAGGAAACAAGTACTTCCGCCATGCTACTGGTCAGATATATGCCATTTCAAAAGATTTGGCCACATACATATCCATCAACAAGTAAGCCAACATTTAATATGGATCTTTTTTCTCTTTTGTATTGATTTGACATCAACAAGTACTTTCTTAGTAATTTCAAATAGACTTCTTACGGAAATACTTGTAATTTTCCTTCGTCTCAGGCACATTCTTCACAGGTATGCTAACGAGGACGTATCATTGGGGGCTTGGTTTATCGGATTAGATTTGGAGCATATCGATGATCGCAGGCTTTGTTGCGGTACTCCACCCGGTATGAATTTATCTCTTCGCAAATCTTTCTTTACCATGCTAATCTTTGGAATTGCCTCTAATTACTCGAAGCAAATCTACTCGAACTAAATGTTATAGCGACAATTCTCCGCAGATTGCGAGTGGAAAGCGCAGGCGGGCAACGTCTGCGTGGCTTCATTTGACTGGAGCTGCAGCGGCATCTGCAAATCGGCAGAAAGGATCAGAGAGGTCCATCAGCGTTGCGGCGAAGGCGAGAACGCCTTGTGGAGCGCCACATTCTAACTAGCAAAGTCCTTCGAAATACATACGATAAGGAGCGCAAAAAGCCGGTCGAATTGTACCTATATGAATGTATGTAATGTAGCTGATATTAGAAAGAGGATTTTATATACTGGGTTTCTTTCAGAAGGGATCATTTTCCATTTTCTGGTAGAAAAGATCCCTAGATTCAATGTAAGGAAAAAAATTGAGAGAGGGAAATATATATATATAGAGAGAGAGGGAGAGGGAGAGGGAGAGGGAGAGTTGAGTTCTCCCCCCTACATTTTTTTTTTAAAAAAAAAAAGTGGCTGGTTGGCCATTTTGTATTTGTTGTAACTCTTGCTTATGGGGTTAGCAAGGCAATAATAAGTGCTAATTTTCTCTTGATGAAGATTCTGAATTTTTATTTTTTCTAATTTCGTAGTATGGTATGGAAGTAAGATCAATCCATTGACTGATAATTTATTCAATACGAGCATTCATAAATTATAAAATCGATATAATTTATCAATATACTGTCGTAAAGTTTTGTATTCGAATTCAGCAATTATTGTTAAGTTTTAGTATTATTTGAGCCAGTGATAAAATGACAGTTTAAAATTAATGCTAAAGTACAAAGTAGAAATTTTTTATGATTTATCTAAGAAAAAGTTTAGCGAATTTCCGTGTTTTAACCAATTTGGGAGCAAAAATTAAATTTTCCACATATAAAAATGTGGGGCGGATTAAAATAAAATTATTGTTTAGATGGTAAATTTTAACTTTTTAAAATATTTCAAACAAAGTTTAGATAAATTTTGGTTTTTTCAAGTTAAAAAAAAAAAAAAACACTCGGTTAGAGTAGCTTCTTACAGAGGCGGCGACCACCAAAAAGGGCACGAAAACAGCAACTCGCGCTCCATCGAGAGTGATCGAGAGAGAGAGAGAGAGAGAGAGAAGCTCGTGGGAATGGCGAGTCGCGAGAGGACGATCCGCGTCGCGATTGTCGCCGCGGCGGCGATCTCCCTCGTGGCCACGGCGGCGCTCCTCCTCCTCCGGCAGCGGCGGCGCCGGCGGAGGCGGCGCGGGGTGGCGTGCGGCGGCGGAGGGAGGCGGCGCCGCCGCTGCTTCGAGCCGGAGGAGAAGCCCCAGAACCGGTTCAAGCGCGTGCTCGCCGATAACTCTTACTCCCCATTCAAGCATTTGAAGCGCGAGGGCAAGGAGAAAGGTCCAAAAACTCTTCTTTTTCGTAGACTTGTGAGGATGTAAACTCTTAATTGGGTAAAAATGGATGGTCTTAGTGTCTAATCTTATAAATTTTGCTTGATTTAGTATGTTCTAATCAGAATTTAACAGTACTTTTTTTTTGGATAGAATATTCTGTAATCTACTAGAATTATTCTGCTACTTAATGAAAACTGTGAAACTCAGATAGATTTTTATCAAAATTTTGAGAATTTTTTTTTTTAGTAATCAATCCATTTCAAAATTTTCACATTTTTACCCTCTTATTGAGCTAGGACACATTGTGAAGTAGATACATGAATTTTAGAAGTTTTGGATTTTGCTATCTATTTTTTCTGATGATTTGAAATAAGAATCTGAACTTCAAAAGTTTTTATTTTATATAAGAACCTAATTTTATATGATGTTTATTGTTAATTCATGTAAGCATGATTGCATTTTGTAAGATGTTGAGAGCTGAGAAAGTAGAATTGGAGTTCAAAGATGAGGGATTTTGCATTGTACTGATGCTAGAAGTATGCTGAGATAATCTGAGCCGGCAGGCTCAGAGATGATTTCATGTGTCATATTTTAATGCACTGATATTTCTGTATACATCTCATATGCTGATCTCTCAATGTTCAACATCAGGAGTCTCTTTGAAGATGCATCCATATGAAGAAGAGATTACTTCTTTGCTGGATGATCCTCCTCTCATATCGAACTTTTGTTCAAATAATAAATATTCAGACATGAGTACTTCGTATAGTTGGATTGACACAGAAGCTCAGTTAGAGTCCCTCGCAAAGTTGCTTAGTGGTGAACGAGTCTTTGCTGTTGATACGGAACAGCATAGTCTTCGATCCTTCCTAGGTTATACAGCTTTAATGCAGGTGAGCCAACATTTTCAGTATATCTTTCTAATTTATATTTCTCTTATGTGAAGATCTAATTTATGATCCTTTTGTTGAAGATTTCTACTCAGAAGGAAGACTTTTTGATAGATACCATTGCTTTACATGACGTGATGGGCATCTTACGCCCTGTTTTTGCCGATCCTTCCATTTGTAAGGTGGTCTTCTAAACCTTCTTTCCCTCCTTAATCCATAGTTGTTATTCTTGTGGTCTTTCATGGTAGAGGTGCTTCTGTAAATAGCTTTTTTTTTTCCTAGCATCAAGTTCCATAAAAGAGGCATTCTTTCTCAATAAATGCGATTCACTGTTTTTCTTAAATTTCCATTGATTTATATATATCCTTGTGATTTTCTAAATTTTGCACCTTATTAAGTATTAAGGCTTTATAAAGACTCAAGATATGTCATTGCTCTTGCGCATGTGCTGCCATTTAAGGCAACGCCTAGGCTACTTTTTCAAGGATCACCTCATATACAACCATGCTAGATTGTTTAAGCAAACATATGCGAGTGGTCATAACTCTCTAGGTCTTTCAGTGAGTGCATAGTTTTGGCATTTAGTTAAAAAGTGGATGCAATACAAATTATAGTTGTTTATACATTTCTCTACAAATGTTTGTACATTTATCTGTAAATGCATAAATTATTTATCTATCTTTTACTTGTTAGTACTGCTTAAATGACTGGCTTTAATCTAATAATGGATAAAGAACGATCGGGCAATTCGGGAAATGCTATATCCCCCTGAGCAAGTGGAGTGGTATTTAGAATTAAATATGTCTCATCTTCATGAAGTTCAAAAACAGATAGGCCTTAGGTGTGGCAAATTTATTTGATGTGGCTCCATTATGCGAATTTACCATTTATGCAAATTAGCAGTGGAACAAGGTACTTCATGTTGAGCTGGATCCTCTTTGGCAACTTTAAATAATTATTTTCTTAAGTGCAATTGATTTATGAAAATTTGCGATTGCAAACAGTTTTTTTTTTTTTTTTTTTTTTAATAATGTTTGAATGCAGTATTCTAAATTTGCTGGACATTTATGTTTTCTGTTGCATAATTTGTGATGCAGGTATTTCATGGAGCTGATAATGATGTTCTTTGGCTTCAGAGAGACTTTCATATATATGTTGTAAATATGTTTGATACCGCGAAGGTAAGCAGGTTTTACCAATGATTATTTTAGTTGCAGTTGTAACAAAAGCTGAGATGGTACTACCAGAAAATAAATTCAGCAATGCTGTGCCTCATGACGTTGAATAGATATTTAGTTATCTTTATTAGTATTCTTATTTACTCAATTTATTAAATACTTGTCTGTGCAAGAGATGCAAATTGCTGTCATTCTATTGTTTTCACTTAAACTGAGGTTACAATGATTATTCAAGTTCTAATTGAGTAACACATTATCTTTTACAGTTCTAATACTACTTTGTTTGCAGGCATGTGAAATTCTATTGAAGCCGTACAAATCATTAGCATATTTGCTTGAAACGTATTGTGGAGTTTCTACTGACAAAACTTTCCAGGTTCATATAACCTCGTAGTGCCTTTCAAGTTATACTTTTTCTTTTTCGTAGTATAGTTTTTAGTTGGGAATTTGAACAGCAATATCAATTTTCACTTGAAATTCCAGCGGGAAGATTGGAGAGTACGCCCACTATCGACGGAGATGATTGAATATGCTCGCAGTGATGCTCACTATTTGTTATATATTGCTGATTGTTTGGCCTCCGAACTCCATAAGAGAATTTGTGGTATGATCCTGTTGATTTTTTGGCTTTTCTCCATCATCATAACAAACCAACCAATCCACGACCCCTCCCCCCCCCCCGCGGGACCAACACACACACCCTGGAAAACGGAAAACCGAAAAATAAATAAAGCTACAAATAATATAGAAGTCATCTCAATCATCTTAACTATTGTATGAACATCCATGGCATTGTGATCTGTGAGAGAAAAATTTAGGGGCTGGGATGGCTGGAAGGATCTAAAATTAACTTAGGTACTTTAGTATATTCTACTATTTAAAAATTAATTTGTTTGGAAAATTATATTAATGGCATATATGGATATTGATAGCAGTAAAAAGTAGAAAGCTTTGAACAACATATATGTCAAACAAAACAATTTTTCATCTCCAAGCTTTTTACTATTTTATTGCTTAATCAACTGCTTTGAGAAACCTCGAGTTGGGAAAGATGCAGAGTCTAATGTCCGTCTAATGCTAAAACACAATTATTAGCCTGGTGTTTCTCCTTAGTTGAAGTTTTTTAATTAATATTACAATCTAATCAGATACTTCAGATTGTCCCGATGACAAATTCAATTTTTTCTTCGAGGCCAGTCATCGTGCAAATATGGTTTGCATGCAACTTTATGCGAAAGACAATGAATCCACTCCGGGAGCTTCTTCTGCAGCATCTATTTTTTCACGCTACATGAATGTTCAAGGGTTTGAATCCTTGAAAATTAGTGAATCAAAGGTATATCTCGCAAGCAGTATCGCTGGTTTACCTTATTATTCTATTTTTATGTCCGGTTATTATTTCTAAACATTTTTTTCCTTTGTAGGATCTCATTTGGAAATTATGTGCGTGGAGGGACTTAATGGTTAGTTTTTATGAACTTTTAATATTTTCTGATAATTTACTATTTGTTTTATGTATCTGAATGTTAAATGAAGTGTGTTTCCATGCAAGTATCTCATAACCTCATTGTACCTCTCTCCCAGGCTCGAATTCATGATGAAAGCTTACGATTTGTTCTCTCAGATCAAGCTATAGCTGCTCTCGCTGTAACAATTCCAAAAAGCTCAACAGAAGTATATAATGTCATAGTAGAAGCTGACCTTGCTAATGGTTCTGCATATCCTTCCCTACCATCACCCTCTCCTGTTGTGGTTACTCACGTTGAAGAACTATGCTGTTTACTTCAGGATTCAACTACGAACATAGATAATGTTTTTAAGCTTTTGCTAGACAAGAATCTAGGCCCAACCGGATGTTGTCCTCTATCAGTTTATAATTATGCAGTGATATCCGAATTCAGTTTGAAGAAAACCAGTATGTTTTCCTTGAAGCATAGTGGGGAAAAGTTGACAGCAACAAATGGTAAGAAGGCCTCCCGTGATCTCTTCATTCAAAAGTTCTCTTGCAAATCCCCAGTTTACCATAACTGCAGGATCTACGCTACTGATGGGAGATTGCTTTGCTATTGTGATCGAAAAAAACTAGAATGGTTAGTTTACTTTGAACCATATGAGTTTTATTACTAGAAATGGTTAATGAAAAAGTGGTCCTCGAAGTTTGATCGTAACTTTGAATACGTCCTCTAACTTTCCATCTTGACAATTTAGTCCTTGACGTATGTTTCCACATAACACTTTCACTCCTGCCATTGTTTTACCTTTTAAAAAAAGACCACGTCATTGCCATTCACCAAATTATTGCCATTCACCAATTTGCATCACGGCTTATATACATATTGGACTGGGGGAAGGACTTAAATTGTCGGTCAGGACAAACTTCAGGGACTAAATTGCTTTAATTAATACCGTGCAGATGTAACTGAAATCAGGATCAAACTTTAAAAGGACAAAATTTGTAATAAATCCACTTTTGAAAGTAAATGTTACGTGGTATATATTGCTTGCTATTGTAATGCAGGTATCTTCAACGCAATTTGGCAAAGATGGTAGAAGAGGACCCTCCGGCAATCATGCTGCTTTTCGAACCGAAAGGCCGACCAGAGGATGAAGACAATGACTTCTACATTCAGAGTAAGAAAAACATATGCGTTGGATGTGGGGAAAAGAGTCACTATATACGTTACAGGATAATACCATCATGCTATAGAATGCATTTCCCAGAGCACTTGAAAAGCCACCGCTCGCATGATATTGTCCTGTTGTGTGTGGATTGCCATGAAGCAGCTCATGCTGCTGCTGAGAAGTATAAGAAGCAGATTGCAGAGGACTTTGGGATCCCTCTGTTCGTGCAAAAGATAGTTGGTTCAGGAGATAAAACTATTATAACAGTTTCATTGAGTACTGATGGGAAAGATGGTGATACTGGTGTGTCTCCTTTGCAGTTGAGGACTGCTGCTATGGCTCTTTTACGCCATGGGTCCAGCATGCCTTTAGAGAGACAGGAGGAGCTTATGCAGGTGATCTTTCTACTCCTATATATACATTTGTTCTTTTTAGTCCGTCGTGGCAGTGACCAATCAAATGTTCTCTTGAAACAATCCTTTCTTAAAAGCAAATTCTAGTATAGTCGTTTGTGATCATATTCATGTTGAATTTCATGCTATATAAACTGAAAACTGCTCTGGTTGCCTTTCTATACACGCACTTTGAAGAGCTTTGCAGAAATTGTTTCTGTTTTTTAGTGCGTCATATTTCACTCTCTTGCAGATTGTAAAGGCATACTATGGAGGAAGGGAAGCGACTCCAGAAGATCTTGAAATGGCATTATTTGTTGGTATGAGTCCCCATGAGAGGAGGAGGTTTGAAAAGAAAAAAGGTTTGTCTTTTCTAAACCATGAAAAGCGTACTATAAGCAAGGGTAGCACATGCGCTGCCGTAGAGGCTGCAAAGAAAGATTCGGAGAAGGATCATTTCACAAAGCAGGAACTATTAACTGGTAAATTTGATGTTAGTGATGGTGGTCAGGGGGATTTATCTACCACTAATGAAGATATTGATAGAAGAGAACCTCTTGAGAAAGGAAACAATTGCACTTTAGACTATGGCAATGGGAATGGGCTTTCCTCTGAAAGTGACAAGAAGCTATCACTGTTAGGTCACGGGCCGCATGGGAAGCAAGTTGTAGAACATTTACTTAACAATTACGGAGAAGAGGGTATTCGGGATTTCTGCCAGAGATGGCGACAAGTCTTTGTCGAAGCCATTCATCCTCGGTTCTTACCATCTGGTTGGAATATAAAGCACAGGTGAACTGTCCCGTCTCTTGTTTTAGAGTTTAGAATGATTTTTCGAGTTTTTTCGGACATAATGATGGTGTTTTTCTTTTACCTTTTCTTGTTGTTATAATATCAAATTGCTGAACGCATTATTTAGTCATGTCCACACTTTTTTGCAGTGGACGACGGGATTTTGGTGAGTACAGTGTTTATAAGCCAGCAAAGAAAGCTCCTTAAATTTCTAGCAGCTAGGTAATTTTCATCATTTATTCCTCTAGAATTTTTGCATTCTAAATTTTATTGCATTCGGAGGTCATGATATAAGTGGAAGTTCTTTTTCACTTGATTCCTTGCACGTTTTCACCTGGTTATACATGTTGAGTTGATTTATCTTTCATGTCTCATTCATTTACAGTACTTATTCTGAATGATTGAGATGCTATGCTTTCTTTCTGTTTCTCTTGATTGTTTACGTGAAAAAAAATAGGTTAAATTGAAAATTTACCTAAGATGAATTACCTTTGATAATTTTGTCAGCACTAGGGATGAAAATCAGTTTGATAAGGAGCATAAGATTAAAATATCTGTCCGCATAGAATTTGAGTGTGTTTTTAATGCGTCAACCATCCGCATAGGAACATGAAGCTTACTGCTAATTCGGTAGCTAATTCAATGATGCTGTTTTTCTTTTTCAGCTTTGGCAGTTGCAGAGTATATATTCTTATCTTTGGTATTTAATTTCAGGTTGCTGAGTCGTCAGGTTGCATACAACTTTTTGTTTGGTTGCCCATGTTATCCGCAAGGGTACACCTTCTTGCTCGTTTTGGATTTATTTATGTTGTAACATATACATCGAGTATTATTTATCGGATGTACTATTATTCGGCTATAATGCTATGGTATTATAACTTTCCGTTGGATTATGGTAGCATCATCTGTATGGTCGTATTTGTGTTACTTGTTTGCAGCTGTTGAGTAGATCAAATGTTCTTCCGCAAACTGGGGAATCGCAATAGAGGCAATCACAGTATGACATTTTTATTAACTTCACTATAATCAGCACTGCACGAAATTATATCAAGGGCTTTGTTTGGCATCACTTTGGTTTCATTCGCGTTGAAGTTTTAATCCCAAGTGTCTGCTTACTGTTTAATTTTACTTTCCTTTTAATGCAGGATAATTTGCGGCATCACTTGTTTTCGATTTTTTTCAGGACAAGTGGAGTTGTTCTTAGCCTAGTTCTTTATTTCAGTTGGTTAGGTTTAAGATGCTCTGATTTAGTTCACTGACTATTCCATTGAATGCAGCCAATATTCCATCAAGTAATGCTTTTCTCAGTGCTTTGATGCTTAAAAAGAGTCCCAAATTAGAAATTGCTTTTGAGGCTTTGGAAAATATATGACTCTGGGATACTTTCGTTGAAGGTTCCTGCAATCATTCATAGTATCGGGGAATCGTAACTCCAAAGCATTTTTGGACATTTTTAGGCTCTAAATCCGCCCATTTTAGCTAAATGCGAGTGATCCCAAGGACTTGTGTGGATGCATAAACATTTTGTTTTATTCAATTGTTTGATTGGATTGTGTAGTTAATCTACTCAAGTGGGAAGGTTCATGCTGGTTCTATAGTCATGATTTTTTTAGTAAAACGTAAAATGCTGAAAATGAAAAATGGTAGTTGGACAATAAAGAAAAAGGCTTAATAATACATATATATATTCCGTTTCAGAATCCACATTTTGGCTTTCTCATAACCATAAACTAGTATCACAATTATAATCATCCTTACAACAACATACAAATTTGGAAATTAAATAAGTAGCACTTGCAAGAAGGAGGAGGAGAAGTTGAAAATGCCGCCGCAGCAGCAGCAGCAGCTGTAGGGAAAAGGAAGGAATTGAGGTTGATTTTAGGTGAGGGCCTCGGCGCCGGCGATGATCTCGAGGATCTCGCCGGTGATCTTGGCCTGGCGCTGGCGGTTGTAGGTGACGGAGAGGTTGCGGCGGATCTCGACGGCGTTGTCGCTGGCGTTGCTCATGGCGCTCATGCGCGCGGCGAGCTCGCTGGCCAGCGACTCCTGCAGGGCGCGCAGGATCTGGCTGTTGAGGTAGAGCGGCAGCAGGGCGTCGAGGATCTGCACGGGGTCCTGCTCGAACTGCAGGATGGGCGAGAAGGCCGGCGTGGGCGTCCGCACCGTCTCGCGCTCCACCGTCAGCCGCCCCTCCCTCGTCGTCAGCCTGAACAGCTCGTCCTCCGCCGCGTCCACGCACACCCCGTTCACGTCGCAGATCTCCCCCTTGGGCGACAGCGGCAGCAGCGTGTGGATCACCGGGTCCGACTTCACCAGCGACACGAACTTGGTGTACAGCAGCTCCACCTTGTCCACCTCCTCGCTCACGAACAGCGCGAACACGTCGTCCGCGATCGCCTGCGCGTCCCGCGCCGTCGGCAGGCTGCCCCCCTCCAGGAACCGGTCCACGGGGATGTAGGGCCGCCGCTGGAAGTACGTGTTCCCCTTTTTCCCCACCGAGATCAGCGTGAACGCGATGCCCAGCGCCGACAGCTCCGCCATGCGCGACTCCGCCTTCTTGATGATGTTGTTGTTGAAACCCCCGCAGAGCCCGCGGTCGCCCGTCACCACCACGAGCGCCACCTTTTTGACGGGGCGGACGCGCGTGAGGGGCACGTCCGCGTCCTCGGTCTGCAGCTGCTCGTTGATGTTGTACAGCACCTCCACCAGCGTCTCCGAGAAGGGCCGCCCGCTCACCACCGCCTCCTGCGCGCGCCGCACCTTCGCCGCCGCCACCAGCTTCATCGCCTCCGTGATCTTCTGCGTGTTCTTCACCGACTCGATGCGGTCGCGGAGCTCCCGGAGCCCGCACCGCACCGCCGCCGAGCGCCGGACGAGACGCGGGGAATGCTGAAAGGGGAGGCGGGACGGGACTAGGAGCGAGCGGGACGAGAGCGAGTCCGCGGAGGACGCGAACATCGCCGCGGCGCCGGCGGAGGAGGAGGAGGAGGACATGGTGAGTGATTCACTTTCTCTCTTTTTACTCTCTCTCTCTGTCTCTTTTTCTCCAATGGAGGAGAAGAGGAGGAAGAGGAGGGAGATGAGGGATTGAGATGATTGGGTGGAGGGAACGAGAGGTGGAGGGAGAAAGGAGGGGGGAATTTGGGAGGGAGGATTTGGATTGGGTTTGGGGATAAGAGGGGGGATTTTGACCGTTGGGACTGAGGATGTGGTTTTGTGGTGTTGGAAGAGTTTGTGTTGTGGAAAATGGAAAATGGAAAGTGGGAGAGTTGGGGGGACTCTCTCTCTCTCTCTCTCTCTCTCTTCTCGATTTGGCCCCGAATGGGGGCAGTGAGTGAAAGATAAAAAAAAAAAGAAGAAAATAATTCAATCAGTATCCATCTCCTGATTCGTTAACAAAATAAAGCACGAGGTTAGGACTACTCCCTTTTCTTGATCCACTTCAATTCATTAAAAATTTGCTTTCATTCCAATTCGCTTCAAATGACCCTAATCTGTTTTGACCCGTTAAGAAAATACGACTAAAGGTGGGAGACCTCTCCGGCCTTTCTGCTCTCAGATTCGCCCTATTTACATACCTATGTGTGTGTGTGCGATTTTCAATATTTCTTATTCGTTTGGGGAGGTTGTGTTTAGTGATGGTGTCGACTGTGGCAAAGAGTAATCTTTTTGGATACCACCTTTCTGTAAGTAATGATGTGTTAGCTGTATAGGTGTATCAGTCCAATTACCAAGTGTACCATAACTTACCTGCCAGCACAAAATCTAATTAGAGTACGGTTTTGGTCATGGGGTTTGTTGGAAAGTTTTATTTAAACCACTACATTTTATTCTGTTGAAAGAGATGTGCTGAGATTTGCTAGGTAGCAGATATCAAACTTTGTCTGTAATAGTTGAGATTTGTTCTGTATTAATCGATGATTGTATGGTATGATAACTAAATCAACTATCATATGTTGTAAGTTCAATAATCTAAAAACACTAAAGTTGAAGTGTTGGAAAATTGGAGTGGCTCTCCGTGACAAAACAATGGTTTTTGTCATTTCTGACAGATAGTGGGACTGAGGACTTTCCTGTAGGGGTCGGACATGCTTGATTTGTGAATGGATTGAGCAGAAGAAGCCAAAAAATTTAAAAGCACTATAGAAATTCTTGCTTACTATGTATTGAAATAGTGGTGAAAATTGCTAGTAGAGAGAAGCATCTGGTGGGATGCTCTTCAGAGTTTTGGTTGTTGTGTGTAGGGATTGTGAGGCGGAGTGCCAAGCGATGATTTGGCCAGAGCTTGTGACTTTCATCTGATGCCATACATAATTATGCAAACTCCCGCAAACACTCTATATGCCCTAAACCTCATAGTGCACTCACCATAATGAGACGGGAAGCTGAAACAGACTTAAATCGTGAAAATTCCTTGTAAAATTACCATCGATAGTACTTAGCGCATCTGTATAACATCATGTGCATCATTTTAAACTTCTATCTCTATCAGTAGCTGAGTTGCATAATAAAAAAATAAGTGATCTATGTGAAATATATGAAACAAACTGTTGTACTCTAAAAGCTTAAGCTGATAGAGAACGGTGTCTAAATATTTTTATATTTAACATTGCTCCTCACGTAAGGACCTAATATGACTTGAACTCCGGACCTCCTGCTCTGATACTATGTGAAATATATAAAAGAACTGTTGTACTCTAAAAATTTAAGCTGATAGAGAACGATGTTTAAATATTTTTATATTTAACAATCTAAATATACCAACTGAAATGAAGGCCTACTAGTGTTTGCAAATAAAATAAAAAAAAAAAGACATGTTTTCTGTTGAAGAAGCAACAGCTGATCCCCGCCACCTCTCTTCTTGAAACTTCCAGACATACGTGTTTCCTTCTGTTTTGGCGCCCTTTCTCGTACTCTCCAAAACACATACGCAACTCCTCCCCCTCTCAAACTCTCCAGAGACTATATAAAAAAAGAAAAAACCCCTTCAAAACCCCAACTCTCCTCTCTCTCTCTCTCTCTCTCTCTCTCTCTCTCTCTCTCTCTCTCTCTCGTGCTGTGATGTACATTAACAAAGCTGCTGCTTTTAGGAAATTGGCATCTGGGATCTCTTCTCCTCTCTCAAGAGCTCCGGCGTTTTCACGTTGTGGGTCGAGATCGATCGGCTTCTTCTCGCGGCCTCGTCGCTCTTTCCCTCGGCCGATCGTTGGGTCGTCGCCTTTTCGGCCGTCGAGATCGGATTGGAGGTCTCCAGGTAGTCTCCGGGATCAGATAGTAAGCTCCGGTGTCGCAATTGAGCCGTCGGAGAGGGAGTTCTCAACTATGGGTAACGTCAACTCAGAACCTCTTACGCTGATACTATCTTAAACAAAACTAATAATTTTTAAGTTTTAGCATCTCATTACTTTCCAAAGTGTGTTACTTTAGTCCTTATACTGTTAAATAATACGAAACAGCCGTTTTACTCTAAAAACTTAAGCTGTAAGAGAACGGTGATTATTTATATTTAACCATACTCGTTAACTAAAAGTCCAATTATGTTGGTAATGCTAAATTTTTATGATAAATGCTTTGTAGTAATTTTAGAGTGATTCTGATTAGTTTGTGACTATTGATCTGCTGCTTCCTTGTGGGGCAGCTGCTGGGAATTGTTTCGAGCACATTTTGACGAGCCTGCCGAAGCCCGGAGGAGGGGAATTCGGGAAGTATTACAGTTTACCTGCTCTTAATGATCCAAGAATAGGTAATGCATATTCTCTGCTATAACAATTTGTTTATAGAGAGTTTCGTTAATTAGAGTCGTTCGTCAAACGCGACGCTTCTTGTT
Source organism: Puya raimondii (assembly GCA_016920855.1). Taxonomy (NCBI): domain Eukaryota; kingdom Viridiplantae; phylum Streptophyta; class Magnoliopsida; order Poales; family Bromeliaceae; genus Puya; species Puya raimondii. Next base: position 41,911,169 of record JABWPP010000049.1, on the reverse strand, counting down.
GTTTTGTTGACGATCTTGGTATTGGTTGTATCGGAGCGCAGGCTCATGTTATGTACTTTTGTTTTTAGGGACTAGTTTTAGAAGTAATTTTTGCAATTTTCGACAACTTCTGTTGTTGACATGATTGATACTTCATTCTTGTGTGTATCGCAGATAAATTACCGTATTCAATCCGGATTCTTCTTGAGTCGGCAATTCGTAACTGCGACGGCTTCCAGATTACCAAAAATGACGTTGAAAAAATTATCGATTGGGAGAATACCTCCCCAAAATCAGTTGAGATACCATTTAAGCCGGCTCGTGTTCTTCTGCAGGTGATATCCTTTTCATTCTAGACTTTTTCATAGTTAAAGGTACCAGTAACTTATTGAATTGTTTCTTTTGTTCATAGGATTTCACTGGTGTTCCAGCTATTGTCGACCTTGCTAGTATGCGTGATGCTATGGCCAAATTGGGTAGTGATCCTAATAAGATCAATCCATTGGTGTGTGCTCACTTTGATGTTTCATTCAATTTTTTATTTCTTTTTTCACTCCATATGTTTTTAAATGCTTCTAAGTTCTCTTCTTTCTTATCATAAAATTTACACTTGATTCTGTCTTCCGCTTAGCCCGTAGTAATGTTCTTTCTCGTATGCAGGTTCCGGTAGATCTCGTGATTGATCACTCAGTGCAAGTCGACGTGGCGAGATCAGAAAATGCAATTCAGGCGAATATGGAACTAGAGTTCCACAGAAACAGCGAGCGCTTCGCTTTCCTTAGATGGGGATCCACCGCTTTTCATAATATGCTTATTGTTCCGCCAGGTTCCGGTATTGTTCATCAGGTGAAACTGATAGCTTTCCGAAAATTTTGCAAATAATTCTACTTTTTTTTGGTGAATTTGCGAAAGAAAATCAGGATTCTTTTCTCATCTTGTAACTTTGAGCACTTTTAAACTTTTAGGATTCAAACTGCCCTTCCACTGCAGAACAAAATCATAGTCATAGTTTTAAATAAATCTACTGTTTAAAAAAGGCACTGCTTTGTTTTCCTGGAGGTCCTTTATTTTAGCTTAATCAACTGCAAGATCTGAAAATTTATACGATGGTAATTCATTATTTCTCTCTAACATAATGAGGACATAAATTGGCATAATTTCAGGTAAATCTGGAGTATCTTGCTAGAGTTGTTTTCAACAGTGATGGCGTCCTCTATCCGGATAGTTTGGTAGGAACTGATTCTCACACTACTATGATTGATGGAATGGGGGTCACGGGCTGGGGAGTTGGAGGTATTGAAGCAGAGGCAACAATGCTTGGTCAGGTAATATTACGCAATTTTCTGCAGTAATTTCTTTTTCTATTTCTTACTCCTATAGGAATTGAATACTGCGTAACTTGTTTCTGCTTTGAAAGATGTCATACGCGATTTAAGCTGATTCTATATTTGTTTGGAACTGTTCATTCATTATAGCTTTTTGTGCTGTTTTTTCTTTGTTTCGTTCGGTAGTTATTATGGTAAAAACGTTCTTTCTTTCATATACGAGTTTATTTGTGGCTAATACATAATTTGCCTTGATGAGCAGCCAATGAGCATGGTATTGCCTGGTGTTGTTGGCTTTAAGTTGAGAGAAAAATTACGTGACGGTGTCACCGCCACTGACCTAGTTTTGACTGTGACTCAAATGTTGAGGAAGCATGGGGTTGTTGGCAAGTTTGTCGAGTTCTATGGTATGTCAGTTAATACGTGCAGAACTTTTAATTTCATTTTGCACAGTTGATCGACTTTTTTTTTCATAAAATTTGCACCAGAATTGCTGCAATTATGTTTCTGTCCGTAAAGAAGATTTTAGTCCAACACTGCTAAAATGTTTTATACAAAATTTCAAAATTGCAAATGAAATCAAGACGCTTTTTTGCGAAAAGCCCCGCTTTTAGAGCTGCTTAAACACTGTTTCCTTAGTTGGAAACCATTTTTGTATGTAGGTGAGGGTATGGGTGAGCTTTCGGTAGCTGACAGGGCAACGATCGCTAATATGTCACCTGAATACGGAGCAACAATGGGTTTCTTTCCTGTGGATCACATGACTCTCGAATACTTAAAACTTACAGGAAGAAGTGATGATACTGTGAGTAAAGCACCTTCAATTTCTTTTTAAGCTGTGCTTGCATTTGACTCTTATGTGTTGCAAACTTACAACAATAATGTGGTTAAAGAAAAGGCGAAGAACGTGAAGAAAGTTTATCTTTTTTTTAAGTGGGAGCCGGCTCCGCCAGCGCTGATGAAATACCACTATCTTTTTCATTATTATGAATTAATGAATCACAACTTCTGCAATCCTGATAAATTAATGGCTTTTATTTTATTTAACAGGTGGCAATGGTAGAGGCATATTTGCGAGCGAATAAAATGTTTGTTGATTACATTGAGGTAGTTCTATTATTCCAGTTGTCTTAAGATGTATGGTTGACGAATTATCTTAAGACAATTTTTTTCATAATTAACTTCAGCCTCAAGCAGAGAGAGTGTACTCATCATACTTAGAGTTGGATCTGGCAGACGTCGAACCATGTGTTTCTGGTCCGAAGAGGTAATGTTTTTGTGTTCGTCTTCTTTCAATGCCTTCAGTCCTCTCGTGTTGTCTAACTTTCTTCTCCTTTTTCCGATACGGCAGACCTCATGACCGAGTTCCTTTGAAAGATATGAAAGCAGATTGGCATTCTTGTCTTGATAACAAAATCGGTTTCAAGGTGAGAGACATGGAGAGCTGTATGTATGATGTGTTATCTTTCGACATTAAGATAGTAGGGAGAGATTAGTGAATCGTCAGATACGGTAGAAGCTTCCTTTTCTTTTTAAATTTTCATCGCTTCTATTCTTTGTTGGTTTATTTCAATGCTCTTCGCAAGTCTACATGCGAAATCATACTGATATTGGTAGGTCGATCTAAGCTCGTACTTTTGGCTTCTTGAACAACTTATCCACTTCAGAAACCAAAAGCTTCCAAAAACCAGGTGTTGAAGACTAACACATAGCCTAACGCTTTTGCTGAGGGCAGTAGCTATTTTGGACTCTAGAATCAGAAGCGTCAATTTGAATACCATGCTCCTGCTGCAGCAAGAAGTTATAGGAGTTTAATTAAAATGCTATTTGTTTTCCTTTAAAGTTGAATACTTTAGTATACAAGTGTTAGAGCCCAAGGATATATTACCTTTGATTCGCTTTTTGAGATATTAACTATGCATATGAATTGGTTGTTGCAGGGATTCGGCGTACCGAAGGAATCGCAGGACAAAGTTGTGAAGTTCTCTTTCCATGGACAACCTGCAGAGCTCAGACATGGCAGTGTTGTCATAGCTGCTATAACAAGTTGTACCAACACTTCAAACCCTAGTGTCATGCTCGGCGCCGGCCTTGTTGCAAAGAAGGCTTGTGAGTTAGGTTTAGAGGTTAGTATCAATTACATTTCACATCTATTACCCTGTTGAATCATCTACTTACACATACCCTATAAAATCTAAATTCTCAAATATATCCTTCAAAAGAGTCGCCTTTCACAGCAATAGCCTTATCATGGGTTGACGAATCATTCAATTCATGGGAAGAAATTTGGTTCTGTACTGTAAAATGTTTTCCAAAGAGAGGCAATTCTGTAAAAGCTAAGCCAGTTAATTTTTGCAGGTTAAGCCATGGATTAAAACAAGTCTTGCACCAGGATCTGGAGTTGTCACAAAATACCTACTCAAGAGGTAATTCGACTGCTAGAGCATGCTCATTATTTTTGTTGCTGTCTCATAAGCGTTTTGTTTATCGTATTACTTAATTCATAGAAATAATGCTCTGATTTGTATTGTTTATATCCCAGTGGCTTGCAGGAGTACTTAAACCAACAAGGTTTCCAGACTGTTGGATATGGATGCACTACTTGTATCGGAAACTCTGGGGAGCTTGATGAATCCGTTGCTGCAGCAATTACCGAAAATGGTACTTACTATATTTCACTTGGATCTATTGTTCTCTTCTTTTTGTTCAAAACTTTTACATATATAACCATGCTGTTTTTCCAGTTGGAATCTACACATATGTTCCCCTATAAAATCTTACTTTTCGTGTAGATCTTACTACAAATGCTTACAAAAATTTTCATATCGTACTGGGCTACTGAACAAATTTTTTAAGTACAAGATACATATGTAAGGAATTAAGTTTTGAGCAGTATATGAAAATTTATTTTCCAAATGTACTAATATGTAAATTCATTTCTGTTGCAGTTCTTTATTTTCATTTTTTTTTCCTGTGTTATATGTGGCATCATGATGTTTAAGCTTGGTTGCTTATTGCTTTTTTCTTTTTTTTTTGTTGGGTGTGTGTATAGACCTTGTTGTTGCTGCTGTGCTTTCGGGAAATCGGAATTTCGAGGGGCGAGTCCATCCCTTGACTCGAGCTAATTATCTTGGTTCTCCTCCACTGGTTGTCGCATATGCTCTTGCTGGCACTGTAAGCAACAATATTCTTGATTGTCTTTTATCTTACAGTTAGAATCTTTGGCCGAAGCAAGATAAGATTAACTGGAATCAGTCTAAACCTTATTGAACCAGTTGCTTTCTAATTATCTGGACTAGTTTTCCGATGAATGGTAATTGTCTGAAATACTCGATGAATAACAGAATCTCTTCTGATTGCATATAATTTGTAAAATAAAGCCGTGTTTTGCATTGTAACTTTGTCGCTTAACCGTTTTACAGGTTGACATTGATTTTGAGACGGAACCGATCGGAACAGGGAAGGATGGGAAGAGTGTCTACTTCAAGGACATATGGCCATCTAACGAAGAAATCACAGAGGTGAGCTTCTAGTCGTAAGAAAATTTATCATTGCAAGGTTCCACGAACGCTAGAAAATATCAAGAAATCTAAGAAGAAGATCATAGAAGATACGTCGGAAGAGATTTGGCTATGCTAAAGACGACACTCTAATACTCTCACATTCTCTCAGTTCCTTTCAAAGAATGATGCAACCAAAAGATCTTATTTCTCAGCTTCTTTTCCCCTGAACTTTTGCAATAATTTCTGAACTGCAAAGTTGTTACTATTCAGATTCTGCAATCCAATGTGCTTCCTGATATGTTCAAAAGCACTTACGAGGCAATCGGAAAGGGCAACCCTATGTGGAACCAGCTTTCTGTTCCGGCCTCGAGCCTTTATCCGTGGGATCCGAAATCCACCTACATTCATGACCCCCCCTACTTCAAAGACATGACCATGACTCCACCTGGGCCTCACAGCGTACAGAACGCATATTGCTTGCTAAAATTAGGCGATAGCATCACTACGGATCACATTTCGCCTGCCGGGAGCATTCACAAGGACAGCCCGGCTGCTAAGTATTTAATTGAGCGCGGAGTGTCCCCTAGGGACTTCAATTCTTATGGTAGCCGTCGTGGAAATGACAAAGTAATGACGAGGGGAACCTTTGCCAATATTCGAATCGTGAATAAGCTCTTGAATGGAGAAGTCGGGCCGAAGACGATTCACATCCCAAGTGGAGAGAAGCTCTATGTTTTCGATGCTGCAATGGTGAGTTTTTAACTTCTGATCCTTTCACTTCTTTTCACAAAGAATTTCTTTGTTTTGTAATCTATTTTCGCGCTAACTATCAGTAAAACTAATTAAAATTGCCATATAATGTTTTTCGAATTTAGAAAAAAGAAATGCCATATAATTAGAGTTCGTAGCATTGCAGCTTTCTGGGTATCCTACACTGATGGTAAATTTGGATTAGAAGGAATAAACTTTGCACTAATTTGGATTTACTGAAACTATCAAAACAGCGTAACAACACGTCTGTTTGTATTGATAACGTTGGGTCTAAACTGGTAAATTTCGATATTCTTGTTGTATCTTCTTTAAGTCGAGCTACATTTTATCGTTCTCAGAGGTACAAGGCTGCTGGCCATGATACCATAGTTTTGGCTGGAGAAGAATACGGAAGTGGCAGCTCTAGGGACTGGGCAGCCAAAGGTCCAAGGTTGTTGGTATGTTTCCTTTCTACGATCGCTATGAGATTTTTCTTTTTTTGCACTTATACCCACATGAATATGCGACATAGTGTATGTACCTCTACAAAGTTGTTATTTGCATGCGTACCGCCTAAAATCACATACTTGCATTAATGCACCTAATGCACAACAGGGAGTCAAAGCAGTGATAGCCAAGAGTTTCGAGACAATTCATCGCAGCAATTTAGTTGGAATGGGGATTATACCGTTGTGCTTCAAACCGGGTGAGGATGCCGAGACTCTAGGCCTGACGGGTAACGAGCGCTACACAATTCCCCTACCGACCAACATTAGTGAGATACGACCGGGACAGGAGATTACAGTGACGACAGATACCGGAAAATCATTTACATGCACGGCTCGCTTTGACACGGAGGTAAATTCCCACTCTTTTCTTTTTCATGAGAATGCTCCTTTACAAATATACGATCTCATTAAAAAAAAAAATGAGTTACTCATGAAAATATTGATTTTATTCAAAAGGATTTGTGTTTCTCTGAAATGTATTGACTAGAAGAGCGGCAGAGAAATAACGATACACAACCACGATCTGTTTGCCTATTATATACGTTTTCCCACTATATGTTATTGTGTTTTTCTAAATCGACCTGCCAACTATCCAATAATAGCTCTTTCACATAAGACATGGCATCTGAATTGCGAGGCCATCTTAAACTGTGTTTGATATTTGAGTAACTGATATTTGAGTTTCTCATTGTAGCTACCATGCTTCTGCGAAACTTTTTAACTATTTGAGATTGCATGTGCCATTGAATGTTTTTCTTTTTATGCAGTCATGAGAGTGCCAAAATTGCAGCTTTAGTGTTTAATGTTTCTGAAATGTTCGATGTGTCGGATATTTGCATGATCTAATACTTGAAATTTTTCTTTACATGTGATGACTTTATAATTGGTATTGTTACAGGTGGAGCTGGCTTATTTTGACCATGGTGGTATTCTCCACTATGTTTTAAGGAACCTGATCAAGTCCCAGAATTAGAGTTTCATGAACACTTTAATCTCTCATAGTGTTGCCTTCTTATGCTTATGATAATAGTAGCACAATAATGGAGAGAAATTTATCTTTCCTTCTCCTTTTGTTTTGAGCTTGAGGTGTATATTTAGGGAGCTGCGAAAAATTTAATCTAGTAATACTACTACTGTCATCTTGCTGTTGTAAAAAGCTGCAAAATAAAAAGCAAAAAAGTTGCAGTACTGTGTTGATGTTTTATAAACTTTGTTGATTTTTCCGAATTTTTGTATTATCATATGATCTAAAGAGTACCTAATTCTATATACACAGGTGTTCTAAACATGCAATTTTTATGGAACAAAATTCTACTACTTTCCATTGTACCACATTCCAACTTCACAGCTTATTTATATTCCCCATTCAAAATGAAGTCCAGGTAAAGAGCATTCTTCGGTAACTCGATGAAACATACAAAAATGAAAAATAACAATCTAAAGGGAGAATCTCCATTTCCTGGTGTTCTCAGCAGAAGCAAACTAAATACCCCAGTCCTAGTAGAATCATACATAATTTTAAGTTATACTCGTAACTGCAGCCGAATAGGGAAAATAACAATAATACAAATTACATACAATCTAACACTTGTGCTATCCATTTCATTACTTCGAGGCCTCCAGAATTGTTGAATTCTTCTCTTAATGGCTTCGGCATTTCATCTTAGGATTAGCCAGAAGTGCTTATGACAGGAAAGCTACATCAGCTTAGCTGGCTGTTGAACTCCACCCTTCATCATCGCGCAGAATTCCTCGTAATTTATCCTTCCATCCTGAATTTCAGCAAAATTTGATAGTGAGGACATGAGATTAACATTCTTTTACTTGAAAATAGAGTAACTACTTACGTTATCTGCATCAACTTCTGCTATTATATCCTTAATGGTTGCTGCATCACCCATTCCATGTTCCGTTAGGGCCGATTCCAATTCATCTCTAGTGATAAAACTGCAAAGTCCAAGAAATTAAGATTTTAATTCCTCTTAATATGCTTAACCAGGCCATGATTTTAATGGTTGATCAAAGTACACATTTTTTTTTTATTTCCCCCCCTAAAAGCTCATACCCGCTGTTATCTTTATCAAAGTATTGGAAAGCCTTGTATAAGTGCTCATCTCTCTCTAGCTTATGCCGGTGCATGGTGGCCGTGATGAACTCGATGTAGTCGATGCTTCCATTTCCATCCACATCAGCCTGGAATGAACAGAGTCATGATGAAGAAGATGAGCAGACGAAGTAAACTTCGAAAGTAATTAGGTGAGCTTGCAACAGCGTCCCCAACCTTTCAATTGATTCTATGAATCCCTGACCTTTGCTTCATTTGACATAGTCACCATTTTCAGTTACTCAGTTATATCGGATGGAAAATGCCCATTTAATTCCTTCATGAGTAGCCACAAAGTTGCTTACATGGCAGTTAGATGATACTTTTCCCAGTTTGATAAACGAATCCAAAAGAAAGGGTACTAATTGATAGTAGTGCAGAGGTTAGGGACCCAATTCTAATAATAGAAAGGCTGGAGGCCAAACTGAAAAAAAATGCCAAAAAGTGCCATTTGCTCAAAAGTGAATTATTTAATTGTTCAACTTACAGCATCCATCAGCTGCTTCACTTCAGCTTCCGAGAGCTTCGAACCGAGCCGGGCTAAGCCCGTTTTTAGTTCTTCATATGTGATTGTTCCACTATTATCCGTGTCTATATTGATAAACATTTGTTTCAGCCCTTTGATTTCTTCCTCGTTTAGATTTTCAGCAATAACCTGGAAACCAAAATGTTCAGAAATCTCAGCAAAGAAATAAATTTACTGATACCCAAAACGGAGCTTTTCTGAAAAGCCAACCTTGAGAGCCATCTTCTTGAGCTTGTTCATCGCTCTGAATTGCTTCATCCTCGAGAGAACCGCACTGTCAATTGGCTTATCAGAAGCCTCTCCACCTTCTCTTAGCCACGGGTGTTCTGAATAAAGCAATAAATAGATGAAAATTTAATTCTTAGTTCGATGCAGAAGCCACAAGCATTAAATGGTGTATAGAGGTAAAGATCGATCAGAAATTTGTTGAGATACGAACCGAGAACTTGGGCTGCAGTGATTCTCTTCTTCGGATCCTGTATCAGCATCTTTCTGACTAAATCTTTCGCACCATGTGATATAGATGGCCATGGTTCACTCTCAAAGTCAATATCTCCTTGCAAGACAGCATCGAATATTCCTCTCTCCGTTTCTACAAACAAATGCAATCCATAAACAAACAAGCAAACAAAAAAGACAAACTTTTGGGCAATTAGAATTTTGGATTTCACTGGAACAGCACTTATTTCAGATTACTATTTTAACAAAGACAATGAAATTTTAATGCCATAGATACTTCGTTTTAGCTGCCGCATTTGTACAAACACATATTTGGATAATCACCCGATACACGCCCAGGAGGGATAGTAGCATGACTATGGGGCGGCTGTTTTGGTCTAATTTGGGTTGTAATCATTCTTCCTTACTTGGATCCAATTCAATTTTCACTTATGCATGCAGAAGAAACTTTGTTTTTACTTACATCATAGTTTCATGATTGACAATACTCAAGATAATTGTTTTGTCAGATTAAAAATCATTTTGAATGAACTAAACTTTAATATTTTATATATTTGTATAAGATAGTCTGTTTATTGTTTTATGTTATGTAAGATTTTCATTTTTTTAAAAAAATTTACACAATTGACAAGGACTTAATTGCCACCTTGAACAAATCTCAAGGAGTAAATTGCCAAAATCAATGTTGAAGATGCTAGTAAGATCAAACCTCTGGAACTTAATTTTTAATTCCCCTTAAATTATTTTATATGTACGCATGTATATATTAAAGGCAAAAACAGGAAAATAAAGCAAGTCCTTGGGATATGAATGAAATGAGAGTTATCCATACCGGCCCAGAATGGAGGAACACCACTTAGAAGAATGTATAAGATCACACCGGCACTCCAGACGTCAATTTCTTTACCATAACTGCGCCGTAGTACTTCAGGAGCAACATAATAAGCGCTTCCAACTATATCCCTGTACACTTTTCCTGGAGTAATACAAAACAGATTGCTGAGCATAACGCTACAAGCCATAAAAATACTAAATAGAGTATTCCCTACATATGTGAAAAAAACACAGGTGATATTGCATGATGAGAAAATGCTTTCCTAATTCCTAATAAACTTTCCTAATTCCTAATAAACTAGATACAACAAAATGCTAGGATTATCTTCCTGCAAGCCAGCTATGAAGGCATGCATATCAACTAACATTTATGCTTCATATACCATAGAAGGTCCCTCAAAATATTGCTGACAAGTCAACATTATACAAATGACAGTTACTACTTGGTTTAGCTTTTTAGAGTTGACATCCTGCCATGTCTAGGGTACAACTAGTTAAACCAATTACTAGCTGCCACATGTACAACACCGACTCATCGACAATATTATAAAAAAGCTTCTACGGTACATGAAGTATTACTCATCTACTAATCTACATACTATAATGCATCATAATATCAAACAACCCATAGAGATTACTATATAAAGAAAGAAATATGTCACTGAGATCATTACTAAATTTAGTACATCTATGCAGAAACAAGGAGAGAATTATCACCTTCTTCGATGAAAACGGATAACCCAAAATCAGTGGCCTTGAGCATCGCTCCTTCATCCTTGGTCGCGAGCAAGAAATTCTCCGGCTTAAGATCGCGATGCATCACCCCCATGAAATGGCAGATATTCACCACCTTCACAATCGCCCTACAAATGGACGCGGCCGCCCGCTCCGAGTAATGCCCCTTTGCAATAATCCTATCGAACAACTCCCCTCCCGCGCACAGCTCCATGACGAGGTGCACCGAGCTCTTATCCTCGTACGCCCCTTTGAATTCGACGATATTCGGCTGGCCGGTCAGGTGCTGCATGATCTGGATCTCGCGCCGGATATCGTCGCGATCGGTCTTGTTCACGAGCTTGCGTTTCGAGATCGACTTGCACGCGTACTGCTGGCCCGTGGAATTCTCGGTGCACAGGTAGGTCACGCCGAATTGGCCGCGGCCGAGCTCTTTTCCGAGGGTGTAGAAGTGGCGAACATCCTCGTAAGGCTTTCCGAGGATGGTGTCGGGGGCGTGGATGGGCTTTGGGGGGCTCGGGATGGGGGCGGCGGGGGCGGGGGCGGGGGTCGGGAGGGAAGTTTTTTTAGGGGAAGGGGGCGCGTAGCGGGTCTCCGGCGGGGGCGGCTGAGGGTGGTGGTAGGAGGGGGGAGGGGGGGTGGGCTTGGGGTGTTGTTGAGGGGGGGCTACCGGCCTTTGGTTGTAGCCATTGGCCCCTCCTCGTAGATCTGAATCCTTAGAAGCTCTACTACAACACTGCCCCATTCCTCAACAACACCACCAACAACAACAACAAGGATGAAGAACCCAAGAACTATCTAAAACTGCAAATTATGACAAATTACACCTAAAAATCTTGCATCAAATATATATATACCCTGAACCCAATTTAGAATTCACAGACACAAACCCTAGAAAAGAACCCTACTATAAGCAAGATATAATATAATACAACTTTATGCAGTAAAAAGGGGGGGGGGGGATCAAACAATACCCAAGTGGAGATTCTCGATTTAGAGCTCCCAATCCGATAAGGACGACTCTTTTCCACCGATTTAGACGTTGTAGATCAAAACCCAGATGGGGTTTTGCGAGATTCCTCAAAGATTACACCAAAAATGAGGCAAAATTCTTCGAAAAATAGCTCAAAATCGGGGTAAATTTAGGGTTTTAAAGCCCTAGGAAGAGCTCTAAGGAGAAGCAAATGGATCAAAAGAGATGGTGAGAATTGTAGTCGCCGCCTAAATCGTGACACCAACTATGTGTCTATGTCCATCGCTTTCCACTGCTTTTTTTTCACATTAAAAAATTCGTAAAAATAAAAAATATATATTTTTTAATAATATCCCACCAAATAGAAACGTGAGATATATCGACTCCTCATTTTATTATTACCACGCTTGTGCTGTAGAGCAGAGCGGGGTAGCAGTGAGAAAAAGCGGGGTGTATTTATCGCATATTCGGATTTTTCCTTGGAAAAAATATCTTAATCTGCGGAATATTTTACTTATTTATTTATTTTTATTTTTGTTTCGTTTTATTTTATGTTTTTTGGGGGGGTTTCGTTGGCTCGACGCGCTTTGAGTTTTTAATTTTTGATTCTTCTCACGCATGTGATGAGTTTTAGACTTTGAATTAGAATAATCGGGCTTTTTCTTGGAGCTTCCAAAATCGCTTCTCCATTCCACAAAAAACTTATCCTAATATTTAATATTATGTTTCGCATATCGTAATTGTCAAATTATTGGCGCTATCTATTAATCCCAAAAGCTTGAGTCGTTAGAAATATACAATCAATTCACTTAAAATATACCGGCACAGTATCCACAGGTCTCGCTTGTGATTCGACCCAACCAGCCTCACGCTACTTCGAACATGAATCGGTTCAACCGAATCTCACACCATTTCGAACATAACTCGACCGATGCTGGTGCATTTAGACCAACAGTAATTAGTAGTTTACGATATATTTTCTGATATTTTTCGACCCAATCTGACCTTTCGTTACAGGACAAGATGCTGGCCCATTTAGGCAATCAGTAATTAATAGTTTGCGATATATTTTCTGCTCTTTTCTTAGAAAAGAAAAAAAAATTAGCTTTATATGTTTTTATTCCAACTTTGTTTATCAAATACTACTATATCAAGAAAGTTATTGCCAGAGTTTAATAGAGTTACTTCTCGTAAGAGTATTTAGGCAATATTTCATAAGATATTTGAAATTAAGTTTTTTTTATTTTATATTGTAAAAATAATTTTAATAAAAAGATTACTTAAAACCTTTTTGTGTAAACAGGAGTGTATCTTGCTTTAACCTTTACTAAAACAATTCTTGCAAGTAAGGAGAGTTGTAGCATATGTGTTGATACTACTTAACCATGGTGGATTGGGTCGTGTCAAGCGTAGCTTTCACTTCGGATAAAACTTTGGCCATAAGCACTTTGCCTGAAAGTGATTTTCAGGCGAGTTGGCTTTTGATTCCAATCAACATCTTTATTTTTGGGTTAATTGCATACAGATCCCTGCAAACATAATGAATTACAGATATATTTCTGTAAAGTTTAATTTTCATAAATTATTCCTGCAAAAGTCCTAATGTATGCAGAAATATTTCTCTAGTTTGTTACCGTTAGAGAACTGTTTATTTTTTAACATCAGGCTCGTAAAATAATATTTTTATCCTCACAAATATGTCCCTGCAAAAGCTGGATACGAAGAAGAAGAAGGAGGAGGCGGCGGAGGCGATCACCCGCCGCGATCTCCTCCATTGCCGGCGGCGGCGACGACGACCACTCCGACCTCCACTCCGCTCTACCCGGTGGCCGAGTTCCACCTCTCCGGCGAGATGGGGCCACGTCGACAAGCAAAAGAGGAAGAGGAAGAAGGGCAAAATTATCAATTCACCTTATTAAGTAATCATGGTTAGGCATTTTAACTGTGGTTAACTAAATTTCTCTAACGGATCCTAACGGCAGGGACATTTCTGTATATATTAGGACTTTTGCAGAGATAACTAATAAAAGTTGAACTTTGCAGGAATATATCTGTAATTTGCTATGTTTGCAGGAACATGTATGCAATTAACCCTTTATTTTTCATACCTAAGTCGGAATAATATTTTTTTACAGTCAGAAAATTCTTATACTCGTTTGAGTTATAGAGCGCATCTTAAGCAGTAGTAATAATTCAATTGCAAAAATAATAAACCTTTTTAGATATATTTAGATTAATCGGTCTGTTGGATATGACTCGAAATTGATAATCGAATTCAGTTTTGGATTTCGACTCGTCGACGGCTTCGCGGTGCGACCAAATTGGAAATTAAATTGTGGAGGAAAAATGAATGTCTGTGGTTGGTAGCGGAGGGCTCGGGCCGATAGGCCCGAGCCCGTAGCCCACCACTGACATTCGCCAGGGGGTGCGGGAGGCTCCGCCCCCCGCGGTACGGATCAGATCCGAAACCCGTTAAGATGTTTTCTCTTTTTCGTTTTGCCCTAGAGGCGACGTATGGTTGTACGAACATCGTATTCCCTTTTCTCGATAGTGAAGCTCTCTCCTCCCTCGCCCGTGATTTTTCTCTGCAAAAAATTTTCCACATAAATTTATGTGTTATTTATTTTTCTGCTTGTGATTTGTGTATTTCGTGTTCGCCGTTTTCGTTTCTGTTTGTGCGCTCGTCGTAACACGGTCGATGTACAGAAATTTCATAAAAATTATGCTCGTGATTCATGCGTTGGATGATGTGTCGCACGTGGCCACGCCAACACATGATTAATCATAGGACCACTGTGGGAAACAAGACATTTCGCATTTTTGTCCCTAATGATATTAGGTGATTTAATTTACTATTTTTTTTATTTTTAAACGTTATCCCAACCGGGGCCATGTTCCTTCGCATCTAAAAGTTCCCAACTTTTTTTAAAAAAAAGATTCCATTAGTTTATGCCAAAGATGAATTATTGGAAGGAGAGATGAATTATTCAACATTTTATTAATATACCGACATAAAAATATCTTCATCAAATAATTAATAAAATTATGAAAAAACATTGTACAAGAGAACTAATATACAATTTACCATATTAGCATTAGTAAAATATTATAAAAACTTGTGAGTAAAAGTAAAATAGAATACTCTAAATTCTAAAATAGGCTTCTTATAGATTGTTAAAGGAAAAAACAAACAAAGGACGAACTTTCTCAGAGAAAAGAGGAAAATAAAAACAAAAACAAAATAGAATAGTGTCAGTGGTGACCAGTGAGGATTGAGTTCATTGTTCCTCAAACTTGTTAAATAACATGAACAATTGTTAATGTTCGAAAATTTAAACAGTTAGCGAATGATATTTTTTAATATTTATATTCAATACTCATCGCACCTGTACTAGAAGACTTTTTGAAATAACTATTAAAACCACCATTTTGTCTGAACGTTTAAACTATCACAGAGAATATTATTTCTTTAATATTTAGCGGCCGTTTGGTTATGAATTTATTGTTCTATGTAAATGGTGTATATTTTATATTTGACAAGGCAAGTTTGTTACTGGCTTATCAAGCTATTTAGGTTGAGAGGTTGTTAATAACTGATATATTTTTATTAGTGGACTATTAATATTTTTTTTTAAGTATAGAAATGAGAATATCTTCTAACTTATGATAATCTAGTATTCTTATTGTCTAAAAACCTATAACGATTTCACTACTTCACTAATACTTTTTATAATTACCCAACTTGAATTAACTGATAATAATTTAAATATTTTAATAAAAAAATATAGAGAATTATCAAAATGTTACAAATCGTAAACCAAACAAATCCTTATATGATAAATACATATAAAACTAACTTGAACTATGGATCATTTTGAATCAACTATCCAACTTTTTAAAATTTTAATTTTACTATTGAACTTTTCAATTTATTTGAATTGAGTTAGTCAACGATACTTTGACTTTAAAATTTAAACTAATTGCTTATTTTAATGAATTTATAGTGCGAGAATTGCATGAAATATACTAACTACACATATAAAGATTAGCGACATATTTAACAACGTGTAGTTGACTGATTCAAATTGAATAAATTAAAAAATCGAATAGTAAAATTAAAATTTTGAAAGGTTGAGTAGCCAACTCAAAATAGCTCATAATTCAGATAAGTTATGTACGTTTTTATCCCTTATATTTAAAAAGGCTAAATACAAAAAATTTCAATGTAAATATCAATTTTTAAATTTTTTTCTCCGACTTTTAAAAATCTATACTTTGCCCTCTTAAAATTTCATAAATATTTTCAGAGGGTTACGACGTTAATGAAGAGAGTGAAATGACTACATTGCCCTTAATTATTCTATAAAGAAAAAAAAAATTTAATATATTTTTGTTATTTTTAAAAATATTTTTATATAAATTATAATAAATGAACAGAATAATTACGGAGGAATACTAAGTGCATCAATTTAAAATTTTAAAAAGAAAAAATATGAAAATTTTAAAGTTAAAAATAAAAAGTAAAAAACAGATATTTATAGAATTTTTTTTTTATATATATTTTATTTTAGGCATTCAAGAACAGTGTGTAAGGCACAGAAAGAGCGGCCCAGATCCGCCGTTCGGGAAAACGAAATCATTGATGGACGGTAAAGATTTACTAGAGCCAGATCGGACGGTGCGGATGCATTTTCCCCTCGTCTACCGACTGCTGTCATCTCGCCCGCACGAACGCCCACCTCCGCAGAAAACTCTTCCCGAGACTTCGGCCCCTTTCGGACACACCCACTGTCGTTGTCGCGCATCAAACTCCCTCATTCTTAGCTACTCCGCAGGTAATTACTCCACCACTGTGCTCTCTCTCTCTCTCTCTCTTCGATCTGATTTTGCTCTATCATCTTAATTTACTATCGATCTTACTCTTTAAGGTTGGGGGAATTTATGATCCAAACATTGAGTCCTGCAGTTGTGCTTTTCTAGGGGTTAATGAGGTAGTAGGAAGTTAGTCTGTCAATTGGCGGCGGGCTGGAAAGAAACTGCGGTGATGTCCGCAAACTCCAGCGGCGGAAAGCGCCACCATGTCCGGACTGCTCTGCTGACTGTCGGGATGCTGTCTGTCTTTCTATGCGCATCATACTTCCCCAGAAGGTTCTCCGGCAACCGGAAGGCCGTTTACGCCTCTCTCGTCATCACCTCCTCCTTGTCCTCGACCCCCTCTACCGGCCTCATTCGGCGGTGTGCTTCTTCTTTCGAGAGATCATTATTTCCAACCCACCCTAACGAATTGTTTGAGCATACTTTTTATTACAATAAATAGTTCTACTCAAACAGCAATTTTACAGAAGGCTCATTCCACCGCACGAAAAGCAGGCCGTAAATTAAACTAATATTTGATACAGGGGTAAGGAGACGTCGTCGTCGGAGAGCGTGCGAAACCGAAGTGGTGGTGGCAGCCAAGGGCGGCGGATGGAGGAGGGGTCTTATAACATCATCAAGAACATCACCAACATGACTTCTGGGTGGAAAGTTGCGGAGGAAGAGCATACGTTTCCTCCCGGAAACGCGCCTTTCAATAGTTGCCATGCTTCCACAATCGTCGAGGTTTCGATCGTCTCCGCATTTTAAAATTTTCCGTCGAGTATTGATATGCAATCTCTTTAACGGTGTGTAGATTTGTTTGTTAGGTTGAGAAGGGCAATTTTTTGGTGGCTTACTTCGGGGGGAGCAGGGAAGGCGCCCCTGATGTGAAGATTTGGTTGCAAAGATACACTGTATGTGCATCTTGTTTCTTTGCTATTTGTGATCTGAAATGTGGATTTTGTGCATTGCTATGATAAAGGATTACGGAGAGAGGGTGTTATAATTTGCAGGACGGATTCTGGCATGCTCCGCAAGTAGCCGACGAAGAAGAGAACGTACCGATGTGGAATCCAGTTCTTTTCCAGCTTCCCTCTCGAGAGATTCTTCTCTTCTATAAGATTGGCCAGGAGGTCCAGAAGTGAGTTTTACCGCCCTTTGGCGCCTGTTTAGCCGGACTTCTGGAATAGATTCTCTACTCTAAAAAGCAACAGCTAAGCATTTGTCAAAGTAAAGAATCTAGAGCTTTTGCAGTGGGGAGAAGCTAAAATGAGCTTCTGAGCCCAAATTTGAGGCTTCTGGTTCTGCTGCAGTAAATAGCTGTTGGAGGCAGGTGGATGTCAAAGAGAGAAAAATGTTAGCGCTTCTCCGGAAGCACTTCTTCAGAAGCTCTACTGTGTATCGTGCTTTTACGAAAAGAAAAGCAGTGAGCTCAGATATTGTTCATCAAGCGAATCCCTGAATTCTTGATTATTTTATGTAATACTTCTCTCCGATGCTTATATTGAATGTGCATAGGTGGAGCGGTTGCATGAAACGATCATCGGATGGGGGCATAACCTGGTCGGAGAGAGAGCAGCTTCCACCTGGTATCCTTGGCCCCATCAAAAACAAGGCGAGTAATTTACGTCCTATGTAGTACTTCCGCAGGATAAGTGAGACCCATTCAAGTTTAGTGTTACCTAACTCCTATTCGTAATATAGCCTATCTTGCTAGAAGATGGCCGCCTATATTGTGGATCATCGGTTGAAAGTTGGAACTCTTGGGGAGCTTGGCTCGAGGTAATAGTTCTGACGCCATTTCTTTATTGGATTATGCGACTTTGGCACAATTGTTGTTGTTCCGGTTTCTGACTAAAATAGATCATTTCGCTGACTGGAATGCCCGTGGCTGGAACTTGTAAAACAAAGTTTTAGTCCAAGTATTTACAAACAAAAGAAAAAGTAAATTAGTTGTCTCCAAGAAATGCTGAATCAATAATATGTAGGTCACAGCGGATTCTGGCCGGTCATGGAAGAAATACGGTCCTATCTACATTGAAGACGAAACCCTAGGCGTGATTCAACCCGTCCCATACGTGACTGCGAAGGGGACTATCCGCATGCTATTGAGATCGTTCGAAAGCATCGGCCGGATATGCATGGCAGAGTCGACGGACGGAGGCATGAATTGGAGCTATGCACAGCCCACTGAGCTTCTGAACCCTAATGCAGGTTCTTACCCACTTTTTTGTCTTCTCGTAAACGAAAAACCGAGTTCTGTCTCCTCACTTTGTAGGAATTGATGGTAGGAATCGACGGGGTTAAGCTGAAGGACGGACGGCTTTTACTCGTATACAATACCGTTTCGAGAGAAGTGCTGAAAGTTGCTACTTCTTTGGACGACGGCGATTCTTGGACTGAGGTCCTGACATTAGAAGAAACCGCGGATATGGAGTTCTCATACCCAGCAGTGATTCAGACAAGCGATGAGCTCGTGCATATAACATACACCTACAATAGGACGCAAATTAAGGTATCCTTTTTGTGAACACTAGCAGTTTTCGATGATTTCGATCCAATTTAATCCTTCATTTTCTGAACACAAATGATTAAATTTCGTTTATTCATTTTGCAGCATGTTGTTCTCCAGCCCAGCGAAACTGTGAGGTTGTGAGATGGGAGGATTGTGATGTTGTGAAGTAATGTCATTGTAAATTTCTTCTTGGATCTTTGAGAATATGTTTTTAGTGTAAAGATGGAACCAGATGGAGCTCTATATTTATGCTGTTCGTTTAAAGAAGTGGTTGCAGTGTAATGAAATGCTTCTTTGAGTTGTCATTAATCAAGGGAAATTTTATGCTGTTTGAGATAAAACCACTGGTCTCGAAATACACCTCCTTTCATAAGAAGCTCTTGTGAGCATCTCTCAGGGAAATGTTAAAATATTACTAGTTTTAACTTTTGTTCCTTATTGTGATATACATACATTCCCATTGCAATTGCAATTGTGATCTCTGATTAAATACAAATTACTGTAACACCACTGCTTAGAGTTATTGGAGTACACTCTATATCGAGTGGTGCTTGGATTATAAGGGCGCATAATTTCGAGGGGTGCACCTCATTGGGACAAAAAGAGAATGTAAAGATATTTGTGAGGTCTCAACTGCAACAGTATTTTATCACAGTAAGATAACAAGAAAAAATATATTAAAAAAATATTAGGAACTTTTTTTTCTTCTTTTCTTTTATTTGCATGGATGGCATAGATTGACACGTGGGTTTTGAAGGACACTGAGAATGTTACAGAGGCTGTCCTTTTTTTTCTTTTTTTTTCCCTTCCTAATTAAGTCAGCGCCGCTTACAAGCTAACAAGAAGGAAAGTAACTCACTCCCCCCAACTATAGCAATAAGGAAGCTCAATTCCACCACCATGGAGGCATCTCACTCTTCCTATTTCTCCTTTTTCTTTTGTTTTTGTTTTTATCTTGGCTATTTAGTGAATACCCACTTCCCCTCTTTTTCCTTATATATATATTTAGTTAATTAACAGCTATGTGTTATCCTTGGTAACCATAAAGCAAGTATGGATGTAAAATGCAAGTTCAATGTTGACCTTAGGTTAAAGATGAGCAAGAGTCTATATATATATTGCTAAAATTAGTTTCCTTCGATAGGTTGGAGCTCCTGTTGATGCACAAGTGTGTGATAGTGGGAAAGGAAAGAGTAGATCATCAAGAAGAAAGATCACATATGGCTACCACTTGGTAGAGGGAAAGATGCGCCATTCAATGGAGGATTACTTTGTTGCCGAGTTTAAGAAGTTGGGTGACAATGAGGTCGGCTTGTTCGCCATTTACGATGGCCATTCTGGTACCGACGTCGCGAGTTACCTCCGCGAGCATCTGTTCGACAATATTCTGCATGAAGTATATATAAATCTCTTTTCTCATCTTTCTCTGATTACCTTCAAACTTGCAAAGTTTCATATTGATTCTCGACATCATAGCCATAAAGAGCTTCTCTTCGAGGGGGTAGGGTTATTGGTCCTTGTGTGGTGGTTATATGGGTATTTCCACCAATCTAGGAACTTAGTCGAAGGAGTAAGATCGCGAACAAAACATAAAGGTTAGGGACCCGAATGCGAAAAACTGTTGAGTACCAAATTGAAACTTTGCTATAATGTTGAGAACTAAAGGTACAAACATAATGAGTGTGGTTTTGAATTGTGTGAACAGCCAGATTTTTGGAGTGATACTATGAAAGCCATAAGAAGAGCATACCGTAGAACAGATGGTAAGATCTTGAAGAGGAAAGAATGCGACGTTAGGAGAAGGGGCGGCTCAACTGCGGTTACGGTCATACTGATCAATGGTGAGGCATTGGTGGTCGCGAATGTCGGAGATTCCCGTGCGGTGATCTCCGAGGATGGCGTGGCGAGGCAGTTGTCGGTCGACCACGAGCCGCTTAAGGAGCAACATGAGATCGAAAGCCGAGGGGGTTTTGTGACCAATGTGAGAGGTAAGCAAGGATTTAACACACTCTCTCGCAGGCGCGCGCGCACCATTGCGGCTTGGTTTGGCTTATGCAACAGTTTCTTTATTCTGATGCAGCTAGAAATTTGTCTAAATCTTTTTTCTGTAGCAAAATGTTGAAATGACTTCTGAACAATTCTATTCAAACGGCATTGCTAAAGCTCTAGACAAACTCAAACAGGCTCAAGTGTTATGTAGGAAAGCTCAGTATGAAATTATTTTCAAAGTTATCTCCCTCTAGTACTAAATGTGAGTTTGCACTATTGAATATAAATATTTAGGAAATGTGCCTAGAGTAGATGGGCAACTAGCAATGTCTAGGGCATTTGGTGATAGGACATTGAAGGAGCACATAAGCTCGGATCCCGATGTCGTGATTGAAGATATTGATGAAGATGCTGAGTTCATCATTTTAGCGAGTGATGGTCTATGGAAGGTATATAAGATTCTTTTTTGAGTATGTATTCAAGCACATTAATATAATAAATTGTATAGAAGTTGGAACTTCCAATGAAATTTAGGCTCTACTTTGGCACTTATACTATCAATGTGGTTCAGTGGTGTAACACTGAAAGCTAGAAGCTACTTCCTAATAGAAACAGCAGATAACACAGAAGTTAAGAAGCAGATTTTTCTAATATTTATAGTTCTCTCAGATTGAGACTCTTCATCATTATCTTTTGACCAAAAATGTTTCATTATGAATTTGTAATCATATATTTTTGGTGGTCATTTTGTCTGTTGGCATAGGTGATGTCAAACCAAGAAGCAGTGGATACAATTAAGGGCATAAAGGATGCTCAAAGGGCTGCAGTGGAGCTTATTGATGAAGCACTTACTAGGAAAAGCAAAGATGACATCTCCTGTGTAGTTGTTCTCCTTCAGTGACAACCTTTTTTGTCCTCAGAGATAACATAGAGTATGTACCTTTTAAGCCAGTAAAATGTCGGTAAAAATATATGACACTGATATAAACTATGACGAAATAGGAGATATACACTGCTAATTTGGCTAGTTTTACCAGAACTAAAACTGATATAGCTAATACTAACAACATAATGCACCACTGCTACAAAGAATATGTGATCTAATATACCTAAATTTTACATTAAAAAAGGATGCTAAAATGGGGATGCTTACCGATGAATCGCAAACTTCTCACCAATCATAGAGGATAGGACACATTGTCTCGCTTTTCTCTGATTAATCTGCAACCTGTGGAAATGGTTAAGAGTGAACATAATTTTCGCCTTCGATGGTCTTACTACGCCTTCTGTTTAGTAGTGTGGGGCAGCTGAATCTTCTGGCTGTTAATGCTTGCTTCGATGAGCTTGGACCTTAACCTGAGCCTCTGCATACCTTGTGTCCGCTTGACGAACCCCTTCATTCCCCTAGTTATATGGGGGTTCAGCGACACAAGCGAGCTCAACTGCCCTAGATTACTTGGGCTTGATTCCAATTGTGCTGGAGTTTACTTCGTCGTTTGGTAGACTTCGATTCTTGCGATTCTCGCCATCAACTGAAGAAGATCCTTTCTTATTTGACTGTCGATTATCAGTATTAGAACAAAATATTTTGTCATTCTCTTTGTCGTCATCCCAATCTATTCCGCTAACCGGCGCATTACTGTATTCATGGAGACCATTTGCCGATAGCTCGCTCCCTTCCAGGGAATTACTCAAACCCTGCTCCTCGACTTTGCTCAGACTTACCCACCCATCATCATCTTCAGTATCTCCGATCGTGTCCGCCCCCTCATTAGTGCATCCGCTTATCGGTTCCTCTAACATCTCTGTCTCAGGGCTCACCGGGTGGATTTTGGAGCCATGTCTCAGGGCTCACCGGGTGGATTTTGGAGTCATGGCTCGTGGGGCTACGTTCGTAAACTTGGCTAATCTCTTCTTCACTGGTTTCTTCAATAAGTTCCTGGAAGATAGAGAAAATGTCCTTCGAATTTGGAGGTTTGTAAGAGAACTCCCTCGTGTCGCAAACATTAATCGACTCGACTGCATCTTTAAGCATATGGGCTTTTCTCACAGATTCCAGATCCGCGTCTTTACCAGCTTGCTTTTCTTCTAGAAAAGCCTGAAGATCAGCTTTTAGCTTAGCCAATTCGGAATATTTGTTATGTAGAGTCAGATTCGCATCTACCAACTTCATCTTCACCGTCTCCTCGCGCCAAACCTCTGCAATCTGCAACATCCTCCTCTCGTCTTCGACCTCTTCTCCTATTCTCACTGATTCTCGTTTTAAAGCTTCGATCTCGGACTTGTCTTCGCCAATCTCCTTCACCAGTTCATCGCACGCATCCTCCGCCAGCTCGCGGGCCCCTTTTTCCCTCTCGTAGTCTCGCAAGTTCCGCTTTGCTCGTAAGTTAGCGTCGTTCAGCTCAGCAGCCAATTTAGCGTTCACGATTTCCATCCTTCGTCGGTTTTTCCTCTCCCCTCTAAGATCGTTCTTGATGGACGCAATAACATTTTGAATTTTCTCGTGCTCTCTCCTTCGCCAAGAGGCCTTCTCCTCTTCAAACGTCTGTAACATGTGATCGACCTTTTCATTTACGGTCCGTCTCTCAAACTCGAGCTTGTTAATCCGTCTATGTGCAAACTCAAGCTCTTCTCGGAGGCAAGAAACGAACACAACCGATGTAAATTTAGTTGTTCTTTCCGATGCATTATACGCAACACGAGTTTCTACCTGATCAAAGTACATAAGTTGAGCAACAAAGCAAAGAAAAGTAAAGCGCTCCGAAGTTATGAGTAAACTATGAGTACCTTTTCTAAGCCGCCATTATTCGAGAAATGTGGCGAGATGGCGATAGCTAAGCGATTCCTCGGCTTATTATGAAGGATAATTGCGCTGCGACAACAAGGACAAGGTGATCGTAGATGCCTGGAATTAACCTGCAATAAGCAAAAGAGAGATCATTAATCTTAAACAATCAAAGATCACCTCAAAAATCATAAGAAAATAAGGCTCACACTGGTCATCACCATCCTACAAGTCACTATTGTCCTGAAACAACTTCTCTAGTCCAAGAAGTAGCCGCAAAGCAATTGCGATACAAAAATAAGCTTTTAAGCACCAAAAGCGGAAGCTCGAGTTTGAAGTATTTCAGAAACTATTGAGTGTGAATTCAGTCGAAAAGCAATTAATGATGCTATGAACTGAAAGAGCAATTTTTTTAGAAGCTCGCGCCAGGCCAAACAAGCCATAGTGAGGCCATAAATACCATAATAAGATTAAACGAGAGGATCATACAAAATGCAAATCTCCAGGTATAATGAGTTTATAGAACACCACAATTGGCCGTAGCATGAGCAATGTATATCCATATTGATCAACCAAATTTGTCAATTTTGGTGTAATTACAGTAGAAATGATGTAATTTATTCACACAAAAAAACGCAATTTTTGCTGAAAATTTGGGAACCCCTGTTCTAGATTTCACCAAAAGAAACGAATCAACAACGAAAAAAGTGATCTCTAACATAAAAATTGCGATCAAAATCCGAACAATTACCTTAAACCCTAATCCAGCTCTCCTCTCCGCCCCTCCTCCGCCAACCCTCGGCGGCCGCGTCCGCCACAGCGCGGCGGCGAGCCTCCTCGCCGACGCGGCGTCTCCGCCGCCTCCTCCCTCGGCGGATCGATCGGAGCCGTCCAATCCCCACACGCGGAGAGGAGTGGCGGCGCCGCTCCCCCTCCGGAGACCGCGCGCGGCGCGGCGGCGGAGGCGGCGGCGCGGGTCCCCAGACGGGGTTAGGGTTAGGGTTTCGGAGATCGCCGGGGGCGACGCCGACGCCATCGGAGTGGGCGAGGGAGTGTACGTGTTTTGTGTATGAGCGAAAAAAATTAGAAAAAAGTGGAGGGGTTAAATGGAAAAGATACGCACAAAGAGCGTATAAATAGAGGCCCACGACGTATGGCGCGCATCGCGCTTTTTCTAAGTAATAGTTAACAGTTTTTTAAAATTTATATTTTATTTCAATTTTTGAATTTTAAATTTAAATGGGAGATCATTGACTTTTACTTGTAGTTTTAAAATTTAGCTAAATAAAATGAATGAGATCTTAATTGTTTGCAATCTATAGATGAGAAAAAACGTACCGAAATAATTTGTTCGACTTAAATTAGTTTAGGCGCCCAAAAGCCTAAGAATAATAGTTTTTTTTTAAGGGGAAAAAAACTTTGAATTTAGATGGGAGATGATTGACCAAATCACAATTAAGAAAAGTTTTTGAATTTTATGATTTAGTCCTTTAAACTATTAAAATTGAAATGAACAATACCTATATAGCACACTAATCGAGAGATTTGTTAAGTTAAATAAAGACATTTTATATTCATCTCGAATCCAACAAAATCATAAGGAGATTTGTTAAGTAGTAATAATTGATGTTGCAATCTTTGTTCTTAGTTTTTTTTTTTTTTTTTTTTTTTGGACATAGAAGTTACATACATTAATGAGTTAGGTTTGGTAAATAATTATTGAAATTACATTCATCTTGGATCCACCAAAAAATGGTGACAAGTATATGTTATAAAATTAAATGACATGATTTTATGAAGTTATAAATAACCACTACATCCATCTTGGATCCACCAAACTTGGTGATAATTATAGTGTTCCGCATTAATGCGAAGGTTTATTATCTTATAAAAATTAATTTACATTAATCTTGGATCCATCAAAATAATGAAACTAAACTAAAATGGATTCTACATGTTGAGTTAAAAAATTGCATTTGACTTTTTGGGATCCTCTCTAATCTCTCTTTAAAAAGACATCGACATTCATCTTGAATCCAATAATATTACGCGGGAAAACCTAAAATTAGTCTATGACAATCGATAAGTTATTGACTAGACATGGTTCATAACTGTGTCATAAAAGAAATTCGAGTAAAAGTACTAATAACAATCTCATGTGAATGCAAAATTACTGATACCAACTACATGCTGTTATATTATCAGTAATAATTTATGCTCTATTAATATATAACTATTCTATTTGAAGAGCTCAGTCGGTTTTATCCAATCGGATTATGACACGACACTCATATGTTGTCTTCAACAATGCAATTTCGTTCCTTTTTTCCGCAAACTTTTCGGTAAATGTGGTAAGTCATAACTGGCTTGGTCTATGAATGATTTGGTAGACCAGGTTCATAAAATACTGCTGGAACACTTGTGGTTAATTTTCTCTAACCAAACTAGCAACAATGTTTGAAACACCACCAATTAATTTTTTGACTTAATAGTGTTCAAGCACATGATCCAACTCATTCATGTCCTCTCCATTTGACCCACATTACAATTTAAGGGAATTGGCATGTATAATGTTCAAGCACATGATCCAACTCATTCATGTCCTATCCTTTTGACCCACATTACCATCCAAGGGAATATATATAGAGAGAGAAGGTGCTGAGCTAGTATACTATTAATAGTATATGAATAGTATTTATTATTAACTTTTTCACTCTTGTATTATTACTATTCCACCAACTCCCCATAAACTCTAGACATTCAATAGTCAAAATATTGATAGTAAATACTATTTTCATACTATCAGTTATATATATATATATATATATATATATATATATATATATATATAGAGAGAGAGAGAGAGGGAAAGCAGGGTTGTTGTGTTCCTAAGCGATTTTCGATGATGGAACTTCCGAATCGACGATCCGCTTCGTTAGATTTGATCTAGCGTATTTGAAGTATTTAGAAAATAAATTTTGCGCTTTTTCGATATCTTTTATCTAGTAATCGAAAGAGTTCAAAATCAACAACTGAAAATAAAGATCGCATAAAAAATAATGATATAATACTAAAAAAATTTATCAAAAATATTGATCTTATTTTAAATAGTATAAAAGATTTTCTGTCAAAATTTTTATCTAATTTGAGTATTTATACACCGTTAAAATTGCAAATGGCACACATCAATCATAAAAAACTATTGATTTTGAACCCTCTAGAAAAAAAATATCAAAAAAGTGCAAAATTTATTTTCTACATACTTCAAATACAAAAGTTATGGGACTAAGAGCAGATAACTGGACAGTCCATAGCTGATGTGGTGGACTATGTCTTAGCAACAACTGCTAGTTGAGGCCCATGATTAATGGGCTGGAATTGAGCCCAACCCAACTCATTCTGAATATATTCTTGGGCTTCGACCGAGTCTCCTTCTAGTTTTCATTGTGTGGAATGATCAAAGCAAATCAGAAAAATGCTTTGCTCGCTACAGCTTGTGTGCATGTAAATAGAATGACACATCAAATGCGATCGATTAACACACACAATCAACCGATCTTTTCAATACGTTCTTTAATCGTTCTTATCTGTTTTTGCCTTATTGGATTATAGCGATTCGCTCACTATAACAAAATATGTTTTAGACGATGTTTTTTAGACGACGCTCTATTCTAGCGTCTTCAATATTTGGCATGTGCCGACGCTGTGATTAAGTGTCGCCAATAAACATACTTTTCTCAAATATTGATAAAAAAATTTCGACACTACACTAAAGTGTCGGTATATTTATTCCGACATGTTTATTTAACGACTCTTTGCTCGACGCTTTTACAAGCGTCGGGGTTATTTTTGCCGACACTTTAAAGCGTCGCTAGTTATTATTTAAGATGTCTTTAAGCACAAGATTTGTTGTAGTGGCTGTAAGTTAGTTGGATGGTATATTACATTCCTGAATGCGAATGCGTACTACAATGTCGCCTCAAGCATAAGTGTATATAAAAAGGACACTTACATATGAAGTTTGTTGTATTAGAAGATGAGGGAAAATAGGGTGATATGTGGAGGACTGACCTCTTACCTTAACTAAGAAGGCCTACAAGTCGAATTTAAGATAATATTAAAAATTTAGAACAAAATATCAATGAATTGAGAGAGAGAGAGAGAAAGATGATCGCGGTTACACTTATTAGGAATTTACATGTAAATTGTCTTCTGAGAAATAAAAATCATGAGTTCGAAAAGTCATATAGAATTATAGACCGCTCGACCAAACTTAGAAGTTTAAGTTTATGGACTGAATGAGTTACAGTAGATATATAATATCTTTTGATCATACGTGTTTTGAGTTGGACAGAAACTTACTGACGATATTGACTGCACCAAATGTAATTTAAATGCTATTATCTAATTATATTTCTAGGTGTTTGGACTTGACTAGGTACAAATAATAGGCAAAGAAAATATGACAAGTAGATAAGAGCTAATGAAGAAGGAATTTTGGTAAAACAGCTAAGACATAGGGATTTAGTGAAAGATACCATTGGAGACATTGTGTTCACACCTCAAGATGGGAGGAGGAATATTCTGTTCCTCTTTGTTTTCACATTTGGTAGAGCTTCATCTTTTGTGGGATAAGTTAGGTAAACCAAGCACATCAATCCTAATATCTATTAAGGAACTATTAACTTAGGTTTCGTTCGGTATAATTGTGTTATTTTTTCATTGTTTTAAACACAAATTTTATATGATTAAATGTGCTAGCATATGAATTTCTCTTTTTCCTTAGCTTATGTGCGCATGATCTGCATTCAAGTCCGATACGAACCAACATCGTCTTAAAAATAATAAATAATAAGAATATAATCTATTCATGATGCCAATTTGGCCAGGCTTCTAAGACAACTTTTTTCCTTTACGAATCAGCAAGTACATGTTTAGAAATTAAAAGTTGCTATCTAAAAACGAAAATTTCAATCTGAAACAACGACAAAATATTATCGGAATCTTAAACAAAGTAAGTTATTAGTGTTCTTTAATCAAGTCAGAAGCTCTAGACATTATGGCTGGCCAAATTTTGGCAACACATTGCAACTAGAGAAGTTGATTGTTTCAAGTTTCAACAGCTTATATTTATATTTTATAACAAAATAGTCACAAATTGAAAGTCTAATAGCCATGTATCTACGTTACATAAAATAAACAAAAAAATGTTAATATCAAACAAATAATATATAATAATTTAGCTTAAAAGTTCCACATAGATGGTTTTATGCGAATGTTTTCAAGATAAGGATTATTAATCATCTTACCTCTGACTTGTATTGTCCAAAAGGATTCAACTTCAAGGAAAACTCTTTTGTACTCAAGTTGTGTATAAAGTTCTATTTTCCAAAAGGATTCAACCTCAAGGGAACCTCTTCGTATTCAAGTTGGTGTGTATACTTGGTCAATGTAACATTTCTTAGTACAAAGTTTTATTCCATGTTCGAGGGAACCTTTTGTTGAATATAAATATTAAAAATATCATTCTTCGCCAGCTTAAATTTTTAAAGAATAATGGTTATTTTATATTATTTATCATGATATTAGAGTAAGAGGATCTGAGCTTAAGTCCCGTACGGACAGGTCAAACTAGATTTGCTTTGATGTAGTAATACAAATCGACAATACTATCCGGGTCAGGAACTATATCTTCTTGGGTTGATATTAGATTTGGGTTTGGATCTACGAACAGACATAACTCATATAGGAGGATGCCATACGATGAGACTGTCTGATCTACCATCCGTGCTGCTTCAATGTGAATATATAGATTCTTTCTTTGATCCTCTTCGCACCAAAAAGCGATGGGGGATCCAATGGAAAGTCTATTTGAAAAGCTTAAAGTTTTTACACACTAGGAAAAGGTTTTAGAAGAGTCACATTCTTCACGCTCTATTAAGTACACCACCTTTTTCAAAATTAATTAGCATTTACTATAGTGAAAAATCTTTTGAGAGAACTAAAAGAAAAAAAAAATTTAAGTATTTTTTAAAAGTTTTATTCAGATAACATCATTATACTCCGGCTATATCGAACAGTTTATTGTTCTTCAGTACCTCCTAATTAATTATGGTTTATAAAAATTTCATTTTAATCTAATTTGTGTTTTTGAATGTGAAGGAACTCAACTTTGATAAAGTAATATCCATAAACAAATGTAGCACAAATAAATCTTGTCAACTTCTAATTAAATGTTAATTTGAAGATCATATAAATTTTCATATACTTTTTTATCCAATTAAATATATATTAATCTAGAACATGGAGAGGATAATTTTAATAAAACTTCACACAGCTAGATATGCATAATCTAAAGCAAGTAATAGTAATAAAAAAAAATCATCCCAGCTTTTTTGCAACATACATTATCTCTCCCAAAAGAGTAAAAATAAAATCTAATTTACTAATTAAAGATGCGTCAACTTATAGATAACATAAACTATAGTATTAGTTGCAAATATATATTTATTATGAAATCAATTAATCATCAAGTTGATGAAGGACATATGAAGCGCACTACATGATCATGGAGCCACGTTCAAGATATATGCACTATTATTAATGCATGATGTGTACATATAAATATATATATATATATATATATATATTATATATTCACAAATCTTATTCGAAAAATTAATTAATCAATAAGGAAAGTTGACATTTGCGTTTGCTATTTGGGGCTTAAAATAGCCGTTGACAATTTGTTTGGTTCTTAATTTGAGGCTTATAATAGCCACATAGTTTAATTTGAAATAAATAATGTTATGATGTGTTTGCCTTGCCATAAATATACTCGAAGTTGGAAATTCTATCTAGTGCTTTACTTTAATTACCTTAGAGCTCCATGTTGGTTTTTAGTGATCTTTTGTTTATTTTGAGTATAAACACAATATTGATCTTTATTTATAAATAAGAGAAGCTATATAAAAATTGCTACAACAAGAGCACAATTAAGTCTCTCAGCTTGGTGATAGTTAACTAAACAGACGTGTAATTAGTAGTTAAATTAAATTGGTGCAAATGCTTCTCTTTAAAGGTTTTAAGATGAATATTTTGCATTATAAGTTTATATTGAAACTTAATTAATTAAACAATTAATGACATGTGGTGAGCCTAATTTTATAGAATTATTATTCAGTATACCTTATCACTGTTTTTTTTAAAGGAAATTCACCACCTAAGCTATATATGGTTAGCTCCAACATATATATAAGTAATTAAATAAAAGTAGTTTGTAATGAAATTAAGTGTCGTAAAAGGTACTTAAAATTAAGTACATGCACCACTTTGAGTACCAGACACATAACTTTTATCTTTATGAGTCTAAATTAAACTTTAATAAGTGCAGTTTGAATCAATTAAAGTGCACAACTAACTCATATGAAGCATATTAGGTGAATTAATATCTAATATATATTTAGTTTTATATATAGCTAGGTTGTTCATATATTACTTGTTCTTGTGCACTACAACTCACTTATGAAGAACTTCAAAACTTGCAAGAAAATTAAAGCACCTAATTAATATGATATATTATTCTATCTAATAGTTTTTATTAAAGAACTTATAGGACATTATTTATAAATGTTCTATTAGATCACAAAATAAATAATAATTAAGTTTAATGCAGCATAAAGTTGGACGGTAAAATTAAAATTTCGATATCTGAGGCATCGGTTTAATTTTAATCATTTTTAAATACGCATGCACACACATTTCTCCAATAAGATTTTTGATAAATAAAATTAAGGTTTAATAAGGTTTTAAAATTAAAAGTTTTTTTTTTTGAGAGAAAGGTAGCACACTACCCGCTTCGTTTATTTTTTTTTAGAAATAAACTTAGCTGAAAATGTGAATCAAATAGGATTTGAATTCGGGACCTCGGGTATCAACCACCAAGCCCTTTGTTACTTGCGTTAAGAACGGTAGGTTTTAAAATTAAATGTTAACGCAAATAATTAATGAGTCACCAAATATCAAATTAGATACCAGGTACGTAATATCGGTGCACGTGCAATGCACGTGACATGTTCTTGGACACCCTGGGGACCAGAGATTCCCTTCAAAAATCCGCGTTCACACGGGGCTTTCCCAACCCCCCACGAAGATGCTCTTAAAATGACCCCGTTCACACCGAACCCCGGACCAAACCCTCCTGTGGAAAAAGAAATTATTGCCTGGACCAGGTCCACCATGGACCGGTCCTGTGAAGAGGTTCAATAGCTTGATATCAAAACGACTAACCAACTTCTCTGAACAGTGATGATGCATAAAGAGACTTTAAAATGAAAAATAAATTAGAATCATATGATATAATGTATAATTCTACATTGCTTAATATGCTTACACAAGTAAATAAAAATTCTTATATGATACTAATGTGCAGATTTTCAATTTTTTTATTTACCCCTTCCGAAATATCAAATAAAAAGTATGAGATAACTAGAGTTAAAAAGTGGAGAAAAAATGGTTGAAATCGTAGTTCCTAATAAAATCTGTCTTGTGTCCTATGTGAATATTTTTTATAAAACTTAAATTTTATGTACTATAGAATAATAATTTTTTTAACACAGGAGTTTTTAAGCCTGCTCAATTTCAAGATAATGAATTAATTTTTTAGTATTATGAATTTTGCATGCATAAACTATTTTAAGCTTATATTTTGAAATTTTCTAATTATTCATCTTCAAATTTTAATATTGTTAAAATTAAAAATTATGCGCTAGTTCTTTGTATTGAATATTAATATTAGAAAAATATCGTTTTCTGATAGCTTAAGTTTTTTTTTTTAGAAAATCAGTGGTTTTATGTAATTTAACACTTTGGCTCATCGGACTATGACAACGGTGCACCGGGTCCACAAGGATGCGCCGGCTTCGATAAGTGTGACGCAATCGGTGGGTCCCGCAGAACACAGGGACCGCGTTGCTGAGTTGGCCACATGCAATCGTGCCACGTAGGATCGTGACCATCCTATTTGTTACCCGGATAATAACTCTCACTATCCTTTCCATCATACTTTATCCAATTAATTACTATGCACTACAAGCCTCCCCCATTCCCCTATAAATACACCACCCCTTTGGTACCATTAAAATCTCTCTCTCTCTCTCTCTCTCTCTCTCTCTCTCTCTCTCTCTCTCTCTCTCTCTCTATACCTTCAAAAAAGCTAGTGAGAGAAAAAAAAAGAACCAAGTTATACAAGGTGGAATTGTTGATTCTTTGTATTGAGGAAGAGATCTAGAGATCTAGAGAGAGATGGGGAATTGTATCGACCACCAAAGCGACATGTCGTGGGCTGACGAAGGTTTCTGGGATTTTTCAGAGGGCGATAGCCCTAGATTACATTTTAGCGAGAAGCTGAACGAAGCACGAATAAGAGAGGAGAGAAACACAAATTTGGAGGAGAAAGGACGGGAGGGTTCGACCACCGAGGTGAAGATCAAGATCACGAAGAAACAGCTGCAAGAGTTGCTAAGTCAAATCGACGAAAAGGGGCTCCCGATTCAAAAAGTGCTCGCAGAGCTCATCAACATGAGCGAATCGTATCGGCATCGAGATGATCAGCATTGGAGGCCCGTGCTACAAAGTATACCGGAGGTCGCAGAGTAAAAGTAGTAAAAAGAAAATTGATGAAATAGAACTTATGATTTTTGTATTTTTTTTAAAATTTGTTATGTAATTATGTGTATTTATGGAGCCCTTTTAGCCCCATTTCTCCTTTTGGTAATTAGAGGCATAATTTGTAGACGTTTAGGTTTAGGCATGTGTATATACAATTAGGGAGAGATAAGGCTAGAGGGATGTATGTACTTAATTTGCTTATTTTTTATTATTATTATTATTATTATTATTATTATTACTATATATCTTTTAGATCTTATATATTTGTGTACAAATAATAATAATAATAATGAGGAGTATATCTAGAGAGAGAGAGAGATTGTACATGCTCTCTCTCTCTAAATGGTCTTCTCTAGTACTTTTTATATACGACTCTGTATGTAAGAATTTTTTGTACAAAAAGCCATTTTGCTGTATATATCAGCGAAGGGTTGAATTTCAATTGCAGGAATCAAAATTCTACGCACGAAACTGCAGAAAAATCACGACCTCCCTCCCTCTGCAAATGGTCCTTCTCTCTCTCTCTCTCTGAAGTGGGTGGGGGACAATGAGTGGGAGACAATCTATAGTTGGTAAGGATTGGATCATTCAATGGTTACATGAAAAGCGTACAATGGGCCAATCGTATCCTGACACGTGGCCCTCTTTTGTTTTTTTGGGTGGTGCCCACACGCAGTACAAACTAACGATGTCAACTACTAGCTAGCTCACGGAGTTGTTGGCCTGCACCAACAGCTAATTTTTTTATTTTTTTTAAGGGGGAAAATAAATTAATAATGACTAAAATTTATATTATTGGATGTGCAACCCTTCAACTTTGGAAGAGCAAATTAATAAGGAAAAAAAATAAAAAGAATACAAGACATTGTCAAATTAAATTTTTTTTTGCTTTTTTAAACATTAAATCTGAATACAAATTTAAGTCATATTTTATGTGCTTTGATGGCGTGAGTTCAAGTGACTATTTGGCTCTGCTTTAAGCTTTTATTTTTACTCGTAAATAATGTCTTTTGTTAATCTTTTTGAAGGAGAGGGAAGAAATTAAGTATCCATTTCGTTCTTATTATCACAAATCAATAAGTTAAGTGAGGTGAATGTTTCTAAAACCTTATCTTATTATCAATATCTTAAATATGAGGCTACAATTTTTCGCAACTTTTTGTGAACAACATTCTTTGGAGTAGGAAAAATTTATATGTGAAGCTCCAAATGTTGACATATGTGTCCCTTAAATTGGTGATTGTCAAGCATTGAGAACACTATAATTTTCTACATCATATTAATGGGTTATTAGTCTTGTATTTACTATTAATCTCGCGCAAACATAACTAAATACTTATTATTTCAATACAAAAGTAAGAACATTCTAATTTTCTATACAGGATTTGCACAACAAATTCAAACATTATGGTACGTGTTTTCAAGTCGTATTGTAGAAAGAACGAAAGTTTGAGAGGATACATGTATCATCTGTAAATAACAGCGAGAGAAATATTGATCGTACCAGCACATTCGTAAAGAAATTTAAGTAGCAATTAATTAAATGTCATGTTAACATTTAAATCTCTCACACCAAAGTGTATAATGTGGAAAGTTAACAACCTTGATTCACCAAATAAAATAATTGGATATTAAGGGTTGTAACATGACTGTATTATTGCCTCTAAATTAGTCCTCTCTCTAACACACTTTGACCAAGAATTTGGATATTGAGAGAAAAATAATGTGACCCAAATTGGTTTTTTTTTTATTATGTAGTACATTTATGCCACTTAAGAAAACTCAAGAGATATCAATTTTTGTTGTCCAATAATTCAAGCAAACGACATTTTTCTTAATGTTTTAGTGTTTCTTGCTATATACTTTTTTTTCGACCTTTTTCTAGTCGACAGAGGTATACTTTCTCACCCCTGATGCTTAATTCATCCTTTTTATGAATAAAGCAGGTAGCACACTATCTTTTTCTCAACAAAAAAAAAAATCAAGCTAATGTGTTATAAACGGGTCGATCAAAACATGTAAATAGGTTAAGACCTTAATAGATCAAACTCGAAAATCCGAAGTCCACTTATTTACAAAAACCCATTTGATAAAGAGATCAATTTAGATCCACTACATCGAAACTTTTCTAATCAATCCATTTGATTTTTTTTTCCTTTAATTTACTATGGACATCTTAACACGAAAAATTTAATTTTTCGATCAAGGTTTTAGTAGGTTTACACATCTTTATCAAGTTGTTACATTGTTATACAGTTGGCAAAAATGGCATTTGACTATGCATGCATGAGAGCTACATAAATTTAATAACTCAGCAACAATTTTTTAAGTAGCTAGGTCATATAAATATTTCATTTCACTTTCCAAAACTTTTTGGAATCATATATATAATATATGTGTATTAAGAGAATATGCATACATTTAAGCTAGTTTATATAGCTGGAGAATGATATTCCCCCTAACCAAAGAGGGCAAAAACATTAAAAAAAAATTGTAATAATTAAAAATATAATTATCTATGGACAGCTTCTATAATTACAGAAGCAGTAGTCAGACGATTGCGAAAGTTCGTCCTAGCACGCTTAACTCTCTCAACCTCTTCGGCCTAGCCACCGCCGAAAATGCTTAAGCCGGGTTGAGAGTTTTAGCCCTATTATATCTCGTATATAGGACTAATCTGGGGTCTCACATATTATCTAAAAACAAGAGCTAAATTTGAACTATTTGGAGAAATTTTAAATTTGTTTCGTTCAATTCAAAATAATGTTTTTGTTTATAAATTAAACTAAAATGTAACTGGAAAAATGATTTGGTTGTTTACTTATATAAATTGAAACTGAACATATACACCTATAAATAACACGCAATTAGACCAAATTAAAAACAATGATGGTTTGCTTAAAATTTCTAATTTGTTGATCGTGCATCCAAATTAGAAAACCATGAACTATTAAATTGTGACTTTTTTGGATTATAATTAACTAATGCAGCGTGATCAGCAAAAATTTAAATATTATTTATTGGTTATTCTGCAACATATATGATGTGGATATCATGGCAACTTCTTTGAAGTGCTCAATTCCCCTCCACCTTAATTAATCACATGTGTAATAAAATATACGTGTATATTTCAAGTTGTGTTTACAAGAGAGGAATATGAAAACTAAGTATGTATTAATTAATCAATTTGGTGAGCTATTAATAATATGAGATCAGGCTTATTGGCACAACTTAATTAATTCCATAATGAAATTTGATTATAATTAAGCCAATATTGAATAGCTATTTGACTACGTGATGG
Organism: Puya raimondii; assembly: GCA_016920855.1. Taxonomy (NCBI): domain Eukaryota; kingdom Viridiplantae; phylum Streptophyta; class Magnoliopsida; order Poales; family Bromeliaceae; genus Puya; species Puya raimondii. Next base: position 41,874,356 of record JABWPP010000049.1, on the reverse strand, counting down.
TATTAATTAATTGTGACAAAATAGTAGATTCTTCTGAGGAGAACCTTATGTTTTAAGAAACAATAATTATGATTAAATATAATAGATTTAAGTACATTTGTTAAATAAAATCTATTTACACATATATGAATATTATGGACATTAATCAAGTGTTAATACAAGAAAAATAACCGATGATCACCACACAAAAAAAAAATGTATTATTTGCAATATCAGGGAGTTGTAAAAGTACACATGTAACATATCTTTTATGAGATATACATTTGATGGTGCAAATTCATTGTTAAATCACCCAAATTAGTAACTTTGGTCTTTTATCGCATAACTAAAGTAACCAAAATAAAAATAAAAAATAAATATAACAATGTATTATTAATTCAGTTAGAAGATCCATGCAAAGCATTTACCATTTATACATTCTAAAACCTTTGAAAAATTAAAAATTTGACACGTTGATAAATGAATTTCTTGGTAACATGCACGCTGATTATTAGCTAGTAATTATTTATGGCAATGTCAATTTTCATTATGTATTTACAAAATTTAAAAAGACTAATCGTGATATTTTTGTTTTGATAATTAATTAATTGTGTGCTAGCTTTACCAATGTAAGAAGCAATTGATGTCATGTTTTTGAATTACTTAGGAACATAATTAACTCAGTAGAATCTTTGAAGTATATTTTGAGGTAACAACAAATCAAAGAAATAGTCAAATCCATAAAGGATAAACGTGAGGTGTATATATATATAAATACATATTTTACCATGATATCCATTTGTTGACCTAATATATGGACAAAATCCATGAGAAATTAAATGTAATGCTTTTTTGATCAGAGAAAGGTATATAGCAATCTACTCGCTTCATTCATTTAGAACTTGAGACCTCGGATACCAACCATCAAATTTTTGTCAGCTGCACTAGAGATGTCAGTAAATTAAAAGTGATGCTAATAACTATTTTTTATCTTTTTCTAGTATATATATATATTTCTTGTTTGATTGCTCAAAAATTATACACTGAAAGTGGTACTTTTGAAAAATTAAGATATTTTTGTGTGATTAATCTCCTAAAACTATATGTCGGACCCGAGCCACTTTCTTATTTCTTATCTAAATCAGCGATAGAAATTTGGGCCGTTATCAACCCGAGCGGTGGGGGGACGACATGTCCTCTTCGACTTGGTCCGAAGACCAATCGATAAATCGTCTCCGGGGGGTAGTGGGGCGGCCCAGGTCAATCAAGTCACCGCCATTGACCAGGGGAAGGGGAGAGGTGAGGTGGGCCCTTTCAATTTGATGTTAGGCCTCGCTGCATCGAGAAAGATTTGACATTTCGTAAGTAACTCTGTGATTTTGAAGACGGGGAAATTATTGAGCCAAAGCTATCAGAAGTGAATCAATCGAAGGACTTTGTTATCTTCAATTTAGGGTCATAGTATACTTTTCTGCTAACCAAACAGCAAAACTGTTCAAAATCATTATATTTCTTCAATTAAGCTTCGGGGCAATCAAACCTCTACTTAATGTGTCACTAGTTCCAAAATTTTGCTTAAGATCACACTCTTCCCTCTCTCTCTCTCTCTCTCTCTCTCTCTCTCTCTGTGTAAGTGAGAGATAGAGAATGTTACTTAAGACCTAAAATATTGTTTCTTCAAAAAAAAAAAGAAGAAAAAAAAAACCAAATTATTGTGGAGACAACAAATTAAGGTGTGGACAGTTTGAGACTTTATCTTTTCTTTTTTTTTTTGAGAAAGAGGTAGCAAGTTACCTGCTTCATTCATTAAGTAAAATGAATTAGGCGTACAGCATGAAATCAGCTATGGCCTCCGAGGCAGAGCAAAAAAAAAAAAAAAAAGTGACGAGTAGCATAAGTGTAAAAACAAGTAAAAAGACGAGGAAGGAGAAAGACGGCGGAGTCTGAGCCTGGGAGTGGCTTAGGTCAGCTCGGTCCAAGAGTTAAGCAGAGTCTTAATACGGTCAAGAGCCCGGAAAGCATTTGGAGAATTCGTTTAATGTTATCATGTTTGAAGACGTAGTAATTGCTAACGACATAACGACATACCACCTGATGCACACTCCAACTTGTTCAAAGCAAACATAGTTGTATTGTATCCAACTGGCACATGACATCATTGAGATAGAAAGAGAATTTTTATATATAATTCCACATCCATAAATAAGCTATATATAACAATTGATGCTTTTATTTATTTTGTGCGAGTAGTGAAAGAGAAGAAACTATCTAGCTTTTACAATAGTTAGATGGCTTCAAATATGCGAAAGATTAGGTTCTTAGATGTTTGGATTTGCGTCCGATTCATATCGAGCCATGATTCAGGTTACGTCGATCAACTAAAATCCTGATTCATATAAAAACTTGCTTTTTAGGTGCTCTTGCTTAGTGATTAATGGTACCACCCACGCATCAACGAGATCTCGTGTGGGTGCAAGTCCCGCGCGTTGTTCTGCGTTTCGAAGCTTATTTTAGCTTTTAGACATAGAGAGATTGTAGTTTTTGTTTAAGAACACTTGGCTGCTGATTTTTTAAAAAAAATGAATGAATAAAAAGAGTGAAGATGAGCGAGAATACTAATTGATTTTTTTTTTTTTTTTATGTCGAGTCACCAAAATTTGCTTTTGTGCTATTCTGGGCCACATGGTGGGCCTAATTGGGCCGGTAGCCCAACAGGCCCAATCTGGCCCTAAAACAACTTCAAGCATTGATGGGCCTGAGAAAAAGTTTTTGGCCCGGCATCTCTCTCACCCCAAGCCCAACTTCTCTTTGAGTTGGCTAAACAATGCTAGAACCCTGTGCGTAGGAATTTCTATGTACAGATGTGATCCCGCCGCTCATTATCGAAAGGGAGCATCTGCGCCGTCCAGTGTGGAGAATGCAAATGCTGCTTTTCGTTAACAAGCTGAAGTAGTATTGAAATTCCTGCGCACGAGGGTGTAGGAAATTAGACTGCGCCTCTTCTTGCCGCCTCTTAGAAGCAAATTTTTCTATAGCCCGGTCTACACAAAGAATCCACTAATAATATTAATTCTATCGTTCATCTCAAACAAAATCAATCAAGATCCTTACATTATTACCGGCCGTCCCTAGCGCAAGTGGCAAAGGGCTTGGTGGTTGGTATCCGAGGTCCCGAGTTCGAATTCTAGTTGATTCACATTTCCAGCTAAGTTTATTTTTATAAACGAAGCGGGTAGCGTGCTACCTTTCTCTCAAAAAAAATTTGTCTTGCCAATTTTACCCTTATATATATATTTATTTATTTATTTTCAACTAAAATGGTGATAGAGTAATGTTACCTCTACATTTATTAGCTAGTCCGATGTAAATCGTACATCTTATTCGTTGTTCAAAGATCAATATGTTTTTGATAGTCTTATCAATTTATTTTTTTAATACTAAAAACATTGAAAAAACAAATTTTTAAATAAATGAAGTGTAAGATTTGAATCTTATTACTAGATGTACAAATTAGCTTCTTTTTTTTTTTTTTTGTAGTGATGATGATAACATACTTTCTGATGTCATCAAAATGAAATATCTGGCTATAACTCGTGCTCTTCTCACCCACCATAAGCTTACCTCTCACACATGCTAGATATTTTATATCTAATTTTATAAGATAGCAAATACTATAGTAAAATTATTAGTAATTATTGTATCAAAATAGAAAAATAATATTCGATACAGTAAATATCTTATTCTATATGTCTTTTTCATTATATGTCGCAAACGACTTAAAATCTACTCTAAAACAAGAGGATAATCATATTCCATATGCAGTGACCTCACCTTTCCCTCGATATAAGGTCGATCTCTCCTGATCTATTATGAAAATTTTCAATCACTGGGTGGTGACCACAACCGCACGAAAACGTATGTGATGATTCAACCACATACCTCAGGGTCAACTTTAGACCACCAACATGTGTAGAAAAAAGTAAATAAGCTAACATTTTATGTCACTTTTATCATTTGGACTAATCATTTCACATCTAATTTTATAGGATAATCTCTAAATTCCTAGTTTAATATGGTGTTAAGATTCGAACAAGAATTTTGAAAATAAAAATAATTTTTAAGATGTATATGCAGGATAAATTATACGGCATATCAAACTGTTTCAACAAATTTTATTTAGGAGCTCCTCAGCAAAGTCGCGCTCATGATATCTCTCTCTCAGGGAGGTAGAACTCAAATTGGCTATGTCTCGGCCCCACTTATAAGCAGACATCAGATTCATAAATAATCAAAAATGAATAATAAACCCCCCCCACCAATCTTCCTATATAAACTCTAATTGTATCTCACTTTGCTGCCGCCACCATCCCCTTGTCATTTTAGAATGGGCTCTGCAGGTGAACCCCCTCAGAATCTCTCGACCCCTCTCTTAACACCCTCCGGCGACGGCAGCGACGACGGCGACAAACTCCCTCTGCCGACGTCCTCGCCGGCGCCGATGGCAGACAGCCCGGCGCACGGCGCCAGCGGTCAGCTGGAGAGCGTCCTGACGGACGGGTCGGTGCCGCTGGGCCGCCGCGTCTGGCTGGGGTCGGTGATCGAGATGCGGCTGCTCGTGCGCCTCGCCGCGCCCGCCGTGCTGGTGTACATGCTCAACTACGTCATGTCGATGGCCACGCAGATCTTCTCCGGCCATCTCGGCACTCTCGAGCTCGCCGCCGCCTCTCTCGGCAACACCGGCATCCAAGTCTTCGCCTACGGCCTCATGGTATGTTTGCATCCCTCATTTCCAAAGTTTATGTACATATGTATGTATACGTTTGTTGTAACGTCGGATCGTTAGCGCTAACTATTAATCCTAAAAGCTTGAGCTATTAGAAATATACAACCAATTTATTTAAAGCATATAAACACAGTGTCTACGGGTCTCGATTGTGACTTGGTCCAACCAGCCTCACGTCACTTTAACATGACTCGATCCAATCCGGTCTCACGTTATTTCGGATGTGACTCAGTCTAATTTGACCTCCAGCCACATGGCAGAATGTTGGCCCATTTAAGCTAACAGTAAACACAGTACTAATCGTTTATTAATAATATAATTTTTAGCTCGGAATGGGGAGCGCGGTGGAGACGCTCTGCGGTCAAGCGTACGGCGCGCACAAGTACGACATGCTCGGCGTCTACCTGCAACGGTCGACGATTCTGCTGATGGCCACGGGCGTGCCGCTCGCGGTCATCTACGCGTTCTCCCGACCGATCCTCATCCTGCTCGGGGAATCCCCGGAGATCGCGAACGCCGCGTCGGTCTTCGTCTACGGCCTGATCCCGCAGATCTTCGCCTACGCCGCGAACTTCCCAATTCAAAAGTTTCTGCAGGCGCAGAGCATCATGGCCCCGAGCGCTTACATATCAGCTGCGACCGTTGCGGTGCATTTGGTGCTGAGTTGGGTGGTGGTTTACAAGTTGGGCCTGGGCCTGTTGGGGGCCTCGCTCGTGTTGAGTTTGAGTTGGTGGATCATAGTTATGGCCCAATTTGTTTACGTAGTTAAGAGCGAGCGGTGCCGGCTCACCTGGACCGGGTTGTCGTGGCAGGCGTTCTCGGGCCTGCCCGACTTCCTGAAACTGTCGGCCGCGTCGGCGGTGATGCTGTGCCTGGAGACCTGGTACTTCCAGATCATCGTGCTCGTCGCCGGCCTGCTGGAGAACCCGGAATTGGCCCTCGATTCGCTCTCCGTGTGGTAAGCCCGGTCCGTTTGTTTCATTTGGGCCCAAAGAGAAGCCCGTTAAATTAACGGGCCTCAATTTGGGCCCAGTTGTACTACATTGTACTTATGCAGATGTTTGATTGGTGCATGTTTAAATGTGTTTTTCCTGATGTTGTAGCATGACAATATCTGGGTGGGTGTTCATGATCTCAGTAGGGTTCAATGCAGCAGCAAGGTTAGTTCACTATAATGTAAAGTAAACTTTTCAGCTTATATTATTCGCGAGAGATGAATTTTGAATTTGGTCACTCAAATTCTTGTTCTCTTTCATTAAACATGATGCAGTGTGAGAGTGAGCAACGAGCTCGGCGCGGGGAATCCGAAGTCCGCGGCATTTTCGGTGACGGTTGTGACGACACTCTCGTTCATTATATCGGTCGTACTTGCTGTGATCGTCATGTGCGTTCGTGACTACATTGGTTACATCTTCACGGAAGGTGAGGAGGTGGCTCGGGCCGTCTCCGACCTCACTCCGTTCCTCGCCGTCACATTTATCCTTAACGGGATCCAGCCCGTCTTGTCCGGTATATTCTTCTCTTCGTGTATCGCTATTTTTACTATTTTTGATGCATTTTGTACTCTGTAATTTGAAAACAGGTGTGTGAATTGAACAAAAAATTATGGTACAACATAAATGGTACTGTAAGATAAGACTCCAAAATTAGTAAAGTACAGGTACTATATATTATTGTGTTTTGTCATGTAAAAGTAGAGTATTAGTAATGTCAAATCATTTTTACACTCATAAAAACAAAAGGGGAAAGAGCTAAGTATGAATATACCTCCATATGCAATTACATCAGCTTCTACTATGGCATTTTTGTCATTTTCTATTGAGATATTTGAAACTTTGACTAATATATTTATTTAGCACCATTCATATCAATGAAAGCTCTTTTTTCCTAACTTATTAAAGTTTTTCTTTTTCTTTTTTTTTTGATGTAGGTGTTGCTGTTGGGTGTGGATGGCAAGCATTTGTGGCATATGTTAATGTGGGGTGTTATTACGTTGTGGGTATTCCACTTGGTTGTCTCCTTGGTTTCTATTTTAATTTGGGAGCAAAGGTAAATATACACTACTATATATATATAGTGAAACATATATATAGGCAATTATATGATATATTTGGATCATAAGATGATCATAAGATTTAAATAATTGAATATTTGCTGCAGGGAATATGGGGAGGAATGATGGGAGGAACACTCATGCAAACCATCATTCTAATATGGGTTACTTTTAGAACAGATTGGAACAAAGAGGTATTAAAACTCACTTGAGAAACTCTATAATTTTTTATTATTATTATTTTTTCTGTTCATGAACTTAATAACCAATCCAACTATATATATATATGTGGAACAAGTTCTTAAAAAGTTGCAATTTGTGAAACAATTTGGTTATGTATAAAATTTAATTGAGTAATTTTTAAATTGCAGGTGGAGGCAGCACAGAAGAGGTTGAATAAGTGGGAGGGCAAAACGCAGCCCCTCCTAGCTTCTGATTAATGAGTATTTAAAAAAAAAAGGCAAAAATAGGATCATTGTGATTAATGAGTATTTTATATTGATTATACAAGAATTGCAATTCTTTTTTAAGGATACTCAATTCTATAGTTAGAATGCTAAAATGGTTAATGATGTTTAGAGTAGTGCAAAATAATGATCTCCAATTAATTTAGTGGAGAGCTGTTGTAGGCACACTTATTGAATTATTAAAGTGGATGGAAAATGGTAATTCATTGTAATATTTTCTCTGTTTTTATTTTTTTCCTTTTTTCTTTGTCACTTTAATTTTTAATGTTGCTTTATTCAGTTTTGAGTTTTGAGCAAAGACAAATTCCAAGTGGACCATGATTTTGACCTTTAATTTTCTGATTGGCCAATTAAAATTTATGCAATAACCCTCCAACCTCAAAATATCTTGCACTAACTACAATAAGTGCCTATTTAATTATATTATTACCATGGGTTAAATCAGATCAAATATAGAAGCAGCTCCTACCTAACAGGACCCACAATAGTTTTTTTTTAATCTCCAGGTTCAATGTACCAAAATATGGGGCTAAGTAGAAATACTCAATTCATTGTCGATGACTCTTCTTTGCTCCCAAAAGCAGAAGCTAAATATTTATTTAACAAATAAGAAGAAGTCTAATGCTTTTGTCGTGGCCTCGCAAGCAAAAACTTTACTCTGAATCTTCTTTTCCGTCCGCACTGCAGAACCAAATGAATATATCACTGTATCCATTTAGTTTCGATGAACGTGACCGCATTGTTATTATAAAGAGCTTCTTACAGAAGATATCATAAAGAGAAATTAGATATCTGTCATTCAAATAGTGCTTTCAATCTACGCTATCGAAACTTTTGTCATAAAAAGAGAGAGAGAGAGAGATAAATATATTTTATGTGCATTCACATGCCATAAAGTTACAACAGTACAAAACATGCTGATACTAATAAAACCAAAATGGACTGGTCCCCCCACCTGTAACCATCAGCTGCATCCAAGCGAAAAGACAAAGCAACTCACGTATAATTGTTGAATCATATGTCCTATGTATTGGGAGGACCCCAAATATCCTATTATTCCCCATGTCACACACACACACACACACACACACACACACATACATCTCCCTCTCTAGGCTCTGTTGGCAATGGTTGGCCGCGATCTCGAGGCGGTGCTCGCCGACCGGGCCGCCCCGTGGCTGCGGCGGGCGGGCACGGCTGTGTGCATCGAGCTGCAGCTGCTCGTGCCGCTCGCGGCGCCCGCGGTGGTGGTGTACATGCTCATCAGCGTCATGTCGATCGCCACGCAGATGTTCTGCGGCCACCTCGGCAACCGCGAGCTCGCCGCCTCCTCCCTCGGCAACAATGGCATCCAAGTCTTTGCCTATGGCCTAATGGTATTGGCCCCCCATCTATGACATAACTTTTTCTACAAGAATTACCCATAATTTAGTGATTTGAAGTTCGTAGAGATGTTTGTAAGCATAGCATTACTCTTTTCTGAGTAGCTAGGAATGGGCAGCGCAGTCGAGACACTCTGCGGTCAGGCGTACGGTGCGGAGAAGTACGAAATGCTCGGCGTCTACCTCCAACGGTCGACCGTCCTGCTAATGGCCACGGGTGTGCCGCTCACGGTGATCTACGCATTCTCCAAGCCGATCCTCATCCTTTTAGGGCAATCCTCGGATATCGCCGAGGCCGCTTCGGTCTTCGTCTACGGCCTCATCCCGCAAATTTTCGCCTATGCCGCAAACTTCCCCATCCAGAAGTTCCTACAAGCCCAAAGCATTGTTGCACCAAGTGCTTACATCTTAGCTGCAGCTTTTGTGCTGCACCTACTAGTGAGTTGGCTAGTGGTGTTCAAGCTAGGGTTAGGTCTATTTGGGGCCTCTATGGTGTTGAGCCTAAGTTGGGTTGTGCTAGTGGGGGCTCAATTTGTGTACATAGTCAAGAGCCCGCGGTGTCGGTTGACGTGGACCGGGTTTACGTGGCAGGCCTTCTCGGGCCTGCCCGAGTTCTTGAAGCTCTCGGTGGCGTCGGCGGTGATGCTGTGCCTGGAGACATGGTACTTCCAGATCTTGATCCTCATGGCCGGATTACTCGAAAATCCGCAGCTGGCGCTCGATTCGCTTACGGTTTGGTAAGCATTAATTGTTTGGTTTGTGTGTTTGTGCTTAATGAATTGTGTTACTTTTAAGTATGTTTGAAGTACATATATATGTATTTGTTGCTGCAGCACCTCAATTGTTGGCTGGGTATTCATGATCTCAGTTGGATTTAATGCTGCTGCTAGGTAAGTCACTCACAAAAATCCTCAAGGAAAAAAAAAATTCATATGTTTCGATTCCTGTTTACGAATGCATCAAGCAGAGACAAAAATGAAATTGTAAATTGTTCAACAAGCTTCTTCCAAATAGCATAGGCTATAACTATTTATCAAAACATCTCAAACTGGTTTCTATTATTTTCAATCATTAAGTGAATAAACACTTTTACAAGAACTATTAAACTTGTTAATTTCGAGACCTGCATACACATACATAAAATTATCCAAAAACCATTGATTTTGGTTTCTGACAACTTCAAGTGCTTCAAAATGTATGGTTTGTGGATTCAAATGCTCTAGAATCCGTCTCGACTCTACTCATTTTGCTTTCAAGTTGAGTCGAATTTCTAATTTTTTTCAAACTACACTCTTAATCTCTCTTCTTTTTATTTTTTTGGTGCTATTTTAGTGTGCGCGTGGGCAACGAGCTCGGCGCTGGAAATCCGAAATCAGCTGCATTTTCAGCCGCAACAGTTACAATCTTTTCTTCTATCATATCAACCATATTGGCTGCAATTGTCCTTCTACTTCGCGATAAAATTAGCTATATCTTCACTGAGGGGGAGACGGTGGCGCACGCAGTCTCCGATCTTTGCCCGTTGCTCGCGATCACTCTCGTCCTTAGCGGCATACAACCAGTTTTATCTGGTAAGCACAATAGTAGTGCAATAAAATCTCTTCTAAGTTCTCAAATGGATGAGAAATTCACCTATTTAAATATGTTACTTTTTTTTTTTGTGAGTATACACATAAAGAGATTGACATATACATTTTGGATTATTTGTTATATTATTAAGGTGTTGCTGTGGGTTGTGGATGGCAAGCACTTGTGGCATACATTAATGTTGGATGTTATTACTTTGTTGGCATACCACTTGGTGCAGTTCTTGGTTTTGTGTGTGGATTTGGGATCAAGGTAAAAGGATATTACCTTCATAAATTTAGCATTAATGTTTGAGAAACAACAACATTAAATTGTTAGAAATACAATCAAAATTTTGATTAATTTTGTACATGCATGCAGGGGTTGTGGTCTGGTATGATTGGAGGAACAGTAATTCAAACTCTCATTCTACTTTGGATCACTCTCAGGACTGATTGGAACAAAGAGGTACTACTCTTTCCCTTTTTAATTTTCTTAAGAATTTTATTTTGAACCACATATATCATTCCCAAATGAAGATCATGTCGCAATGTTATTTCGGAATTACTACTTCTCCACTCTGTTTGGATGGAGAGAAAAAGCGAGAAAATTATGTTTTTTCGTCATTTTTAATCATCTAAACAGAGCAGTGAAGTGCTAAGTGCATCAGCATGTGATCTAATGTTTTGATCTTTAAACTGCAGGTTGAGGAAGCCATGAAAAGATTGGATAAGTGGGAGGACAAGAAGAGGCCTCTGCTAAGTGATAACGAGTAGAAACTAACAGCAATGTCACACATAAATTTGATGACATGATCTTAGTACAGTAATGTTGTTCTCAGAATTGTTTAAATACATGTTGAATAAATTGTAGGGATTGTACCTTTACTACAATAGCATAACTTAGGACTTGTTTTCAGATTCGCAATCAATGCCAAAGAAACCAATGAGTTCAAGGAACTTGAGATCACTCGCTCTCGCGGGTGATGCCGCCATTACGTATCTCCGAATTGGCGGCCTCGTGAGGCTCCAGCAAAACTTAAGACTTTTCGCGGACACACCAAATACGTGAAGGCGACACTTTTCGTCAGATTGCGACTTCAGTTTCGAGTTAGAATGATAAAAGCAAGCATTTAGTCTGGAGATTTTGCTTAAACACTTGTATCATTGAATTTTCTTATGCTCTACTGTGATAATTATTGCTGTCCAAATCAGATCTTATTATGTAAGTTCGGTGATGGAAATAAAAGCTGTAACTTGAGAAAATATTTGGTTCTAATAAAATTTATGTAAGGAAAATTGTACTGCAACCTCGTCGACTCTAATGGAGTTTTAAAAAGGCCCCTCAATTTTCTTTTTTTTTTGTAAAAATTCGCACATATTTAACTTCTAAGTTTTAATTTAAAGTAAAGGGTTTTTCTCAACAAGACCCGGCCCACGGAAAAATATCTAAGTAGGACGCAGAGTTTTTTTATGCGACACCCCGCACGGAGTACTCGGCACCTAAAGGTCCTAAACTATCTGTTTTCGTCCTCCTCCACCGCCCATATTTTATCTTTTCTCTTCGCGTCTCTCGAAGAACCTCCACCTCCTCCTCTCTCTCTCTCTCTCGCGTGCTCTTTCTCTATCTAGGGTTAGGGTTTGGGCTCTCCTTGCTCCCCATCTACCTCCTAGGGTTAGGGTTAGGGTTAGAGTTTTGTAGCGGCATCTCGATCCCCATCTACCCTCCGCAATCCTCTAGTTTAGGGTTAGGTTTAGGGTTTCGTATTACCTGATCCTCTCGCTCGCGGAGATGATGCAACCCGGTGGTGGAATGGTCCAGCCCCCGATGGATCAGCAGCCGCCGCAGTGGGCGGCGGCGATGGCGCCGCCGATGCCGCAGACGCAGTACTACCAGGCGCAGGTGACGGGGCCGCCGCCGCCGCCGCAGATGTGGGGCCAGCAGCCGTCGCAGGTGGCGCCGCCGCAGCCGCAGCAGATGGCGCCGCCGACGCAGTACCAGGCGCCGCCGATGCCGCAGCTGGGGTCGGCGGATGAGATGCGGACGCTGTGGATCGGAGATCTGCAATATTGGATGGATGAGAACTATCTCTATGGATACTTCGCCCACACGGGAGAGGTATCGATGATCTCGCAAAATTTTCCATATTTGATTTCATTTCATACATGTTTCCATGTAAAAAGCATCCTTTTTTATTACTTTTGTTCGTTGTTCTGCTGATTTATGTGTGTGTTTTTTTTACTTTTAATTATTCCTTTATGTTGTTTGATTTGAGTTGTATGATCTGAGGAGGATACATGTTGATATGCTGATGTTTTGCTTGATATAGGTTTTCTTTAAGTTAGAATAATACATGAAGGTGTTTTTACTGGTGACTAGATTGAAATGAATTTGACAGACGAGTCCTCCGAATTCAACTTATCTATTGTACATAAGTCCAGTTAGCTATCTCCCAATTAGCAATCTTGAGTCAGAAGATTGACCTATTTGATCATATTCTTCAGCTACTTTATTTGTTTGAGTCACTACATGTTAACTCATCTTAGGTTGGTTTATGCAAACAAGGCACTAATTTGAATGATGGGACTTCATATATTTTATGATATATCAAGAATAAAAGGAATATCAAGTTGTTATATTTTTGTTGTCTTAGGTTGTGACACCCCAACTTCCCAGGAGGTCACCCATCCTAGCACGCTTAACTCTCTTAACCTCTTGGGCCTAGCCACCGTCCAAAATGCTTAAGCCGGGTTAAGAGTTTAGCCATATTATATCTCATATATAGGACTACCTGGGGTCTCACAATCCCCCCCCCTTTAAGCCCTGACGTCTTCGTCAGGCTCAGACTCACAAGTATCAGGGGATGTGAGACTCGTCTCGCTAGTCTTGTCATTCCGACCCTGGCTCAGCCTAGACTCATTGCATACTTCCGGCTGGTAATTGGTTCTGATACCAACTGTGACGCCCCAACTTCCCAGGGGGTCATCCATCCTAGGACTACTCCCGTACTAGCACGCTTAACTCTCTTAACCTCTTGGGCCTAGCCACCGCCCAAAATGCTTAAGCCGGGTTAAGAGTTTAGCCCTATTATATCTCATATATAGGACTACCTGGGGTCTCACATAGGTAGTATTATCTGTGCCATATTGGTTTATATGTTTTCTTTCTTCCTTCCGTGTGGCTGTTGTGCTGTTGCTGTGCTTGATCCAAGGTGCCTAGATGCTGTAAAGTGGCTAAACATATTTCTGTAGTTGGGTTTGCATTTGGCTTTACAACATGCTTATCATGAGTATCTGGTTATTTTCCGGCATTGAAATTATTTGGTGCTAGTTATTTATTCTTAGTATATAATTGCAGGTTGCTTCAGTGAAAATTATTCGTAACAGGCAGACTGGGCAGTCAGAAGGTTATGGTTTTATTGAATTTCTTACTCGTCCTGCTGCTGAAAGGGCTCTTCAGACCTATAATGGTCAAATGATGCCCAACACTGAGCAAGTTTTCAGGTTAAATTGGGCATCATCCGGAGCTGGCGAGAGACGAGGAGATGATGGTGCTGATCACACTATTTTTGTTGGGGACTTGGCTTCTGACGTTACGGATTACTTGTTGCAAGAGACATTCAAGAGCCGCTATCCATCGGTGAAGGGAGCAAAAGTTGTTACGGATAGACTTACAGGGCGTTCCAAAGGCTATGGCTTTATTAAGTTTGGAGATTTAAATGAACAAACACGTGCCATGACTGAAATGAATGGAGTATACTGTTCTACAAGGCCAATGCGTGTTGGTCCGGCTGCCAACAAGAAGAATGTGGGAACTCAGCAGCAATTCTCTACAAGTGGTATGTAAATCAACAAATATTCTGGAACTTTTCATTTTATTGTTGTTTCTTATGCTTAATTTTAAGGATACATTGCAGGAGATAGTAGCAGTTAGATCATGTCTGGATGCGTTCATTTTCAATAGCAAATTTGTTGTTGCTTACATAGCCGAATGTTCTGCATTATAGTGGACTTCAAAGTTTCTTTAGAATGTTTTACTTTCCACTTATGCTCTTGAAGACAAGCGGCATTGCTTCGATTGATGTACCAAGTCATTTCCTTCAGCGCTTTCCTTCTAAAGTTGGGATATAGTTTGAGCATAATTTAAGAAATGAAGACTTATAAAAGTTCATGTTTCTCGAAGCAGGATGCCATGCTATCTTCATTTAGGGCTTGGAAATGACTTCAGCTGAGATGCATGTCTCCTGTAGTGCGTGGCCTCTTTTAGGTCAGTGTTTCAATTACGTGAGAATTTGGTTCATGGTGTTTCTTCTGGCACTTACGTTACACTCCTTTCCTTAGACTCCAATTGGTTTAATTTAACCATCTGTCTAGATTCTCAAACTTTTTAAGTTCTTATGATCAAAGAATGACACTTCTAGTCATTATTTTCCTTCAGTTTCAGCATTTTATTAAGTTTATTTACTTGAAGTTTCAATTTCTCTTTATAGTTTTAGCTGGTCACTTTATTTTCTTAATTACCTGTTGAGATCCTTTCTTTGTTCTTCTCTTTCTTCCTTATAGCCTATCTCCTAGTTTATTTTTCAATAATGAGGGTGCAATTTCCATTTCCTATGGCTTGTGCAATGTCCTTAGATATGCCTATTTTTCTGCAAAGGGTCAACTTTTCACTTACCTTATGAATCTTCCTATTGTTAAGTTAGGTAGCATTAATGTTCCAGAGACGTCCTATTTTCAGTTCTGTATTTTCCCTTACTTTCCATGAAAGTTCTAATTTCCTGCAGATTCTAATTGATGCCAATTCTTGCTGTGAGTCCTTTTATATGGCTTTACTGATCTAGTGCTAGATTGTCATGTACAAGCCAAAAGTAAATTCTCTATGGTGGTGTGCTTGTTGATTATATCTCTAAGATAATATATTTTTCATTAGCTGCTAGGAAATCTCGAACCTTCATAATTTTTAGATTGTGAAGCAAACTCTTTCTAAAGAAATTACTTGATACCAGTGGGAGGTTTTTTTTTGTGCCTTAATGATGTTGGATTAAGGAGGAGATCATAAGTTTTATTGAGTTTTTCGATTTTGAGCTGAGGAGAAAGTGA
Source organism: Puya raimondii (assembly GCA_016920855.1). NCBI lineage: Eukaryota > Viridiplantae > Streptophyta > Magnoliopsida > Poales > Bromeliaceae > Puya > Puya raimondii. The sequence continues at coordinate 41,859,027 of JABWPP010000049.1, read as the reverse complement.
AAATTTACAAACTAGGCAATTTCTGTATGTCAATATGGAAGTGAGTGAGTTTTAGGTTAATGACTAATTTGATTACTTCATTACTATTTTTCTGCTCAAAGGAGCTCCTTTAGATATTTTGAGAAAGGCAATGTTGATGATTAGAGATGAAATGTTGCATCATGATGGTCAAAGTTGATTTTGGCACCCTTTTTTTTTAACTTTTGTATAATATGATCTCCTTCACTGGTCATGTAACTTATTTATGTCCTCCGAATGTTCAATATAGTAATGATCAAATTTCAGATGTTGAGCTGACCTGCGTCTCATGTTCTTATGGACAACCTCTGCAAGATCTCACTTGTTTGATTATTCGAAGCTTTTTGGTTAACAGAAGATTTCTGTGATATTCCTCCATGGATGTCATCAGGATAGGTATTTGTACAAGTATTTTGAAATCCTAAAATTCGAAACTTTTTGTATCTAGTCCATTGAAGAATATTATGTTTTGCCTATGGAAGGAAAATCACACCTATTCAATAAAACTCTTCGGAGCATGACCATGCAGTCTACTTTCTTAGGCAAGTGACAGATGAAATTTCTGGTCATCTTAAGCAATTACAAGTCATCACTATCGGCCAGATCTCTAAATGTTTCAAGTGATGGATTTGTTTAAATTTTCCCTTTGAATTCTTTTTCTTGTAAAATTATCTTTTCCCTTTTGGTGATAGTAGTTTCACACTTACAATACTTTTCTGTGTAAAGGTAGTCCTCTTTATTATGGTGGTAATGGTTATTGGCTGCTTTATTTGAATTGCTTTTGAGCTGAAACTAGAATCTTTTGTTCAAGCTAAGGTATCATAATCATATTGATGAAGAGATAATATAATGTTGCGACTTTGTGAATGTAGAAAGAATCATTTATAGCTGATATACTGAAGGTGTTCAATATTATGAGCCAATTGATAGGTTAAGAGTTAATGCTTCTGTCTTAACTATATGAACAAACTTTGACTATTTAGAGTTGGTGGTTCGAAGTCTGCGATAATCAGTTCTTTTTTAGTTGGGAAAGATAATGTTAGTGCATCGTTTGAACATTAGGACAATGGATCCTATGATGTTTCCAAAGAATAACAAGGTGGTATTCCTAGCACAAATGGATGCTATGATGTTTTCAAAGACTGACAAGGTGGTAACGCTAGCACAAATAACCTTAAATTCTTCTTTTCTTTAAGTGATTTAGCCTCCTTAAAAAGAGAACTTGAAATTAGCTTGCAACGCATTCTGTAATGTAATAGGGATTAGTAATTGGCTCGTTTTTTTTCACTCAAGAGTTAGTTTTGTTACATATCTTTTTTTGTACAGCTCATCAGGTTACACAAGGAGCAGAATCTGAGAATGATCCGAACAATACAACTGTGAGTATGTTTATTTATTAGTTACACGGATAGCGTTGCTGTGATTCTTACGCATTATTTTTGTGCTGCAGATATTTGTTGGTGGGCTGGATCCAAATGTTACCGATGAGCATCTAAAGCAACTTTTTAGTCCATATGGAGAATTGGTTTACGTGAAGATACCTGTAGGAAAGCGATGTGGATTTGTTCAATTTGTGAACAGGTTTTTCCTTATTATTATTATTATTATTTTTAAAACTCTCTGGTGATATTCCGAATTAGTTTATTCTCAACTTTTTTTTCTAGAAAGGTTTGGCGTAATTTTGTTAATCAGATTTAGTTCTATTTTATGATCTCTTTTTGTTCTTTCTGTTGATTTCAGAGCAAGTGCAGAGGAAGCCCTTCGAACACTAAATGGAACTCAGTTGGGGGGACAAAATATTCGCCTTTCATGGGGACGCAGTCCTGCAAATAAGCAGGTATGGCATTCAGAATAAGCTCCGCTCAAATGCACTTCCGCAGAAAACCTTCAGCAGGGGGCCAGCTCAGCCCTCAGTCATACTTTATTGTATTGGTTCTTTTGTTCCCTAGTTCTGTAGACTGAACTATCATGTGCTTTCTATTTTTGATGTTTTCAGCCTCAACAGGATCCGAACCAATGGAATGGTAGTAGCTATTACGGATATGGCCAGAGTTACGATAGTTACGGGTATGCTGCCCCACCACAGGATCCTAATATGTATGCATATGCAGCTTATCCAGGATATGGAAATTATCAACAGCAAGCACAACAGCAACAACAGGTAAAAATTTTCCTTTATAAGCCGTGGTTGATGTGTATTTTTTGAGATTCATCAGTGATTTTCTTTTTCCTTTTTTTTTTTCATTCGAATCTTTTCTGCAATGCATTAGATGCTTTTTTGCCATTAAACAAGATACCTTTTATTTTATTTTTTAAACTCTACAAAAATGGTTTCTCTAGGTGTCCTAAGAAAGAGGTAGTGAAGAGGCAGTTTTGTTATTATTTTCTTCAGTTGCTTGATGCGAACTGACTCGCCACTCTGCGTTTGTTCTCGGAAGTGAACCATTATTGACTAAATCTCCTGGTCTTATCCCCCTATTTCTATGCTTTCTGGTGTCGATGTTGAATCATCAGAATGTAAAAACTCAGTTTAGGTGCCAGAAATGTTAACCGTCACCTCTAATTTCGCACATAGAAACATAGTGTAAGGACAAGATGAAGAACAAAAACAACATATAAACTGTTTGAGTGTAATAACTTTCTTGTTGCTAAGCTCGAATGCCTTTCCAGTTCCAATGCTTTATATACAATTTGATTAATTGCTTTTTTCAGAAATCCAACACAGGTTAGTTCATTAAATGATAATTAATAAGACTAAAAGGAATCATTTTTATTTTTTATCAGAGATTTAATATGCAATGCTGACTCCGTAGTCTCAACTGTGCAGTGATGCTATGCTGAGTTCTGCAGAGGGAGAAAACGCACGTGGTGGACGCAATCTTGCTGCCTCTTCACCAGAAACTTTATGGTGCTTTTAATATTGGAAAGAGCTTTGTTTCTAGCTTGGTTGAATTTTCTGTGTCTCCTGTTTAGCTTTACTTAGTTTTAGTTCAAATGTGTCTGTTCTAAATTATGAACTAGAGCTGCTGCCGCTTGTTGTTGTTGTTGTTGTTGTTGTTGTTGTCGGAGAATAACGCTTTCTTTTTTTTATTTCCTTCTTTTTCTAGTGTGAGTTTGAGTATATCTATATGAATCTTCTTGCTTGAATACTCTGCAATATACTGGTAAATGCTACTAGCTGTAATCTTATTGAAGTTTTATGCTTTTGCTGTTGAGAGCACTGTTTGGTCATGATTTATGCTTTTGAGAGATTTTGTGCACTGAATCTCTTTGGACGCCGAGGAAGTTTTATGCTTTGGTTGCAGAGAGAATTTTTGCTCCTACTCGGATCCGAGAGTAATTAGTTTTGTGAGCTTAGCAACTGGTTGGTCTGTTGTGTATTATTCGATGCATATTTCAGTAGTTGTGTTTTGATCACTTATAATAATATTCTCCAGTTTTTCAGTAATGCGATGGTTTGCAACGCTCAGATCACTACACTTGGATTGAGAAAAAAGCAAAATAGGTATAATACGTATGACCGGTAAGGTTTTACGAAGCTATGTTTACTGCCGCATGATCGTTGCAGAAATAACAATGGTTAGAAACAAAAACTAGAACGTTCCTTCTCCGAACGTCCCTTACCATTGCTTTTAAAACATTATGCTGAATTAATTTAAGATGATTATAGTAAACAAAATAATAATACAAAAAAGGTGATCAAGAATGCATTGAACCCAACAGCTTGAGAGCCAATGCCTCCTGCTCTGCGATGGATACTGAATCCGCTCGTACGCCAAAATCCTTTTTATTCTCACCCTTCTCTTCCTCTTCATCGTCACTGTCGAAGCGTATCTTCGATCTCTTCGCAGCTCCATTTTCGGGTTCGCCCAACTCCGAGCGGCCGTCCTCGGAGTCCGCTGCTTCCTCTTCCTCTTCCCCTCTCCGCCTCTTCATTTTCATCTGCTTCTCCTTCCTCTTCTCGCGCAGCCGCTGCCGGTTCAGTATCTTGTCCTCCTTATCCTTCTCCTTCATCTCTTGCCTCAGCTTCTCGTACCGTTCCTTTACTGCAATAGCGTACAATAAATAATTAAAATCATCTATGTAAACTCAAAAGGATTAAGTTTTCTTCAAATACACGGCCAAGTTTCAGATTCGAAAAATTGAGCCACGAGCGTGACAGATATTTCCCTACGAATGTCATAGTTTCACTTTGCCCCTCTGAAATTCCAAAAAACTACACTGAACCCAATTGACCTACAAGAAAAGTGATAGATACCTATCACCAGATAGAACACTCAAATGAGACGGGGAGAATATCTTTGAATTTGATATTTCAGGCAGAGAGTTGAAATTCACCATACATAAAAAGGAGTTTCCTGCAATTTAGCCCACAAAATGCATAAAAGGAACATACCTTTATCAGTGCGGAGCACGGCATCCCCACTCTCAGTACCAGCTATGGCCGCAAGAGGAGGTATTATGTTCCCTTCCTCATCATACTTCAACCTTGTTCCAACCGGTCTATGGACGTTAATCTTGAGCTTCTTTTTCTTCAAAACCCTAGTTCCCGGCCTGTAATACATGTAACAATAGGTATATTAGAAAAAATGCTTCGAATTAGAAAGTCACAACTACAAAAGGTTGAAAGTTATTAAAGAATCAAAACAAAAAAAGAGTGTGCGCATGCAAATATTTTATCTTGGAGTATACATGTAAACATGGTGAAAAGAGAAGGACATACTCAGTATCTCTGTTTCCTTCCTCATCGATGATGGTCTTTTTGGGCAAAAGAATATCATCTTCTTCTGGTTCTTCATTCAATTTAACACTACTTTGTGGCTTTCTATTGGCAACTTTGTAGCTATCATCAATTCCATCTTCTTGCTCATGAACAGCTTCCACAAGCACCTTCTGTCCCTTCTTTTTCTGGTTTATGAATCGGATTTTTGGGGTAATGGCAAGACCTAGAGATGCAGCAAACTCTTCCAGAGGCAGTTTCATGACGTCAAATACCTCCTTGTCTTTCTGAAGATGCACGGATTTCAGATACGTAACAAAAGCCCTTTTAGCCAATTGCTGCATCTCAGGATACTGAACCAGAAGCGATGAGAGACGGCCAGAGATTTGTTCCAATTTTTCTTTTCTTGGCTGAACAAGAGCAATTTAACTATAGATAAGTATTAAAATCGTGGGTGCAAAGAAAAATGACAGCACTCAGCAGCAACAATATTTAATCTTTCACATACTATAATCAAATTGAACACTCACCTCGCGGGACAGAATTGGTATTTTTGGTTCGGCTGCTTGTAATTTTTTCAACATTTCTTTCTCGAAAGGCGTGAGAAATAATACAGATCTACCGTCACGGGTAAAACGAGCAGTACGGCCAACTCTGTGAATGTAAGTTGGAATATCTTCTGGGCAGTCAACCTATGAATAACTTGAATGGTTATACCACATATCCTTAAAACAATGATTTAAAAACGAGAGAGATGTTTACATAGCAAAATATATCTAAAGATTCAGATTTTATAGGGCAATATATATGTAAATAGATGATTTAGCACGGATATGTATGAAAAAGTACCATAGAGAAAAATAGATACCTGGACCACCCAATCAACAGCTGGGAAATCAAGCCCTCTAGAAGCCACATCGGTTGAAAAGAGAACAGAAGTACTTTGACAGAACTCTAGATATATCGCCATTCGAACATCATGTTTCATCCGCCCATGCAAACATTTTAGAGGAATTCCAGGACGAAGTTTCTTAAATGCTTCATATACAAATTTGACCTATGGGATTTAGCCCCAGAACACAGAGATCCGATAGTATATATTAGAAAAATATTACTCTCAGAAAAGATTTTACTTGTAGAGTTGCAGTCCCATAAGTTGGAAACTAATGTATTAAACATACAAAAGAACGATTCTAGGCACGCAAAAATTGATTATACCAACACCTTGGAAGATGTGATATCTCCATTTCTGTATAATACTACTAAACTGCTATTGTTATACACTACATTGTCAGAACTTAATTTCTTGGCAGCACTTAAATTCAAATGCTAGAAACATCATTACGCATTGACCATACAGGACTTTAAAAAGATATCAAACACTCGTCTCTTTGCATCATGCTAACATGATGCACTTTAAAAGCTTGCATTACTACTATCATTCAACCGTTTCAACAGGTACCATCGAAAATTAGCAAGGCGAATTACCTGCTTGCAGCTAGATAGGAAGACGAGTATTTTTGACTTGAGATGTCTCTTGATGAAACTCCAAAGCATATTCAACTTCTGGTCAAGAGGAACGATCATGGCAAGTTGTTTCAGGCGCTCAGGTGTCGCCGTCACAGATTCAGCATGCACACTTATGTACTCTGGATCCTTCAAACTGACCCTTGCAAGATCCTTAACTGACTTTGTTTGTGTTGCCGAGAAGAGGAGCGTTTGTCTTACTCTAGGAATCTGGGAGATGATTGCATCAACTTGCTCCCTAAAACCGTGATCAAGAATTCGATCTGCCTCATCAAGCACCAATACCTGTCTCCTGGCAAAAAAGTATAATCTTAAGCAACTTCTTGGCTGCTAGAATAACTTTTTTCTTTGAAAAGCAGTAGCTAGGTATTTGACAAAGCAGATGCCTGAAGAACTAATTGTAGACGTAGCTAGAGAAAGCTTTTAGACCCCACTTGCAGAAGCTCAATTTCAAGCTTCTGCTTCTACTACAGCAAGAAGCTGTTAGGAAAGATTTTGATTAAAAATTGCTTCCTGGAATAGCTTTTCTCAGGCACCAACACTTTGCCTTGTGACAATAATTCAAGTGCATGCTCAGGATGGTTTCTATTAGTGCCTTTGCTTCAAAAAGCATCAGCTATGAATTTGGTGAATAAAAGATATGAAGCTTTTGCTATGGCAATGAAGCTGAAATAAGCTTCCAGACCCCAAGAATAGGAAAAAGCTCCAATTTGAAGATTCTCCTAGTGCAGCAGCAGGAACAAGTCCTGTTATTAGTCCTTCTCAAACAACTTTACTGAACAACACACTTATAGAAGCTCTAGTCAGGCTAAACAAGCCCTAGGAAATCACTAATAAGGATGAAGTAATAGTCAAATATTGACCTGAAGCTGTGAACAATCAAAGTTTGGAGTCTCATCCATGTGTTGGAGAAGCCGACCAGGTGTACACACCAAAATGTTCAGAGTATTGACTCGTTGCTTCTCCGCATCAACATCTTTGCGCCCACCAACCAAAAGACCAGCGCTCAGAGTATGGTATTTTCCTACCGTCTTCAACTCTTCAAAAAGTTGTCCAGCTAATTCCTTTGTAGGAGAGATTATTATGCTCCCCACACCATCTTCTGGGCCCCATCGTGCTCTATATAACTTTTCTACGACCTAAAAAATAAATAACAAGTAAATCATTTTAGTCAGATCCAATTCTTGTTAACAATATAGCTTACTAAGACAGCTTTGTTTCTAGTAATTGAATCTCCGCACCGCAAGGTAAAACTAGACAGTAATGCACAAGTGTTTTAAGGCTAGAGGAATTATTAGACTTGAACTTCATAAATTCTCAATTAAAGGTGCTACTCTGTACTACAATATGCATTAGAGGAAAATCTCTAGCCATGTCTACAGCATTAGTTTCCACCATCTTTGCACCCATAGCCAGGATAGTCTTGTCGCAGCAAAGGGTGTTCATTTGGGTATAATCCGAGAACTAATAGAATCCAAGTGTCAAATAAATTTTAACAGGAAAATCATGATGTTGAGGAACACAAGGTGATGCAGTGCTATAAAACGCACAAGTACAGTATAATTAACATATTCAAACATCTTATTTCTTGAGCAAATATAATACTACAATGTAAGTTCTAGATCAAAGCCCCCAAACAGCTTAATCGAACGCAAAAACTTTAGGCAGAAGTAGAAATGAACAATTGTAGTAGATAATAATTTATCTTAACTCTTAAGGGTGAAGTAGATGTGTGATATCAGGTCTAATACGCACTAAGCTCAAAGATAGTTATCATAATAGAACATACTAAGCTTCTGATTCTGCTAGAGATTTTAATATAGCGCATAACCAAATAGCACTACTCGAAACAACACTTCATCGAAAGGCTAGTGCTACACCCTACAGCAGGAACTAGGCTCTAAGCATAATCGCATAATCACTAAACAACCAAACAAGTTCACGATTAAGAACTTGACAAAGATGAGAAGCTTGAGAAGGGCACTCTACCGGGATGATGAAAGCTAGGGTTTTTCCGGAGCCGGTCTTGGCGGCGCCCAAGATGTCGCGGCCGCAGAGGGAGTGGGGCAGCGAGGCGCGCTGGATCTCGCTCATCTCCGTGTACTTGCGCCGAAGCCCGTCCTTCGTCCGGCGCGAGATGGGCAATTGGCTAAAGAGCTTGCACCCGGCGTAGAGCGAGAACCCGGCAGCGGCGGCGCCGGCGCCGGGGAGGCGGCCGACGGGGGCGGAGGGCGGCGGAGGGGCGACGGCGAGGGGGTTGGTCCCCGAGGCGGGCTTCATGGCCTCGATCCAAGAGTCGAGGAGCTCGATCTCCTCCGCCTCCTGGAGGCGCCGCTGCTTGCGGGTGAGCGATGGGCGGGGCATGGGGCGCCGCATCGAGATCTAAGGTTAGGTTTTTGCGGAGAGCTATGGGGGGAAGAGGACGGGGGAATTGGCGGGATAAGCTAGGGTTTTGGGAGGGGAACGACGACGACGACGACTCGACGAGGGTTTTGTTTCAAAGTGGTGGGATTTTAACGGTGTACGGGTGTAAGGAAAATGCCCGGCCCAATTAGGATGTGGAGTCGTAATTGGGCCTGATCCCGTGTCACCGGCCTAATAATAAATGGGCCCTAAAGGAGGGGACCTTTGATGAGGAGTGAGGGTATTTTAGTCATTTCACTTTTTAGGTTTCCGTAAGAGCCGAACTGCTCTCTCATTAGAAACGTACTCGCCTCTCTTCTTCAACCCTCTCCTCCGCAACACAAGCCGAAGCCGCCACCAAACCCTCGTTCTACAGAGATCTCTCTCTCTCCTCTCAGGTTTCACTCTCTCTCTCTATCTATCTCTCTCTTCTTCGTCTTCGTCTTCGTCTTCGTCTTCTTCATCGCAGTGGTTTCTCTCTCGCAGAGAGTGGGGAGATGGCGAAGTCGAAGAACCACACGGCGCACAACCAGTCCCACAAGGCCCACAGGAACGGCATCAAGAAGCCCAAGAGGCATCGCCAAACCTCCACCAAAGGGGTCTGTACTTTTCCATCCAATCCAACCACCTCCCCTGTTTTTGTAGATTCCCCCCCCCCCCCCCCCCCCCCCCCCTTTTGTTGTGCTTTTCTAGGGTTTAAATCGTCGAAAAGTTGCTGACTTTTTGCTGTTTGCGTTATTACCAATTAATTTGACCCAAAAAGCTTCATTTTTGGTGAAAGAGGGCCTTTACACTAATTTAAAATGAATTTTTTTGTGCTGAATTTAAATGCTTGCACTAGATTAAACTTGGAAGCATTAGATAACTTTTGCTAATTGCAATATGGCCAACTAAGATTAAAGTTTGTGCAAAATAATCCATTTGAGTTTGAACTACAAAGCTTGATTTGGTGTAAAGGACTGCTGAGCAATTTGATTTGATATGATGTATTAGTAGCTTTGACATGTGGTTTTTTTTTTGGCCTGACCCACTTTGCGATAGGAAAAGGAATTTAATGAATGTTTGTGGATCGACCCACAAGAATAGATAGGAAAAGGAATTTAATGAATGTTTGTGGATCGACCCACAAGAATAGATGTTGTTTCTACTTTGTATTTGTTGTAATTGGGGATTTTCGACTATGCTTTGTTTGTTACCCTGGAAAAAATGCATCTTGGAATGTTGTTCCTTTGTTGGTTGAATATGTTTAGGGCAAATTGTTTATTTCCTTTATTGATTTTCGATTTTTATTTATCAATTTCATAATTTTGCAGATGGATCCGAAGTTTCTTAGGAACCAGAGGTACGCGAGGAAGCACAACAAGAAGGCTGGAGAGTCGGGAAGCGAGGGAGAGGAGTAGAGAAAAACTCCTACTATGAAATTTCTATTGTTCTCCTGAACTAGGGTTTTGTTCCTTCTTAGTAACTTGATTGCTTTTTTTAGCTTATTCGCAACGGATCTGAATATGTTATGGATTGATCTCTATGCCTAATTTCAGTTGAATTATTTTATGAAAATTGCGACTCGTGATGTTTGAGTTAACTATGATGCAGTTTTATGGATTTCCTTGTTGAGTCATATAATCTACAATCTTTCTAGTTGCTCATACTTCATGATGCTGTTGTGAAGCATTATATGCATAACCTGTTTCTTTTGGAGACAGTTATATCATTGATGAGGTATTGTTCATGGCTTCTTCTTGTTGGACATATTTTGACTAAATCAAAGTTCGTCGCCTGTAGTGCCACTGGTTTCAAAATAGGATATTATCTGCTGATGTTGTTGATGTGAGTATCTGTATCATAATTTCCGAAGATCGAAGAGTCATTAGAAGAAAAAAATGTTTCTAGTAGCTGTGGAATGTATTCCTTTTCTCGACAAACCTTCTTTATCTTAATTGTTATAGGATTTCTTCTTTTTTCTTCTTTATGGCTTGTTAAGTTCTACAAAATTGTCAATGGGGCTAGAAATATGTAATTTAACTATATTGGAGAGAATTTAGTGTCTCGACCTCTCAATATTGGCTTAATATGTTCACTATTTTGCATGTTGGATACATCAGTGAGATCTTTCACTAGAAATACATATGTTTTCACAAACTAACTTTTAATTATTTTACTTGATGTATTGATTGTTTATTTTTTGTTAACCTAAGCAAAGTTTGTAGGACTCGAAGCATTTTCCCTGCTCATATACTACTTATATTGGCCTAGATAAGACCCATTGCTCAGTTCATATTACAGCATGTTTTAATCGAGAACCTATTCTTTTATACACAACTACCTCAATCCTAAATCACCGCTGTCCGATGATAACCCAGAACAGAATAATACAAAGTTCAACAGAACAAGAAAAAGTTCGCTTTTCGCAAAAAGTTGTCAACAAGTGTAATTTTCACAGGAATACTCAATCATAGGAATAAGAGCAGTAAGGAGAGGACTAGCACAATCTAAGCAGTTGGATGGATTACCAGTACTCAGTTATTCTGAGAATGAACTAACTTTGACATTATAATTATGAAGTTGCAGAAGGGTTGGAGAAAGAATTAACATTAAGAAGACCTAGTAACCAACATAGTAAAAAAATATGATAACTGCAGTCAACTAAATCATTTGTGGTTTGATCAATGCGATGAAAACAATCTCTGTATGATTTTCCTTACAAATTAGATTAAACTCCAGAAAGGTTATGGAACATAAAAGTAAACATCAAGCATCTTAATAGAGAGGATGTCAAATGAAAACTGAAATGTATCATTCATTTTCTCAGCATTTTTGACAATCCATAGATTACCACAGATGATTTCTACGATGCAACAGGAATCTCAGATCACAACTTGATAACAACCTTACAAGAATGTCATGCTTAGATTCAAGAACAAAAGGCACAATGCAGATATCAATTACAATAGCAAAATATAGTCACAAATTTTAAGATCTTGTTTTACGGCTTACCGAAGTGCTCCAATTGGGCTGACTTTTCCAATTTCAAGCTACTTCTTGGATCTTAGATTTCTTCGGTTGCAGAAGCAATTTATCGAAGATCCAGTTGTCAATACCTAGGCTGCTTTATTATGTGTTAACCCCGAACACAAAACCATTACTAAATGAGGGCAAATTGGTCGAAGGTGCCTGGTCCCGTAACGGCGAACGGAATGGATTCGGCGTCACAGGGTGAGTAACATGCAGTCCGGCTCCGCGAAGCACCTGCTTGGCGTTCGCGCACATGAGCTCAGATCTCTCGGTGAAGAAGGCCGGCGCATTCATCGATTTAATGAGCTCGAGAGCTCCTCCCCAACTCCCATAGCTCTCCAAGCCACAGTTCAGAGCCACAACCACATGGGGAGAGGACAAATATGAGGCTTGCTCCTGATACATGCCCCTTACCAAGTGCACTCTCAACCTGCCGCTAATACCCGATACCGTCCCCGACAAATTACTTGGAACCTCAGGACCAATCATAACAATCTGTATGCTCCCCAGCCCATTAAGCAAATGATTGATCTCTGCAAACGCCGCCATCCAATCGAGCTCCCCCGCCGGCCCGAGGTAGTGGACAATCACTTCTTTTCCCTTAAGAAGCCGATTTTTGGAGCTTATAACGAGCGAGGTCAATATGTGATAGACCGTAAAAGGGTGGGACAACACGGCGGCCACAGGGCTAGACATCGGAAGGGATCGAAGATTATAGTACTCTGACCAACCGGAAAGGAAGATCAGGTTCGAATTCCCATTCAGATAGTTCGGGAACGGAGAATCCGGCGGAAATTCCCGTTCCGGTAGCCCACCCCATGAATCGGAGACCCCGCCGGACTTACCGCCAGGAAGAAGGCCAAATGGGTAGTGAGAGTAACAGCTGCAGCTCCTCCTCCACATTCCTTTCTGATGAACACCGACGGATTCGAGCCATTTGCAAGGGTGATCGACGAAGCACGGGAAGGTGAATATCTTCATGGCCAATTCCTCCTCTCTCTCCATCATCGCCGTATAGACCCCGCAGATGCCCTTATGGGTTTCCTTCCAATGCTTCTTCTCGCACGCCGGGCCGCAGTACACCACCGCCCGGCACCGACCGCAGGGAGCCGATTGCTTTTCGTGGAATTGCTTCTCGCACAATGCACATTGCCTCCGAATAGTCCAATTGGCAGTTACTTCTCCAGCTTGCGGAAGCTCCTCCTTCGGAGGCGGCTCCAAGTACTTCAACGGAGACGACGGGGCCGGCGGGGGCTTCTTCTCTTCGTAGACCTGGCCGGGAGGGTGGGAGACGGTAACGGCGACGAAATCTCCGGCCTTGGAGATCTCGGGAGGCCACTGCACATCGAGGGTTTCGATAAACGGATCGAAGAGCACCGGCCGGGCCCTCCTCGCCGTATCGTTCCCGGCCGATCGGAGCAAGGGATGCAACAGAGAGATCGCGCTCATGAACGCGTAGAGGAACCGGATCTCGTCGGCCGTGGGGTTCCGGAACCGCAGCGAGCCCGAGGCGGTGCAGCGGACGACGTCGATCATCGGATAGCGATCGTCGTCTCCGGAGGGCTCCAGGGACAAGGAGGCGATCATCTTCTTGTTGGAGGGGGAGAGCAGGGAATGTGTTTGGTAGATTACCCGAAAGAGCTCGGAGTTGGGGAGGAGCTTGGTGTCGCGCGCTCCGGCGATCCTGAGGGCGTCGGGCTCGGAGCGGAAGAGGTGGAGGCCGAGGTCGCCGCCGTCGCCGCCGACGAAGTGGGCGCAGGGGAAGGGCTGGCGCTTGCCGGGCCAGTCGGAGTCGCGGCCGACGCGGACGCCGAGGAGGTGCGGGGGGCGGAGCCGGCGCCAGGGGTCGGTGCGGCGGAGCGCGGCGGCGGCGCGGAAGAGGGAGCGGAGGAGCGGCGGCGGCGGCGGCGGCGGCGAGGCGGAGTCGGGGGAGGGGGAGAGGAGGCAGGTGCCGGGGCCGGGGCCGAGACCGGGGCCGAGGCCGAATTGCTCGTGGTAGAGGGCGAAGAGGGGCTTGAGGTGCGCGTCCATGGCGATGGCGGAGAAGGGGAAAGCCCTAGGCGTTTGATCCGATCGGAGGAGATAGGAAATCGGGATCTGAGGAGGAGGAGGAGGAGGAGCACAGCGGAGGCCACCGACGAGGTAGTGAACTACAGTGGAGTTAATGGGCCGAGCCGTTGAGTGGGGTCCATTGACCACGTGGGATAAATTTTAAAAATAAACCTCAATATTGGGCCCAATTCGGCCCAAGTACACTCACATGTGGGTTGGGCTCTCGAGCTTGGACTTATCCACTAAGTAATGGGACCCACCTTTGCGTTTACATTTTTGCCACGTCACCTCCTCTAAACTCTAAACGCTGTTCCCTGTTGGGGCGTAACAGCCGATCCCGTAGGTATGAGAAAAATATCTGCCGACCATGTACGACCGCACGCGGACGCTCCAATAAAATAAATGTTAAAATAGGAATTTATTTTTTTGTTTTTTTTTTAATTGTTAGAATCTCGAAGCTGTGTTTAAATATTATCAAAACCAGAGTCTTGTTACTATGCTATCAATAGCACCAAGTATTTTGTGCTATTTAATTTTTCGCTATCAGATCTATCATTTTGATTATTTTTATCCGTTAAATTATACTATTCAACCAACCACTTGCTCAACTTTAAAAGATGACTATTATTTTAATCACATATTTTTTAATTTAAAAATTAAAAATTTAATAGTACTAATAATTTGGTACGATCATTAAATGCCCATATGAATTTCGTGGACTAGTCCCCCATCTCACTCGAGGAACACGAAATGGAAAAAGATAAAAAAATATTATATATATTGGACTTTTCTTAGTAGCACAAGCAACCATTCTAGTTAAAATTTTATTTTTTGAATTTTAATTTTTTTCTACAGTAGAAGTTTTGAATTTATTGAAAAGTGCTTGCTTCAGTCAATAGTATGTATTATTTTGTGTAATTCCATGTTTGCAATTAATAGCTACTGCTAGAGTAGTTATGTTATAATTCGGAAGGACTATTCTTAATTTCATGGGGTTAGATCCCCATAATAGTTTGGTATTTTGGTTACTAAATATTCGTTTTCATGCTTTGACAGATTAAAAATAATAATAATAAATCTAACTCTTATCTTCTTTGAAGCTATAAATTTATGTTCTGAAGCTACTATCAAAAATGTAAGTAATCTCTTGTTTTTAGTAATATTTTTTTTACCATAATTTTATAACATTAGATGAGGTAAGATAAAAGGCAACTTTTACTCCTGACTTTTTGGATTGTACAGTGATGAGTTTGAATTCGAAGATTAGCAGTTTATAGCTTAATCGGCTCATTATGATATGCATAATATGATATTATTAAAAGACAATATATTGTTTGAGTTATGAACCGTAAGATTATGAGTTTTTATATTTATCGACTCATTATAATATGCGAAACATGATAAGGCTTATGAACCTGCATGTTTTTCTAGACCTAGTTTATGTTGTTGCAGTTCATAGTTGAGGAAAAAGTCTAGAATACATTAGTTATATTATTGGCATGACGTCTCTTTGGATTCACTCATCCCATCGTGGTTATTAAAAAAATATTTTTATTATATTTTTCTCTCAAGAAAAAAAATATAATTGACTTGTTACTACTGATGTGGTATAAATGTGACACAATAGACTTCCTCCGGCCAATAACTTTCTACCTTTTCCCAACTTGCAGATTGCAATAGGTGGTGCAATTTGCCAATTTCCCCAGCCACCAACATAAAAGGAACTCAGAGAGAGAGAAAGAGGAGACCCATCTCTCTCCATCTCCACCTCTCTCTCTCTCTCTCTCTCTCTCTCTCTCTCTCTCTCTCTCTCTCTCTCTATCTATCTATCTATCTCCATTAATGGAGCTGCACCAAAGAATATTATACGAACGCAGCTCATGGCCCTTCTTCTTCTTCCTCCCCTCCTCCTCCTCCCCTCCTCCTCTACCTCCCAACCATGTCCATTGGACTCAGACCCCTGATTCCCACCTCTTCACCGCCGACCTCCCAGGTCTCTCTCTCTCTATATATATATATATATATATATATATATATATATATATATAGAAAAGGTTTCTTAACTTTATTTTCCTAATTTTTAGTAATATATTTTAAGTTTGTATTATCGAAATTTAAGTTATTTCAGTCGACTGAATCAGTAATATTCGTTGCGTCGATTTATTACAATTAACTGGTCAGTAGCTAATAAGGATATTAATTTTGATGAATCTCTGATCCAACTTAATAAATATATAGTAAAGTTCAGGCGCCTTTTTTTTTTTTTTTTGAGAGAGAAAGATAGCACGCTACCCGCTTCGTTTATTTCGTATAGAAATAAACTTAGCTGGAAATGTGAATCAACTAGAATTCGAACTCGAAACGTCGGGTACCAACTATCAAGCCTTTTGCCACTTGCGCTAGGAACGGTCGGTTCAGGCGCCTATTTTAAAATAGTCCATATGTATAGTTCAAGGGCCTCTTTTTTTTTTCTTTTTTTTTTTGTGTGGTTGATACCAACATTTATTTGTTTTATATAATTGTAATTACTTCAGCCAATTAAGTTTGGATTTTATTTAGTTAATGAGTGATCCTGTCGAATTTTAGGGCTCTTAACAATTTTCTAGCTGTAACATATTATAAATCTTATTAGTAATTACAGGGAGTTTAATTTATTGGAAGAAATTAAAATTAAAATAAATAAAAGTGAAAAGAAAGTGTTACTCTCATATAAAAAATTGATAATTCTGAGAAATCAAAAATCATTTTCACCCAATACAAAGGTTTCATTTCGAATTGCAAGAAGATTCCGATGCGTGCAGTAAAAAAATACGATAAAAAATTTATTATATTTATTTCCGTAAGTAATATCATATTTTGTGTATTATAATAAATTAATTATGATATTTTTTATAATTTTATAGACTTATACGTTTTGGTTCTGGTTCTGTTTTACCTGTCAGCGTTAAATAAATCTCAATACCAAATAGACTAACAATTTAACTCAATATGTAGGTGTGAGAAAGGAGGAGATTAGGGTGGAGGTGGAGGACTCACTCTACATGGTGATCAGAACAGAGCTTCTCGGCGACAATGACGGCGACGACGACAGCGGCGAGAGGCGGCGAGGCTTCATGAGGAAATTCCGGCTGCCGCGGCTGGTCGACCTCGACCACATCTCCGCAGACTACGAGAACGGTGTCCTCACCGTCACCGTCCCCCGAATGATCTCCGCTGGGGGCCGGTTACGTGTCGATCCACGTGAATTCCCCCCGGAGCGCAACTCCGTCGCCCGCGCCGCCTGAGTGATTGTTTGGGGAAGCGTAGGGGATGTTATTGGGGTACATTCAAGCACTAGTATTTGCATTATTATTACATTTCATTAAGTATGATTAGAACTATAGTACTGTTATTGTTTGGAAGCGATATTGACAGAACAATATTTACTACTATGAGAAAAAAAAAAATTCAAAACATGATTAAATACAATATATATGCTCTGACAATAATAAATATTGCTTTGGTAATATTGATTTCCGTTGTTGTTGTTTGTTTATAATGCAGTTGTGTTGTGTTTGGTGTGGAGGAATTGCTAAAGGGGAATTTGATGGAAACATGTACCAAGCAAAATTTTGCTTTATATTTGCTCATGAAAGAAGCAATAATTAGAATCAAATGATTAATGTGATGACCTCTGCGTTTGTCTTTTAATGGCAGGTACTCTTCAAAAATCAGAATAATAATTACAAGTATAACAAAGTATTACATAAAAAAAATTACAGAATAGTAAGATACGAATGCGAATGAAGTAACGTTTATTTCAACTCATATTTCAATCACAAACAAAACAAACAGATTTGAAGCACTTCAAATCTTATTTTCTTGTAGGATTCTAATGGCGAACCGAAAAATCTTACAGTATTAGTTATGATCCCATTTTTTTTACCAAAGTAATCAAAACTCCGAGCGAATAAAATGGTACTGCTCATCTTTGAATGGACTGAATGTGAGAGTGTCGGCTGAATCTTTTGGATGGTCCCAGGGATGAACAAATTGTTAACAAAATGGACCCCAAAAGCAGGAACAGATGCGCCGAATTCGGTCACCTCAATAATCAAACACAATTCACTGAAACTGGACAACACACTGCTATCACCTGAAACCGCTTTTTCTGTCATCTGAATAACCATTTATCTGAGACTTCTTCTCTGTTTCAACTCTGTTACTGAAACAACAGGATACTAGAGAACAACTGATATTTCAATTTTGATAATGTACAACAACATCCCCACATATAAAGCTTAAAATTTTGCTTTGGATTCGAGCCCTTTAACATCAATCATCGGTTTGACTGATTCAATCAGTTTTTCATAAAACCAGTATCTACTTAATCATAAAGCTGAAGAACACTTGAGAGTGCGCAAAAGCAAAAACTTTAATTTGAAGCTTATGTCACCATTTACGACGTGGTACTAGTAGAGATGGCTAGGCAGACAAAACCTATACAGAAGTTCTAACTAAGCCAAAGTGTACTATCAATGGTTCACTACTAAAGTTCGAGAGGGGAAGTTCTATTGGATGGTAGAAAAGAGCATAAACCAAACTACAATTTGCAGCAAGATAATCAGTAGCACTTGGAAGAACAAACTCGACAGCGACCATACGGTTCAAATTCGAATTTCCACGAAGAAAATACATGATTGTTGTCTAATAATACATGCAGTAGCCCCCAGTTCATCATTTAAACCTCCTTTATTTGGGGGGGCACTTTGACACACAAACAAAACATAAAACAGCAAACATCTACCAAAAGAAGTAGGCTCACATTCTCTGGGCTTTGAACCTACCAGACTTTCAAAGCTTGCGCTTCTTCGAAAGATCATCTTACGAAAAGGTGGAACAACACCCACAACATACACACAACTTGTATACATATTTACTGCACCTGCAGAAAACCTCGAACTTATCCTCCTCCATTTTAAGGCTCATATACCTGCTTTTTCGCACAGGTCTAGCAGCGACAACGTCTAAACAACAAAAGAAAAAGGGAAAACAAAAAAAAATCGATGAGTGATAATTTAGATATACATTATACTCGAAATGAAAAATATAATAGAAAGGAAAACTAACGTACCTCTGATATAGAGAGTTCAAGGCGAAATTTTGGACCATCGTAGTGATGCAAAACTGGCCTAAAAGCATCCTCTTCCAAAGGCTTGCAAAGCTTTCTAACACGAATCCTCACCTAGTATGTTGACAAATCAGAGAAATTCAGCCAAATGGCAGTTAATAATCTACAAATGCAATTAAATTCCACATTCAGCCTACCTGAGCAGGAAATCGAGACTCGCCCTTGCACTTTTTATCTTCCCAGGCAGTTGGATCAATGTTGGAGCCCCCAAAACTAGCAGCCTGATTCGAAATATATTAGAAAAAGGCATCCAAGTATATAACAAACACCAGTAATTTGTAATATTTGAAAGTGTAAGATGGTTGCATGCAATATAATGTTTTCGTAGTATGGAGCCTGATACAAATAAAGAAAACAAAGCGAACTAGCCATTCAACAAATCACTTAAGCAACTCTACACTAACAACAACAAAAGTGAAAAAGCATCAGCACAAACATGAGTACTTCATTTTAACTAATCATTTATATAAAGTACTCGAACAATATTTTGTATATTTTGAACAAAAAAGAACACCGAGAAAGCCCAAACTTGTGCTCTCATCCCAAGGCTCATCCAACAAGATTGATAACCATCCTCCCAAATTTGTCGTAGAATTTTAATCATAAAAACGGAGAATATAAAGAGTCTGCAAACTGAGGGATAGGAACTGGCATACAGACGAAAATACACCAACACACTCGAAATCTACAAAACCAACAAAGGGCAATAATACAAATATAAACATCAGACTACTGCAGAACTCAATAATTAATACGCCAAGCTAGCCATATAGTTTTGCAACCACCTTTACTAACTGAATGAAAAAGTGAAATGAGTTGCTACAGTTGCAAGTCAGAGCAATGTTATTCGTCAGAACAAGCAGAAGAAAAATAAGAAAGTTAAAGGGTAATAGGAACTGAAGGAACGGCCACTGGTCCACAATACAAAATACGATACATGTCATAAGAAAGCGTCAGTTGTAAAAGAAGAATGGGAGCCCTAAGTGTACACGTAGGGCACCAAAACATCATAATCTTCATATGTACAGAGTAACATATAAAAGGTAGAACTAGAGATGAGTCCAACAAACCTCAAAAATTCCATGAAGCTGATGCGTTGTGTAGTTGTACAGGAAAAGAGGTAAACCTGGAGTTATCGCCCGAACAGAATCACGATACCTTGGAGGCAAGCCTGTATATACAAAAATATGAGCGAAAAATTGTCAAAAAAAATTGAGCAAATAATGACAATTAGCAAATGAAAATCAATCACAGAATTTGGTAGCAAGATAATAATTAGTAACATTTAATCTGCAACAAGATACGACGTTGCTAGTGAGGGCTGTTTGAATTTAAAAAGTACAAAACAACTCATCTAAAACAAAATTGAGATGTATGATCAACATTGTCTCACATGCAAGAGAGGGGCAAAAAAATGGGCATAAAAAACCAAAGGGACTCCACAAATTTGACAAACAAATTCACATACCAAAAAGCTGTCTCTTGAGATCTTCCTGCATAGTGTCGTTGTTGCAGACAAATATATAACCACCAAGAACTTCATTCCTCGGAAGCATCTCAGCCGATGGTAACGTCTTGAATCGCTTATCAACAGAGGCATTGTTGTTGTTGTTGTTGTTGCTGCTACCATTGTTGTTATTACTGTTGCCAGCGTTTATATTGTTATTGGCCTCTTTTCCATTTAACTTACTACCATAGGTATTAATCCCACTGTTCATCTTGAAACTGTTGATATTGTTGTAGGTGCTCTTCTGATACACCGGATTCATATTGTAGACGCTGCTATAGAAGGGGCTCTTCACTGCGGCCTCGTTCACTTTGAGATCAAGATTCATGAGACTGAGATTCAGATTCTCGAGCTTATTATTGTCATCCTGATAGCCAAATTTGTCCCATGGCTTGGTTCCGATAGAATTCTTAGACAAGTCAAGGTTGTTCATCCTTTCGGAGTTTGAGCGAGTCAGCTCGGCCAGTTTTGAAGTGATGAGAGACCACTGATGATCCTCTGCGACCTTCGAATGGCCGCGGAACTCATCTCCTAATTGCCAGAGGTTGTCCATCTTCTACAAGCTATAACTGTGACAAGAAGAGAATAACAATTTTAAAACAATAATAACAATTTTAATACAATAATACCACTAATATAATCGTAATATGCCGGGGCAAAAACTGAGAACTTAGTTTCAGGGAACAGTGGCTTGACCTAGATAATCTCAACTTTGTTAAATCAATGTTGCGAAACATAAATTTCCATTGTTTATAATGACACATTAATGAACCAAAATAATTAAAAATAAGCAAAAAAGGGGAATTAAAAATCAAAACTTTATGAAAATTTCCAACGAAATTCTTGCTCCCGTTATACCATAATTTAAGTTTGAACAAAAATATTCAGTGGATCTCGTCACTTAGATTCAGATATAGTCACAAATTTCACTAATAATGTAAATAGAAATTCTTTTAACTGCAAAAACAGCTCATCATTTCCACTAGCTAAAGTCACCAGCTCGCATTTAAACTTTTTTAAACAAATCCCACCACCAACGACCTCAACTTTCCACATCGAATGCAACAATATAAGCTATCAAACACGCCTTTAAATCAAAAAAATAGTACTAAAAATGCAAATGAACAATCCCACCAAAATCTCGCTAAAACAAACAAGCCCCCAAAAAATAATTACAAAATAAAAAAATAGCAGAAAAAAAAATAAGAATAACTTCCTAATCTAAGGTAAATCGAGCAAATTGAACAAGTCGAAGCCCTCAAAATCACATATTGAACAGTGCCCACCGAAAAACCCCTCCTATTTCAGAGATCGGGAGCGGTAAAACCCTCGATGAGCCGAATCCGAACCAAAAGGGCACGAAGAAGCATCAAAACAGTGAAATCGAACTCACCAAATCCGGCCGGGGAGGTGGAATTGGGGATCAAAGGGCTCCCGACTCGCAACCCGAGAGAGGATTCGGATTTTGGAAACCCTAGATTTGAGGGGATTGGGATCGAAGAGGCGAAGCGCTCCTTCGTCTCCCCCCTCTCTCTCGCTCTGTTTTGTTTTGGTCGACTCTTCTCGCTGACACCACCTGGCGATGGGTAATAGGTTGTACTCAGCTTAATAAGACGAAGGGTTTGGAAAATGGCCCTGGATGTTGAGAGAATATCGGTTTTGCCACTGCGTTTTCAAATTTGGGCCTGGTTGGTGTAGTTGGTTGCGAGCTTAAAAACTAACAACATTTTATTCTATTTTATTCTATTTATCTTAAATGGTAGCAGTATCATCTGTGATATTATTGCGACTAAGGAGTTGTTTGGAATCAGAAAGTCGGAAAGCGAAAAAATTGTAAGTTTCGCGAACCCCACAGAAAACGAAAGACTAATCTCTGTATAAGTGGGAGTTCGAATGATTTTATGACTTCGGTGCCGTAATAAGAGTCGACGTCAACATTCTTGTTTTCAAAATTATGAATTACGTCCTTATTCGTTGTATTTTTTTTATCTTGTAGTCTCTTGTTTCTGAACGGTCAAAGTTTTAACAAGGATACCTAAACATAATACACTTTTGTTTTAAATTTTTCACCAAAACAAAAGGAAAAATAATGGCGCCGTATATATATATTACACCTTATTTTACAATATTCAACATTACCGAGCATTAAATTACTTGTTGCAACTCTTACCTAGAGAAATTAGAGATAAAAATTTAATCCATCATGATATAATATAGAATTTAACATATTAAAAGTTTAAGGTGGGGATCAGACTGACAACCTCGTTAATGGTGGAAGCTTAGACTAATTTTAATATCGTATTACCAAAAAAATAAAAGACCTATAAAGATACTTAAAAATAATCATCAATTCCATTTTGTGTACTGTTATGATTACAATGAATATATATATATATGTATATATCTATAAAAGGTATATAATTCATCACAATAATTTTTCCTTCGTTTAAGGTGACACTAATTTAGAAAAATTACTTTTAACATAGCATAGTTTAAACTCTCTTTTTTTTTTAGAGAAAGAAAGGTAGCACGCTACTTGTTTCGTTTATTTTAAAAAAAAATAAATTTAGCTGAAAATGTGAATCAAGGATAAGGTAATCCAAACTGATTACATGTGCACTATGCCTACAAACAAGGATAAGGTAATCTAATATGTTGCCTTATGAGTTTGAAAACTTTATACAGCTTATATTCATAAGGTCACAACTAACTTGGAAAAAGCAAGCATGACGCATAAAAATAAAGACAAAAAAAATAATACTTCAATCGAAAATATTTAGATATTGTAGTTATTAAAAAAAATCTTTTCTTTTTGTTTATCTTGAACTAGTCCTATTTCTTGGCCCAACTGGATCCCTAAAGTTAACATAAGCGGATGCAACCATATTTACATAAGCACGAGTTCTGAAAAGAATTTTTTCAATCTTTACAATTTATTCTGTATATTTCATAATATATCGAGTGCACGCGCGATTGCAATACACATTAATAAGTTGTATGATAAGATGAACATATAAACTACTTATTAATTCTCAAGCTACTACATTCCAATTTGAAGCAACCAAAACTTGGCAAACAACATGCATTAATTTTGAATCCAATTTAGACAATGTGGGTTGCTCTAATTATTATTTTATTTTTTTCTTCTGCTTTAATATATAAAGTTAATATTAATAAATTTGGTCAAGCCAAACAAATAGTCCTCACATGGGCTACTTAAAAAAATGCCCATTTTAATGGAACTCATCACATGAGCAAACCTGGAATGGAGGCAAAGTTGGAGCAGTTGACCAATCCCCAAATAAAGATTGGTTGGTGGAATATATATATAAATTTATTATTGATAGCATGGAATAAAAATAAGGGTAATGGTTAATCCTATATATGTACTTTAATTGTGCTTTTCACAAGCTTCCCAATATAACTTTTGATTTCTCTTTTCCCTTTTTTGAGGAAACACATGCATTCCAATAATAAATGTATAATAATAGCAAAGTTATTGCTCCCTTTCTCTCTCTCTCTCTCTCTCTCTAAAAAATTATTGCTTACATCTAGTTCATTTGTAAATAATTTTAACCATAGTTATGCAACAATTTAGATGTTTTAATTAAAATTTATTATCAAAACATCAAGTAAATCTAAGAATTACTAGATACCAAATAAAGATTCCAAAATTATCATTTTAACGTGTAGACCTTTTTGGTGCTATTGGTTACATCTAACAGTCTAAAATTGTAACGTTCTCTTAGCTGTTGCTATGCTCACATGTTTTAAAATATTTTTATTAGTTTATACACATAGTTTAAAAATGTTATTAAACTTTAGTAACATACCTTTCTCCTTGCCCATCTCACACTCCATGATTTTACTCTCTTCTTTTTTTTTTTTCACATAATAATAAAGAGTCCCATGATAACTATGGACATAAGGTGAGATGTCACTTTTTCTATAGTTTGTGCATACTTTTCTGAGAGTCACAAGAATGGAAAACTGGTGGTTGGGGACTAAACAGCAAAGTGTACCCAAATATTAAATTTTTGGTGCAGGGGAATATTCATGGTTCCTTTTCCTTTTGTCATGTTGCTTTCAAAAATATTAATTGCCCTATTCTTAGTTTAATAGTTATACTTATCCATCATTTAGCAATTTAGTAGCACAAAAGAATGTGATGCTTCATTTGGGTAATACATGTGACACAGCTAATCGATAAATATGAACCTGCGAACCGATTTGAGTTTAATTCCAAACAATCGTCGAAAATTTTGTAAAATAAGTTCTGTAGTCCGATTCTTTCGATTGTTACACTGAGATCTGGAGTTGTATTTTGAAGTTGAAATGTAGTGAAGGTTGAACCGTACCTTTGATTCGGGTCGGATTTTTTGGATTGGTATTTGATTTAATCATGTATGAATCTAATCCGATAATCATATCCTTATCCTCAACCATATAGTTTAGTGTCGTGAAATTGCCTAGGGCCCAAATTGAAAGAGAAGTGCAACAAATTGGTTAGTAATAGGTCAAAACTCGACAAGAGATCTAAGTATTGATTGTGAGTCGTAAAATGACATTTTTTTCACTTATTAGTTTCAAATATAAATTTGAATCTTATTAGGTTATGGGTCCAAACCAATGTAATTAATATGCATTATCTTATGGTATGAATAGCTCCAAATAAGCCCTTATAGATTCAAAAAGTTTTTTTTTTTTTTTCAAATAAACTATAGATTCAAAACGCTCATCTGACTCATTTCATAAGCAAGCCAAGCGCGAGAAGAGTTACTTAAGAACATACAGAACAAAACATATTATAACACGATAATCGAGGTAAGAAAATCTTTTTCCATTTTCATTCATGTGAAAAAAATAAATATATTGTTATACTTTTTTTTGTTCTTCTAATTTCTATAAGTCAATTTGAGTTTGATAATATTTAATTATCATTTAATAAAGCCCGACTCAAAATAAAAATGGGCCGGAAGAAACAATCAGCCCAATAATAGTAATGGCTCATAAGCACAAACTTTTGGGCCGGTCGTGGCCCAATTACAACCCAGACCGGGTTTGGGCTTGGGCGGGGCCCAGTTCCAACTCTGACCCAGTCAACACCATAATAAACACTAAAAAAAAGTTTAAACCATATCTCCTCATTCGATCGAGAGCGGGAACTCCCAAAACCAAATCTCTCTCTCTCTTCCCCCCATTCCCCTTGAAACCCTAGAAACCTGTAATGTCCCGGACTCGTCGCAACCCGTCGGTGATGAGAATGCTCTGAGGCGAGGACGGCGACGAGGATGATGGTGGCTCACAGTCGCAATTCCAAGATAATTGGGGCTGGAAAGGTAAGAGAAATGGGAAAGGTAAGAGAAAGAGAGATAGTGATAGAGATTGAGGTAGAGATGAGAATTGGGGATTTGAGATAGAAAAGGGGAGAATTGGGAGAGAAGAGTTTAGAGAAGAAGAGGTTTGGGGAAGAAGATACTAATTCATTTCATTGATGCCTCACTGTTTACACTTTATTATATATATATACTATCCTTTACGTGTACTAGAATGTAAAATAGTAGAAAATAGTGGACTAGGATGTAGAAGTAAATAACAATGGTAAATGGGCCATCAGGGCCTCAATCTGTGAAGATATTTGGGCTCTTGGGCTGGAAGACCTCTTCTCTTAACAATCCGGCCTGGGCTCTGATGCATTTCTAGGCTTGTTCCGTTGGCCTCGCAGTCGAATCTATCTATCTCTCCCGGCCACCCGATTCGTTAACTGGGTTAAAATACTTCTTTCCAACCCTTCGCCATACTTGCCACCTCCATGAGCACCCTTACTGGGACCTCCATGAGCTCCTTCCTAACTATTGCTCTTTTATCCCTATTAATGCTTGCTATTTTCTATTACACTACTACATTACTATCTTCTTAACCATGACTCCTCTCTTTACTACTAGGGATGTTACAATCCCTCCCCCTTAAATCCATCCTTGTCCTCAAGGATGGGCTCAAGAAACTGGGTTTGGAGTTCCCAGTTGCTTCCCCAAGACTTTTTTTTTTTTTTTTTCCCTTCTAATTCCTCTTTCTTTTCCAATATATGGGTCGTTCGGTTTCCTCGCTTCGCCATGCTTCGCCCATCTTCTCCGGTTAGCGGCACGGACGGTGGTTCCCATTGAGGTGAGGGTAGACCATTGGAGCCTTTGGGAGATCGCAATCTGCTCGCTGCCGGACCTCCCTTCGCCAAAAAAACTTTCTTTTTCTATCAGCAGAAGGTGTCGTTCTTGCTGAGCTTTATTTGATTGCTCTTCAAAAATATGTACTACTTCCCCTCTGTCCTTGCACCAACTCAAATTTGGGCCCATCATAATATTCTCAATAGTAGTTGAGGCATGGGTTGGAGTGTAATAGCTATATTCACCTTGTAAAATACTCCTTCCTGTTGAGATGTGGAATCTGGTGTGGAACCCCCATTCTTCAAGCATCAGCCACTTGTAGCCTTCATGACTTACCCTGCTAATGAACTGCTTAAGTTTTAAATTTTGTTCCCAATTAGCCACTACCAGCATGATTGCAATGGTTTCTTTCTCATAGGTGGACCTTCCCAAATGCCTTTGATTCAATCCATTGTTTAGATAGGCAATTGAGTCCTTCCCTTGCATCAAAAATATTTTGCCCCCTTCTCTAGCACCTGTCTCTAGTATAAAGGTCTTAGTACAACCAGGCAGAGTAATTGGCTCACTGAACACCTCAACAATCATTTCTAGTAGCTCTGGTATGCATGAATGTGAATGCTTTTTGAGCTTTATAGTTCCATAAACATTCTCTTCACAAATAACATGGCTTATAGAACCAATCTCTCTTATGACTTTCTTTTCTTTAATTAGCTGCTGTAACTCACTACTTTCTTCTTCTTTTGTTATTTCTAATCCAACCACCTTATTAGCCCCTTTTGTAGCTTTTAATGTGTTGAGAATCCTGCGTTTACATTGTCGTCCAAAGAAGAATTCCTCTTCACCCTTGTAGTATATCCCTTGCAATTTCTTTTGCTCACTTGAGGAACACCTCCATGCAGGGTTATAACCAGCACCCTTTTCTGGATGGTGGGCATTAATTTCGGCTGTGACAGCAGTATTTTCTATTTGTGCTGAAATAGTAGGGAGAACTGTTAACTTCACTGCATTTAGGTCCTCAAACCCATCTTGATTTTCCTTCACACTCCAAGGTTTGTTTAGTTCTTCACTCACTTCGGTGTACCCTTTTTGGTCGAACCTTTTGCACAACTCCGTGAGTTTATTCCAAGGGGGTTTATCCTTGTAGTTATCAATTTCCCGCTTTTCTGTCTTTTCTTTTCCAATTTGTAATAGCCCAATCTGAGTGGCAGCCCAATCTGAGTAGCATCCAATTTTTAACAGTCCGAATTGAGTAGCAACCTTCAATGATGAAATGGATATGAGAACTGGACGGCTATAATGATGATCGTTTCCACACCCATTGGATTGATCCAGGAGTTTATGCTGATGATGAAATTGATCCAACCATGGTTGTTGAGGTAGTGGGTTGCTAGTAGGCCATTTTTGAATTGGTTCCTCTTCTATTCCCTGCGGCCTTGGAAGTGTTGTCGGGATTCCTTTATCCTTGTTTTCTGTGAAGATCTGTGGAATGATATTACCTCCAGATGTGGTGCTCTCTGGGATGCTGCTCTTTATGCTGGACACAGTGGCCATTGGAGTGGGCTTAGTAGGTGATGGCTGAGTTGCAAACAACTTCAGCACCTCCTCAGGCATGTTGGCATTATCACTCATCTTTACTTCATGTCCATTGTTGTCCCCCATCTGTAGATTTTCATGGTGCTTTTGCTCTACTTCCTTCACTGCAGCTCGTTGGTTGATTACGGAATTAATTAGTGAACTTACTCCTTTCTCTGCAGGGGTAGGTATGGGTGTTAGCTCCTTCTCTTCTTTTGGAGCTTGCACTGTTGTCCATTTTCCTTTAACATGTACAGATCGGCTCCTAATTAACTCTACTAGTTGTTCATGTCCTGCGGGCATCCTCCTCCATCATGATTTCGTACCTCCTCGCCTCTTCCTTTCGTAGGGCTTCGATCCTTTGTGCCAGGACATCTAACTTCTGATTAAAATTCCTAGCAATTTGTAATGCTCCTTCAAACCCTTGGTTATAGCTAGTGGTTTGCTGATGCAACTTTGTTCTATTAGCCATCTTTACTCCTGAACTTAGATTGATTTCAGAATTGCATTTCAGGTTTTCTATTTCTCCTAACAGTTGCTTCTGTTTCCTTTACTAACTGGCTATAGCAATGCTGTCAAGGTTGGCCTATGATGCTCACATGAGGCCTAGTTGCCGCTCCAGTCAATGGAACAGTAACTATTCCCTTACTAACCTTGATACAATCTGGATTGAGGCTATTTCATATAATGTGGCTTAATTCCAAAGTTTGGGAGGCAGATATTATGTAATACCTGATGCTTACAAGGTGTTTGGTGAATTGCTCAACTGCTTGACCCTCGTAATTGCTGCAGAATGGTTTCCGATCATTGCTTGCAACTTGTTTGTCGATTTGCCTTGTTGTTCCACCACCTGTTGGCTTTAGATTTGCCTTGTTCCCTTGCTTACTCCTTGGTGCACTCTTGCTCATGTGGTGTTTGATGAAATTCCCAGCTGCTTTTCTCTCTTTGCAGTCCTCTGTTGCCTTATGTTACTTGAGGGGGGATCTATTGTCGCTGCTTCAATTCTTCC
Organism: Puya raimondii; assembly: GCA_016920855.1. NCBI lineage: Eukaryota > Viridiplantae > Streptophyta > Magnoliopsida > Poales > Bromeliaceae > Puya > Puya raimondii. Next base: position 41,829,876 of record JABWPP010000049.1, on the reverse strand, counting down.
AATTCAGATCTGATGCTGCCGCTTGGGTTCTTGCTCCAAGTATTGCTCCATTCTTGTGACTTCCCACCATGATGCTACTATCAGTTTCATCCCTTCCCTGGGATCGAAACAGCTCTGATACCAATTTGTAATGTCCCGGACTCGTCGCAACCCGTCGGTGATGAGAATGCTCTGAGGCGAGGACGGCGACGAGGATGATGGTGGCTCACAGTCGCAATTCCAAGATAATTGGGGCTGGAAAGGTAAGAGAAATGGGAAAGGTAAGAGAAAGAGAGATAGTGATAGAGATTGAGGTAGAGATGAGAATTGGGGATTTGAGATAGAAAAGGGGAGAATTGGGAGAGAAGAGAGTTTAGAGAAGAAGAGGTTTGGGGAAGAAGATACTAATTCATTTCATTGATGCCTCACTGTTTACACTTTATTATATATATATACTATCCTTTACGTGTACTAGAATGAATGTAAAATAGTAGAAAATAGTGGACTAGGATGTAGAAGTAAATAACAATGGTAAATGGGCCATCAGGGCCTCAATCTGTGAAGATATTTGGGCTCTTGGGCTGGAAGACCTCTTCTCTTAACAATCCGGCCTGGGCTCTGATGCATTTCTAGGCTTGTTCCGTTGGCCTCGCAGTCGAATCTATCTCTCCCGGCCACCCGATTCGTTAACTGGGTTAAAATACTTCTTTCCAACCCTTCGCCATACTTGCCACCTCCATGAGCACCCTTACTGGGACCTCCATGAGCTCCTTCCTAACTATTGCTCTTTTATCCCTATTAATGCTTGCTATTTTCTATTACACTACTACATTACTATCTTCTTAACCATGACTCCTCTCTTTACTACTAGGGATGTTACAAAACCCTAATTCCGTTCCACCGAGAACCACTCCATCGAACACCTCCCCCAACTCTCCTCCCACGTATTCTAGGGTTTCCCATGGATCTGCCGAGGTGCCGCGCTCAAATGGGCCTCTCGCCGCCTCGGAGATGAGCGACCAAGAGGAGCTCGCCGGGCCCAGCGGCGGCGGCGGCGCTGCAGCGCGGTTCCACCTCCTACAGCCCAATCGCGATCCCCAATCCAATTGGGAGGTAAATCTCGCCGCGAAGCTCGAGGAGTACCTCCTCAGGATCTGCTCCGGGGAGATCTCCGCCGCCGACGACCAGGAACACGCGCTCCACTCCGTCAACTTCGCCGAAGGTTCGATCTCGTATCTCTCTCTCTCTTTCAGTTTGTTTTTTTTTTTTTTTTTTTTTGTTATGGTAAAGTTGTATTGGAAACCCTGATCATAGACCATTTTGAAATAAACCCCTTTTGATTCATAACCCCGTCAAATTTAGATTCTTTTGATTTCAGCTGTTTCTACTGATTAAATTGTTGATTTTGTATGTTTAATGGTCTTTGTCGCCAATTTAACTGTTTCGGACACTTTTTCAAGCGCTAACAAATCCCTTTCAATAACATAATGAAACAAAACAATTTCAAGATGGCCTATTGTGGAGGGGGTATTGGTACATATTAGCAATTTACCTTTCTTTGTTTGCATGATTGCTTTTTTTTATATTTTTCGGTGTTTGTTTCTTGCATCATGTGGGTGATCTTGGTGCAGCTGCCCTGCTTCTCCAAGGATCGGTCCAAGTGTACAGCCGGAAAGTTGAGTACTTGTATTCATTGGTTTTGCATGCCTTGGAGTTTCTTTCGCAGAAGAGGTTAGTTTGCGAAAGTCCTGAGTAGCCTGCCTTTTAATTGGTACTGTATATATATATATATTCCCATTGAAATATTTTTTAGTAATGTTGCTAGCAATTTTTGCTCTTTCTTTGTAATGGTTGGCTTAAGGTATACTTTTATAGAAGATGACAGAAGAACAAAAACTTGGAGCCTAATTGGTGATATAGTGAGGTTTCAATGCATGCTATGTAGAAAATTCAGTCTACAGCTCTAAAGCAATGCGGTCTTGGTTAGGATGGATAAAAGTGTATAGTTTAGAATATTAGTCCAAATTGAGAGATTAACTTATTAGGATCTGATTTTATCAGTGTATGAATTTAATATATTTTTCTATTTGTGTATATGATCTCTTTGATAGATAGTAATAAGAAGTTAGCTCTATTCTCCATTAATAAGCAAAAAGATCACTTAAATAAATCAAAATGCTCTAGTATAAAGTGCTTTTATGAGTATTCCAATTCTCTATGTGTATTATCTTTTTGAAAAGTTTGAAGACCTTTCACCCATTATCGAAAATATTGTACCGGTCAATGAGCTATAATTAATTCGCGAGAATCATTCTTTCCTCACTCTTTTGCATTTCACCTTCATAACTTTCTTATTTATTTGGAAGAGACTAAGCTGTTTGGATTCTTGTTTAGGCAAGACCAACAGGAGAAAACTTTTGCTCAAGCTGATGGAAATGCACCTGATTCAATTATACATGAAGAGGACGAAACGTTTCTGGGATTAGATGATGTGCTAGGTGATTATAATTTTTATCAAATGTGTTTTTTCTGTAGCAAAATTCGTAATATCCCCAGTGGCATAAATATAAATTTGCAGTGGAAGCGAAAAATACTTTGGATGATGTGCATGATAAAGAGGACTCTATAAGGCAAATACCGAAGCCCCCTGCTAATCTACTTGTACTTGAAGGAGATTGTCTAGATAGCAGTGGTGATTCTGGTGAATTAGAATCGTATTTGGTAATATTTGCTTCCTTACATGTGAACTTTTTTTAAATATTTTCAGAATTATTGCCTTCTTGAATCCAGATTGGTTCTTTTTTCATTGCAGTTAGCGACATGTGACTTTTATGGTGATTTTCTTCTCTTAGACCCCTGTGACGCCCCAGCTGTTGATGATTTCTTGCAAACGAATAATGTTGTTGAAGAAAGTGTATTACCTAACAGAGGCAGCTTGGTGAGGTCCAAAGGTCGTAACAGTGTTTTAGCTTCGCCAACTGGAAGATCTGGAGGATCTGTTCGTAAATCAAGTCATAAGGAAACCCAAGGGATCAATTTTGATAGAAATTTAGAGCAGAATTTTGATTTTGTAGATAATGACAATTATAATCAAGATTGTCCCGATCATAATAACTTCGAAGGGGAGCAACCAAATTTTGGATGTTCAAGTGTTAGGGATGATTCGGATGATGAATATGAAGATCCGTGGAAGCCATTGAATCCCCATGAACCTGGGGATTTGAAGATAAAACCCTTCAAAAAAGGTAATTTTATTTATTAAATTTGTACTAATCACAACTCTGTTTTTCTTTTCTCAAGAAATTGAAATACCTCTTTGTCTTCTTCTTTTCAACAGTTAAGGCTTTTGCAAGACGGGTAACATGTAACACTAAACGGAGCACCACCAGTTCCCAATTTCCTATTGCCAAGTTGGATGGTGTTATTATCCCCGGGTTTGCAAAATCATTTGAAGTACAGCTATCTCTTCAAAAAAAGCAGCAGGCTTCACAGTCCCCCCCTCTGTATGAAAAGGTGAGCAGATATGTACCATTTTCTAGTATGATATGTGAATCGTTTTAATTGTCATAGTTCTTACTGAATTATTCATTTATTCTCAACTTTCTTATTGCAGCTTAGGAGATCACTTACATTTGGGGAAGAAATTCATCATGGGTTTGGTCATTTCGAGGATGAGAATGATGATGCAGGTGGCGATCATTCTCCTCATTGTGCTCAAGAGGAAGTTGATGTAGACCATGATTTGTATCATATGGATGCGGACTTGCCCACATACCATGACAAGGTTGGTGTTTATTAGCTTCTTTTCCTTTTCATTTTTGGTTACTTCAGCTTGTGTTTTATGTGATGTGCTTGGTTTAACCATCGTGCCGCAGAGTGATAATGCTAATTTTGATGGAGTTGAAGGATTTGCACAAGATCATCTTGATTCCCATGGAAACCTTGAAGACTTGTGCCGCTCGCATTTGGTAAATTTGATATCCTATTTATCCCTACACAGGTTAATCTTTGAGGATCCTGCCATGCCTTAGCTGACTATTTGTTTTTGTTGCTTGTCTGATAAGATACTATTTTTTGACACAGGATTCTCTTCTTGCTAGCATAGCTGAGACTGAGAAGCAGACAGAATTAGCTGCACGAGTCTCAACATGGAGACAGCGAATTGAACACACCTTGGAAGAGCAAGTGAGTTACGAGATTTCACTATTGATTTTTTTTTATTGGTTATTTCCTAGTTTTATGTTAATTTTCTCTACATTTATATTCGGTTGTTCCTATAGGAATCACATCCAGCTTTTGACATTCACTTGTATGGAGAAAGAATCCTGCATAAACTCTCCTCAGAAGCAGATGATGCGGGAGCGATGCCTTTTACAAATATAGTGTTGGGCCAATCAAAGTATGAGGTAGCCAGGACATTTTCTGCTCTTCTCCAATTGGTATATGCCTTCTCTCAATTCTCATGTTATTGATAATTTTTGTCAGTTGTTGCTAATCGCAATTTACAACAGTAAAAGCACCTCAGGCTTGCAGCTTGCTCGTTTAGTCAACTTTTTTTTAAAAAATTTTAATTTTAGGTGAATGATGGTAATGTCGATTTGCAAAGAGACTCGTCAAGCAATGAGTTGGTTTGCCACACAAGCACTAACCCCTTCTCTGTCACACTCATTAATCGTGATAAAAGAGAAGAAACGGAGAGCCGGTGGGCTAGGAAGAGGTTAAAGTCCCCTTTAAAGAAAGTTTCTAAAAGAGGCAAACCTTGTGTCGTGAACAACGCATCCCACTTGAACTCGCTGAGTCAGAGTGGCAAATTTTCTGTTAAGCTGGGGAAGGGCAGTGTTATTAGGTGCACTCCCGAGGGGAAAAGGAGGCGAAGGTCGGCTCGGTTTGCGGAGCCCTTTGATTTCAAGTTTGCTAGCTGACACATGTAATCTTCATATTCCCATCAATATTCGATGCTCTATAGCACTGATTTGCTCCAATAACAGGCGAGGCGAGGGGGGGATTCAAATATAATTTACATGTATGTCTTAGGTCCAGGAGTATATACATGTGCCAAAGATAATGTAATTCCTGTATGTATTATCATTAGGAAATTTAATGCTAGGCTAACCGTTCTTGTTGGCTTGTAATGTAGTGGTGCGCAGCTTGATGATTATCTCTGCAAGAGCTCTCTTACGTAAGGTTATTATTAACAAGCTAATGTATTGTTTTTGCCCCTTTTTTTGTAACTGTAAAACACTTGTGGTTTAGTTCGATTCGACTTCTTATTATGTGGTACTTAAACACAATCTTTACCACTCAATAAATTAATGTGCTCTAAGTGCTACACTTAAAGGTTTAAACTACCATAAGGAAGTACACTGCAAGAACGAAGATAACGTGAAAGGAGAATTTAATTGTTTTCACAATTTGGTGCACTATAACAAAAAAAAGGCAACAGAGGTCAACTATTAGGTTCTGTCAAGAATTACTGGAGAAATTTAATTCTATTTAAATTCACTCTCACTGGAGAAAAGACAAAAAAGAAAAAAAAAAAATCGATCATGAGTAGTTGATCATTTCTCCACAACTTAGCACTCATTAGTAAATCAATGGGAGTTACAGTTCAATTTCAACATGCATACAGAAAAACACAATACAAACATTCCACACCACCAATACTAATTTTCCTATTTTCCTGATATTTGGTTTCTCACAAAAGGAGCAGAATTAGGCCCTACCAGTGTCATTTTACCATATAAAGCCTGCCATTGGTCACTAACAACTCAATATTGACAAAGGATAATATTTATCCCTTCCAAAAAACAAAAAGATGTGGATAAAGATTACAATGCTGTTACTGATTGTTATCGGTAATCATAGCTAACAGGCTAACAGCCTCTTTGTGCCTTAAAAGCATGGTAAGGTCCCTTCCGCCTCCTCGACGAGCATTCCTACGCAAAGATACGAAAAGAGTATAAGAGGATGGCAAAAACCGAGTAATAAATATACATTGTCTCACCTCTTTTCCAGCTCCATCTTCCTCTCAAGATCTTGAACAATAATGGTTAGTCTTCTCACATGGCCGTGTAACTTGTGTATAAGTTCACGGCCTTCTTTCGCTGCAGTGATCTTCTTCAGAAGATCGCACGCGACAGAAAACGTGCCCAATTTGTTCCTGAGACAGTGCACCAAAAAGCAAAAAACAAAAAACAAAAAACAAAAAGAGAAATGGAATAAGGACTGAAATTGAAATTTTTGAAATGCTCAGAAGACTCCAAAATGTGAAAAGGATGTTGGGAAACTTCGTCCTGGGTTACTGTATTCTCGAGTATTACAGCATTGAAAATACTATTATGAAACCTAAGAGGGTATATGAATGGCTAAGTATTCAAAAGTTTGCTTATTTACAGACCACCGGTACTCACAATTGTGCTCCTGTTAAATCATCTACGTACATGTATATATGCCTGTAAAACCTGAATTTCATGTAGTTGGTTTCATACAAGAAACTTCTTTGTTCTAAAAAGGTTATTTTTGTATGTACAAATATACATATGTAAGAAATTAAGTTTGCTTAGGACATGTATTAAAATTCAAATATTGCAGGCATATGTACTTATGTTGCAGGAGTATATATGGAAAAATCTACACAAACAACAGAAAGACAGGTAATGAGGTGAGTGAGAATTGTGGAGTATGGAGAAAGAGACATCATTTATGGAGAACCTTAGCAATTCTTGGAAGATAATCTCCACCGACCGAGGGGCGTTGATTAATACTTGCAGAAGTTTAGGGTAATGTGCAATGTTCCTAAGAGTACAGAGCACATGCTTCAAAACTTCTTGGTCGGGGACCCCACGATTCAGTAAGTGGACTTGTTTCAGTAGAATTTCGACTGCACCAGCATCCGCGAGCGTTTCACAGCACTTCTCAGAATGCTCAGTAGCCATACCTGCCAGAGAAAAATATCAGAAAAGGCAACACCCAAGCAAAGTAAAATACATACTTTCCTTCTGCACTGGAAACTTCAACATAATATAGCTAATAACCACAAACAGCTCAGAAAGCTTTGGCTCAGCATAACTCTTGCATGAAAAACTAGTAAACATCATTAAGTTCTTAAGCATGAATCCAGAATGATATGCGCCAATGCTGCTCCAAAATGTAAACCTATGAGGACCAAGTACTAACACATTAATTATGTGGTGCGGAAGCATTATTATTCTGTTTAGTAATAAATACAATCCACCAAAGGTTATTTCCACAACAGAAGAAAATTTTACCTTGTGTCTTTGGAAAATTTTGACAAGCAAAATGGGCAATCATCTTAGAACAGCTCTAATGAAATTAGTGCAAATTTCAGGGAAGATGTAGTTTGATAGTTAATAGAAGATACAGGCAATTGGTGGCAAAATAATAGAAGCTATGCATTCCATGATAAATTCAAGAACAGTAACACATGAATAAGGTTCGTGAGAAAAGATACATATGGTTAAAGAATCACAGCTATTAGAATTGAACACCTAAAACTTGATAAAATCGATAAACTGTAGCTAAATTATGTGACTGTGTTAACATATTTGCATTATATCCCGTTGGCTATATACATACTATGCAGAATCAAGTTTTCCTATGTTGAAAACTTTTCTCTGGAAAAAGAAATACTTACTTAATGTTGCACAAGTTTGTCGAATACTGCTAATACTTCTACAGGCGAGGAGTTGCGAAAGTGCGGAGAGTAGTCTGTTAATCAGCCGCATATCGTCTTTTACATTTGTAGCTGACTTCTGTAGCCTGCACCTTAGGTTGGACACCTCTTCTTTTGAGTTTTTCCTTACAAGATAGCCTCTGAATTGAGACTGTAAATAAGAGAGTTAGTATTCTAATATCAAATAACCAAGACTCTTGATTCAGATTTAAAATAATATGAAATATTGATTTTTTTCTTTTTTTTAGATATATAATCAACACAGTTTAAGGCAAAAGTTTAGTAAGAACGAAGAAGGATTTGTCACACATTTTTCAGGTAGATAGTTACACTGTGTATCGAAGAAAGCAATCGGAGAACAAGCGGATTGTGTGTGCGTGTAAAGAAACAGAATCACAAAGACCCTTACAACCATCTTTATACACAAACGAGTGTGAATTTTTGTTGTTGATGTACATACGTGGGGCTTGCTCCACCTTTACCAATTAAAATATGTATACTGCTATTATTAGCCTAAAATAATACATTATGCATGACCTTTAGTATCCAGCCATATGGCTACTTCACCAGATAGGAAAAAAGGAAAATATAGAACATAATTAGACAAGAGAACCTAGAAAACGGCATACTTGAATAAGAATTATACGCTTCTCATCTCGTCTCACTGCTTGTCTAGCAATCCAACAACGAACATGTGCCTGAATAATGAGCACCGACCTTTTCCTTGATTGTAGAAATAAGGTATTTCTCCACCATTTCTGCAAATGAAGCTTTACCTTGGTTGAACTTTATCTAAGAGACTAATATATCATCTTAGCAGAATCTGGAATTTTTTTACCTACTTGAATAACTGAAATACTATAACGTAGTTTATTTGCTTCTCTTCGAGAGCTCCAACCACGGATGCATGCTTGGATCAAAATTACCGACATTAGTTCAGATCTACACAACAAAATCCGTCTCCACCATCTCTGTAACCTCAAAACTGAATTTAATACAGTACTGTATTCAACGCTTTTGGCTGAACCAGCGCAATCTGTGCTGTATAACCCACAAAGCTTCCTCTTTGATTGAACGAAACAAGCACCTGCATGGCTACTAGTCATCATTGGCCCATGGAAGCATCATAGAGAATTGCAACAATGTAACAAAGCACGATAATATGCAGATACCCAAAATGGAAAAGTTGTAGATTAGTAAGAAAAGGTAGAATTTCTGAAAAATCTAATCATATTCATACGAAAGGGTACACAAACCTAACAGCGCTTTTCGAGCCAGCCATCCCCTAACAAATCGTTGAATTATGATGGCGGCAAGACGAAACCTTCTGAATGCCCTTAGACAAAGTAGACATCGAATTCTGGCCTGGATGGTAATAATTGCTCGAACTTGTCTTGAGAAACGCATCCGTGTGGACCAGCTGCGCCAATTGCTTTGGATCTTCACTGCAGCAGATATGGTCCCCAAAAATTGTTTATGATATGCGTATCTTCTCCATGCAAGCTGTATCTTCTCAGCAGCCATACTTTCTTGATACCTAGGGTTTTCTAGCTTGCTACATATGCTTTGTTGGTTTGGAAGACTAGAATGAAAAAATATACTTTCTAACTGCCGCCTTTGTGCGATCCGAGCCCGCAATGCTCGCTGAATCAGTCGAACAGATCTTTTGGTGCGCACAAAATTATGTCTTTCCATCATGAACTTAAGATAACTGTTAGAGTTTCCTAAAATAATTTTAAATAAATATCAGCAGTGTTATCGCATGAAACATAAGTGTAAGGCATATTTGGAGAAAAACTCACCAGAAGATTGCTCTAGGATGGAGTGATCAAAAGAAGTAAAGGCATGTTTAATATTTGAAGTTGCAGCTAACCAAGCACGTGTGGCAGATTGCAGAAGAGAAGTGGCTCTTTTTATCTTCAAAAATTTGCTTCGTGCAACAATCCTTCTGACTTGAGACTGGATAACTGTTGCAGCCCAATCTGAATGAAAGAACAAGGGCTCAACATATGGCAATAAAAGGGACCGAGGAGACTATAGTCGAAGATGGCAACTGAAAAATCAGTAAGATGTGACTCTAGCAACTTGGATAGCAACTGAAATATGACTTGACATAACTCTAGACATAAATGGCATTGGCATCTATACTAAATATAGGCTAAACTTCTCCTGCAACAATTCTGCCATCAAAACAAAAGCCATAAAAGAAAATACTGAAACTACAGTACAAGAGCAGTATCTGACTTTCATTGAATTTTCAGCTCTATCCTATTAAATCAAACAAATCGTCAGGTGAAAATGGTTCAGATAACATTAAATTTTTGCGAGCAAATGAAATTTCTAGTGATTCCAGTCAAGCTATAAAGACGTAAAGAGAAACAAACTTTTAGTGGTATATTTACCAAACCCTTCACTATTCTGTTCTGAAGCACATTTCAGTAGCTTATTTCCTTGAGATCTGCGTCTAATAGGTGTACCGTTCCCAGAAAAGGACATTTGGGAAAATGCCAAAACCTTAATTTCTGCATTTTGATCCTCCAATATTCTACTTGTCAGCTTCCTTACTTTATCCTACAGTAAGGCAAGAGACAAAATTTCACACATATTCTCCAACAACTAAACCTACAGATTAACTAGGATGCAGCAACTTACCAATTTCTTACTATTTAGAAGTTGCGAAGCCAGGAAGGTAAGGAGAATTGTCACACTTCGTTTGTCAGGAGATGCATCGTTATTTAAAATGTGACTTACTTGCAGTACCTAATAAAAGACCCAAAAACACATAATCAAACAGAGGAACCAGAGGAATATACAATAGATCTAATCCTACCTCAGGAAAGTCAAATAGATGTTCAATGATGCTTCGGACAGGAAGAAAATTGTGACACACAACAGCAGAATCGGCATAAAGACATCTAGTTAATCCTTCATCAAAATTTTCGCCATTTTCCTGATAGACAGATGGTCACACAGTAATTAAAGTCTAAAAAGAAGTCTGATCAGATGCATAATAAAAGTGAAACGAAAATAAGAACAAAGAACAAGAATAAATAGCAGTATTGTCAACCTTTTGTGAAGACAGAGGAATGTCAATATTTAAATAGAAGTTCATCAAGCAGCATAATGCTTTGCCGTCAACCAGAGAAGACAAGCTGTCGACCCTGATACCATATTTCCCGCAAACTACCTGGAAGATAAAAGACTAAATATCTTAGTAAAGATGAAATAAGCTGCTAGGATATGCATAGAATAATGTTTGCATGAATTTAATTCTCTGTAGAAACTAAAATTATGAGTATGCATCAGATTGAAGTTTATGCTCAAGCATATCTAGAGAATAAAAAGTTTCTGGGATTGCATGAACGAAACCTCATAGATGGTAACAGTATTAAATAGAAGTAACTGGATGGCTGGATATAATTTCAAAAAAAGAAGAAAAGAGTACCTGGATCCACTCAAGAAGCAGGGCCATGTTTGTCTTGGTGTTGTACTTTGGAAGGTCCTACCAGTCAAGATAATATATACTGTAAATTAAGAAGTAAATTGCAAACTTTGTGCAAATCCTATGCAGTCTATATGAAATTATAGCTAAGCTCGGCAGCAGAGCTTCCAGCCAATTTCAGCAGGTTGGATATAACAACAATGTTGGATTACTAAATCATTGATATTATGGAGATAAGAAAGCTGTAATAGCTTATTGTCAAAAAAAGAAAGAAAGAAAGAAAGAAAGCTGTAACAATTAGACCTTATCAAAGAGCCTTAATTCTAGACCCTCCCAACCTGAAAAGCTTGGGTCATGTCCTCAATCCATGTACAGGGATCGAATACTACACATGAAGCCTAAAGAGAAAAATAAACCTGCACTACAACAGATTTAAGAGTATAAAGTAGAATACATACCATATCAGATGCCTTTAACTTTGTTATCTCACCAACCAATGAGGTTCTCTCAACTAGTAGGGGAAACTGCAGAAGGCAATCCAACATTCAATGTATCACCAGATAATCAGCCATTCAAATAACAAAAGTTACAAACAGACCTGCAAGTGAACAAAAACACTCCAGAGCAACGAGATTATCAGCTCTTTGTCCCCATTGGCAATGTCTTCTGCAACAACCATAACTCCATCGCCAGCGGAGAGTGGAACCCCAACCTGCTTGAGGTATTCAATCGCAATACTGCAATTTTGCAAGTTCTTTTTACGAGTATCTGATGGAGCCACCACTTTCTAGTCATGAAAACAATAACCAGATTTCGTATTAAAATACGATATCATTGGAGCGTAATTACAGGGGTGGTGATTAGGAATCATACTGAGATTATTGCGGCATCACAAAGCAAGAGTTGAAGAGCTCTGCACAGTAGTATGCCATCTTGAAGATCTTGAAATAAATTTCTTACAATGAAGTCGTATTCTGAAAGCGTGGACTGTTAACAATCTCAAAAGCACGAAACTCACATCAATGTTTAGTACTATAGTGTGCAGCAAGTAAACAGACTGCCGATACTGTTGTGACAAAACAGAATTTAAATATTGACAAAAAGATAACGAAAACCCCACTTCAATGATGCTTCGGACTAGGTACAGAGAAAGTAGGACAATCATTTACAATACCTGCACATAATTCAGCTTACATCCTACAATTGTGAGATGCACAAGAAGATCACCTTCGCCATGCATTACCTCTGATAAGGACTCTAAAAAAAAAAGGTTGTGATTCGAAACATAAACGTATAAAAACCAAATGCATATCTATGAAAAGGTAAGTTTTTGAAATCATACCGTGAATAATTTGTTGACTTGACTTAATATTAGAATGACGACAAAATAGTAAAGGGGAACCACCATCTAGACCATCAATACCGTATTTAATAGGCAGAGAACTTTCAGTTTTAGCTTTGTCCAGAGAGATTACTAGCAATATAAATCTTTTCAGGATAATGCTTCCCAAAGCTTCGAAGTACCCTGGCCGGTAGAGGCCCTCAACTAACTTATTATAAGCGAAGGACTTTGCAACTCCTGAATGAGAAAAGAATTGCTTTTCTATAATCATCCTTAAGAACAGATCTTCTTTTCCCTGTTGCCTTTCTTCATTGCACAATAATGAATCACCGCCAAGAACAATATGCAGTCCGATCCTAAGCCACTCCGGGTTGTAGCACATCAGAATTCGAATTGCCTTTTCCTTCAGCCTAAGGTCACTTACAAGTGGGCAATTTGCTTTCATTTTCAATCTGCCTTCATCTATATTCTGGAAGAGAAATATGAAATACTTAGCAAATGTTGGAACACTGCTTAATATCTAATAAAAAGATTCTGCCTTTTTCTCTTCAGAGATTATGTATTTTAGCATTGGATGATTCAATCGAACAAATTGCATCAGAAACCAATAAAACAGCCACGAAAGCACTCACCTTGCAAACCTGATGCATCATCGAGAGAACCTCATCACAACCTTCCCTGGATATGTAACCCTCCATTCTCTCCTTTAGATCATCAAAGCTACAAACATGCTGCAACGAAACCTTTAGCGAAGCAACCATCCCAGAAGAAAAACCCTTCTTCTCCTCCCCGCCACACTTCCAGAGCCGATCCCTCCGCCGCTTCGGGCTCCTCCACCGCCCGCCGACGCCCATCTCCCTCTCCCCATCCAAGCTCTGCCTTTTCCCGATCAAACCCGAACTCTCTTGCCGACTCGCGATATCGCACCCGCAAGAGCTAGGGTTTCGGAAGAGAAGGTTGAGCCAGGAGGAGAGAGACGTGGAGAGCGACTTGAAGGCCTTCTCGCGGCGGATCTGGACCTTGCGGGAGGATTTGGACTGGTCGAGCTCGAGCGCCCTGAGGCGGCGCGCGGCGACGGCGGAGGCGGCGGAGGGGCGGCGTCGGAAGGCGGAGGCGGAGGAGGCGGCGGGGGTGAGGGTGTTCTTGGAGGCGGTGAAGAAGATGGGGAGAGGAGAAGGGGGGTTATGGTTTTTAGGGTTCGGGTGGGGGGTCTTGTAGTTGGAGACGTCGCGGAGGAGAGGAGAAGGGTTCAGTGGAGGGGAGGAGGCGCCGCAGCGAGGGAGCTCCGCCGCCGCCGCCTCCATCGCCGGGGGGCGGCGCCGCCGCTCCATTAGGGTTTCGGCGTCGGAGAAGGAAAGGAAAGCGAAGGAGAAGAAGCGGATTAGAGAAATGGAGAACGATGTGGGCGGGAAACGGAGGGGTGCGGTTTCAAAATGAAGTGGGGTTTAGAGGAATTGTTGCGTGCACCGCGTGCTTCCGTACACTCCGTGCACCGCAACATCCATTTTAGTTCGTACTTCAATCCTCTACGTTTTCCTAAGTTTAAAGTATTAATGTATGCACCTGGTGCAGGCAATAATTTCTTACAGCATTTGGTAAAAGAAATAGGATTTTATTACCATGTAAACTTTAACCTATTAAATTTATGGTTTGAAAGTTAATTATGTAATCTCGTTTTCGTCATTGCGTCGTCGCTTCTTTTTATGTCCTCTCAACTACACTCCTCCTTCTCCTCCTTGCTGTTTTTCTCTACCACATTTTCGCCTTTTTACTAATCCTGGAAGCCTTAGCTGCTTCCACCTCTGTATGCCAAGTTCATTTTCTTCAATGAATGAAGCGGGTAGCTTGCTACCTTTCTCTTAAAAAAAAAGAAAGTTAATTATCTAACAATTTGTCACACAGCTTAGCTTCTTTCAAATTTGTTTTAATTATAAATTAAATTAAATTAAATTAAATTAGTTGAAATGAGTCTATTTGACCCATATCAAATATCTGTCTAGGGATGTCAATGGGTCGGGTTTGGGTCGGATTTTAAAAAACCCGAACCCGAACCCGACCCCCAAATTTGAACCCGAATCCGGATCCGAACCTGACGGGTTTTAAAAATCCATATCCATACCCGACCCGACCAAATACCCGAAACTCAAAACCCGAACCCGAACCCGAACCCGAAATCCAAACCCGAAGTACTATATTTGAAAATATATTATAGTAAAATCAAAATTTTTGAGCCTTTGAGTGTACCATTGGATGAAGATCCAATAGATAGAAATCATTATGTATTTTATATATTAAAAAAATAAATTAAAAAATATATATAATTTATTCGGGTTCGGATCGGGTACATACAAATCCATATCCGTACCCATACCCGTCGGATTTTAATTTTCTATACCCATACCTGAATCCATATCCATTTAATTCGGATAAACTCGACCTGTTCAGGTTCGGGTTCGGATAATTTTTCGGGTACCCATATCCATTGACATCCCTATATCTGTCGACACTAACAAGTTCTCCACGCATTACCACTTGTCCCCACCTTTTTTTTTTTTTTTTTTTTAATGTCTCCTCCTCCTTGTTCTTCCACGTGGTTAAGAAACACAAATTGTTGAGCTTCATTATTTTCACCCTGTTGGAACCATTCCAAACATAACATTTTTTTTTAAAAAAACAAACATTCCAAGAAATGTGATGTGGATGTTATTGTCCTAAACATGTCTACATTGGGAGTGTCGATAGACCTCGTCTGGATCGAACATATCCATTTATTAGATTCTTCCTTTATAGTTCCAAGAAACCAGTAACCCTCCAAATTAAGAGTAATGTTATTGATCTTATCACAAATTATGCCCAAAATATTAACAATATATTATTTTTTTTATAAATTAATAGTTAGCTATTGATTCAGCTTTTCAAACTTTTTTACCTCATACGCCACATTTAAAATTTGACTCGTTAGCCACAATCAAAGCACTTAGACATGATCATGGATATGAGTATACTCGTTAATTCCTCTTATAAAAGATACAATAATTGATATGTACGTTTAGCTTCAAAAGTATTTATATATTGAGAGCAAGGATGGAGTTAAATGTTTAACTTTCTCAATTCATTATGCTGTTGATTATAGGTTTAGAGGCTCTTGCAATGCGCAAGGCAATCACTAAACTATAGCTAATTTAAACATCTTATAGTATAATTGATCGATAAACAACAATTATTGTTTTATTCTCCATGGTATCTTTAATAAAATGGATTCTCATTTGTCTTATAGATAACCTTTTTAATTCATCACTCCCCTTCAACTCCTAATTAACTTCCTTAATTAAAACCATCTATATATAATCCCCTACAATTAATTCTCCATTCATTCAATTTCCTCACTCTATAACAATGGCTTTATCAATCATCTTAGCCATTTTCCTTGTCCTTCCTATCCTCTATTTCCTCATCAAAGAAAGAAGATATTCTAGCAAGCTCCCGCCGGGCTCTCTAGGATTTCCGATCGTCGGTCAGAGCCTCGCTCTCCTCCGCGCCATGCACGCCAACACAGCAGAGCAATGGTTAGCACGTCGGATCGAGAAATATGGCCCGATATCAAAGCTGTCGCTTTTCGGGACCCCGACGATATTCTTAACCGGGCCGGCGGCCAATAAGTTCATATTTGTGAATGATGCTTTGGCTCCGCAGCAGCCGAGATCGATCTCGCTGGTGTTAGGGAAGAGGAACATGCTCGAGTTAGTTGGAGATGATCACCGGCGTGTGAGGGGGGCGACCATGCAGTTCCTTAAGCCGGAGATGCTTAAGAAGTACGTCGGAAAGATCGACGGCGAAGTCAAGCATCATATCAGTAGGGAGTGGAAGGGGCATCAAACTGTCACGGTACAACACTAAAGTCCTTCTCTTCAATCAAACTAAACTAAGCATTTGAGGGAAATTGCAACTTAACATAAAAGTACTTGAAAATTTTAATGAAATACACAAAAAAACCTATTAGAATTTTCTGGAGCAACTTAACTAGACTGATGCATATGAAGAGCATCAAGTGGGCCAAACAAGTATGTGTGGAAAATATACATCTAATAGTGTAGTCTCCATATTTCATTGCTATGTAATCTTATCATTTGTATATATGGTCTTTGTGTACATAACTCAGGTGCTTCCTCTAATGAAAAGTCTCACATTTGACATCATATCCTCCCTCCTATTTGGCCTTGAGAGGGGTCCCCAGAGAGATGCACTATGCAAGGACTTTGTGGAAATGCTAGCCGGGTTATGGGCCGTTCCGGTGAACTTACCCTTCACCGCCTTCAACAAGAGCCTGCGTGCGAGCGCGCATGCTCGAAAGGCGCTTACCGAGATCACTAGGAAGAAAAAGGCCATGTTAGAGAGTGGACACTGCTCTCCTACTGAGGATCTCATCACTTATTTGCTCAGTCTGAAGGGTGAGGGTAATAATTGTGCATTGAGTGAGGAGGAGATTGTGGACAATGCTGTGGTTTTGCTCATCGCCGGCCAAGACACTTCGTCAACCCTCGTGACCTTCATGATCCGACACCTCGCGAATGATCCGAAAACACTACAAGGGGTTGTTCATGGTAAGAGGCTAGCATATATATTGCTGCTTATGTCTAAAACAACTAGGAATGAAACATGAACTTAAATCATAGATTATATGAGACAGAGTATGATTTCCATTGACTTTTCTCTTACTATACGAAGAACATATTGTTTCTTTGGACTAATTTGTCACTTACAGAACAAGAAGAAATTGCCAAGAACAAGACCTCAGAGGATGCTCTAACATGGGATGATCTTTCTAAGATGAAGTACACATGGCGAGTCGCAATGGAGACACTAAGAATGATCCCTCCGGTGTTTGGGAGCTTTAGAAGGGCTCTCAAAGATATCGAGTTTGAAGGGTATCTCATACCAAAAGGATGGCAAGTAAGGATCGATGACTTCTGAAATAGCTTTTCTATTTCTGAAAGCATGCATGAACTTCAAAAATCCAAAATTTTGACCAACTAATATTCTAATGGTTTTTTTAGCCTGAAAACTAAAATAAGCTTTTAAGCCATAAAAGCAAAAGCACTAATTCAAAATTTTATTTTTGCGGAATTTCTAATGAGAGTCAATTTTGTTTTTACTTTTATCTATGGCAAATTCTAATCTTTCTTTCCTTCCCCGTCCAATCTCACAGGTGTTTTGGGCATCAAACGTAACGCAGATGGATGCGAATATTTTCCAAGAACCGACCAAGTTCGATCCGACCCGATTCGAGCACTCGTCTTCGATCCCGCCATATTGCTTTGTGGCATTTGGAGGAGGCCCAAGAATATGCCCTGGAAATGAATTTGCAAGGATAGAGATATTGGTGGCAATGCATTACATTATCACGCAGTACAAATGGAAACTATGCTGCAAAGAAGATACATTCAAGAGAGACCCCTTGCCATCACCTTTGAATGGACTTTCCATTGAACTTGAAGTTAGGAATTCTCATGCCAAAGCTCTTAAAAAGTGATATCTTTCTATGAATTTTGGTTCTTGACGAAGCAAACATGCTCGGAACCTTAACAAACGCATATTGAATGCTATGACCAAGCTATACTGCATACCTCATATTGAATAAACAGGCACTGATGGTTTATCAAAGAAATCGTCATACATCTTCCGCAACACGACCATCTACATAATTGATAAAGTAATCAGCATTCAGATATTCACAAAATAATATCACCGCCTTTGCCCAAAATTAGGCCTATATAGTTTTGTAATGCAATGACTAAAATACTATTTTTATACTATGAAAATATTTCTGAAATATCTAAAAACGCTTACAACTAGATGCTTCTCCAGCAGCGGTGACAATCATAATTTTATGGCATTGAAGAAGAAAAGATTGCAAGTGTTTTTAAATTTTCTGAGTTTTTCATAGCGTGAAATTTTTTATCTGAGGACTTTGTACGATATATTGTTTGCACATCAATTTCCAGGATTACCACATGCTAAACTAAAATTACATTACTTTTAATAGAAGGTGAGAAATTTTTAGATTTAAGTTTCCAAACTTAACACATATGCATGGGCCAAATTTAATTACTTTGAACTATAAACAGTAAAAGAGCAATAGCAACTAAATGCTGTGACATCCACATATATACATATAACCTATAACATGTATCGGACTTTTTGTCAAAATAACCTTATAAGAATTCATATTTGGATAAATAACCCTCTGGAAAAAAATTTTGGTATACTAACCCTCCTTTTGCCAACTAGGCGTTCGAGTGGAATTTTTAATTAAATACGGTGAATGTTTCACCGCCTTTAAGAAGACGGTGAATCTTTAAGAAGACGGTGAATGATTCACTGCCTTTTCGTTTATATACGTTTTTTTCTTTTTCTTTTTCCCATATATATCCTAACAACCATATAAAAATTTCAACAAATTAATTCAATCTTAACAAACAAAAAAAATCTTAATAATTTATCCATATAATTCTAACAACCAAATAAAAACTTTAATAATTCACATACAATCCTAATATCCATATAAAAATTTTAATTTTTCTATTTTCTATATATAATCCTAACAACTATATAAAAATTTCAACAAATCACATTTTTTAATTTTTCATATATGATCCTAACAAACATATAAAAATTTCAACAAATTACACATAATTTTAACAGCCTAAAAGATCTAAGAAGCAATCATTTAAAAGACGGTGAATGATTCACCGTCTTAGTAGGATATTATGAAAGCGGTGAATTATTCACCGTCTTCTTAAAGACGGTGAACGATTCACCGCTTTTAAAATAAAATTTCCTACTGTCTTGACAAAAGGAGGGCTATTTTACCAAATATATTTTTTGTAGGATTAGTTTGCTAATTATAATATTTTAAAGGATTATTTATGAAAAAAAGTCCTATTCTATACGTGAAGCTGTCTCCTCAAACTTCATGGGAAAAATGGCAGCAGGGTAAGCGAGAGAGTGATGGCCGACTGGGCAGGGATCTCTGCAAGGCAGATCAGGCACGTCCCTTCCTCCGATATTCCTGAACGGATCAGCTGACAGCGCTCCAATGACTTGATTGTCGCCGTGGAGGCGGGCTCAGGCGGCCTCGACAGCAGACGCGAAATCATCGGAAAGGTAGAGAAGACGACGATCGCCACGGTCGTCGGAAGTTTTCTGCACCGCCCATATATATATAGCGTCCGTCGCACAGCATCTGACAAGCGAGGCGGCCGAAGTCACCTGCGATGGCTTCCCGCATGGCCGACGGCACTACATGCCCCGTCAACGTATCCAGTACGGAAGTGATGATTTTAGACGATTCCGTTCAAAAGGAGGGTGTACGTAGGCGCTGCGTCTTACCCCGTGTTCATCAATATCCCTTACGATGCGTGATGCCGAAGGACATAGAATACCATGAGGGAATCGCCGGCTCTTCGAGGCGAGCAGCTGCCTCATCATCTGCAAGTACCTTGTAGGAGTAGCGCTCTGGCATATGCTTAATTCCTTTCGTTTTGCATAAATTGCTTTAAATTAATATCAACTCCATGGGCTGTACCGACCGTCTCTAGCGCAAGTGGCAAAAATTTTGGCGGTTGGTATCCGAGGTCCCAAGTTTGAATTCTAATTCTACTACGTAACTCTAATTCCACGGATTTAAGTTTACTATATATCATTTTTAATTTGTTTTTTTAATTTTTTTTAAAAAAACGTAATTATAAGACTAATTTTATTAACATTAATTGGCCGGGTTTGCAATGACCCGGTCCAATGGCCGGTTCACTTTAGTTCCTGTAAAAATTATTTTACCTTTTAAAATAGAAAAAAATAATAGGCTTAATTACAGAAAATTTTTCTGTCAAAATTTGATTTTTCACTTTTCCCCTCTATCATTCAAAAACTTATATTTTATCCTCTCGAAAAACGAAAAATATTCACAGGGCGGTACGGTGTGACAAAATGACGAAATTACTCTCATCTTCTTCGTCTTCTCCCCCAGCCTACAGACCCCGCACCTTCGCCGACATCTTTCTTGATCCCAGTTGCGGCACCATTTCCTTTCTTGCTCCTCCAGCATACTCGCGGCCCCTTTATTTCGACGACTCTAGGGAGGAAATCGTGGTGGGTATGGGCGGAGAGGTGGGCGAGGGCGAGGGTAAGGCGGCAGAGGAAGCCAAGAACGTGAATCTGGGCACGGATAGCGCGAAGGCGAGGCCGAGAGCGAGGCGGCGGAGTTGGGCGAGGCGGTGCGGCCGAAGATGTTGGCGAGAAGGAGGAGGAAGGAGGAGGAAGATGAGGATTTTCAGAAGTATTTTGGGTATAAAAAATATGAGATAAACGGAACCCTAACGGAATGATAACGGCGGGGGCCGAAGTGAACATTTTTTATTTTTTGAAGGGGCAAAGTGTAGATTTTTGAATGACAGGAAAAAAAAGTAAAAAAGTGTAGATTTTTGAACTCTAATTCCTCAAAGCGGGTATCGCCGACCCTTACGCGTTCACTTGTTAATCTATATTATATAAGGAACAATATTTGATTATCTAGCATCAAAAACATTAATTAAGAGCAAGAATGTGGCTTTTTTAAGAAGTTTTGACGCTTTTCTAATGTGCAAGGCAATCATTAGTTTAAAATTTGAATATCTTATAGTACAATAAGTTTTTTTTTTTTAAAAGAACAAACCAACAACAACTTGATCTTGTTTTATTCTCCAAGGCATCTTTGGTCTCCATACACCTTTAATAGAATAGATTCTCACTTGTCTTATAAATAACCTTCTTAAACTTCCTTACAACCATCTATATATAATCCCCAACTATTAATTCTCCATTCATTCAATTTCCTCACTCTAACAATGGCTTTATCAATCATCTTAGCCATTTTCCTTGTCCTTCCTATCCTCTATTTCCTCATCAAAGAAAGAAGATATTCTAGCAAGCTCCCGCCGGGCTCTCTAGGGTTTCCGATCGTCGGTCAGAGCCTCGCTCTCCTCCGCGCCATGCACGCCAACACAGCAGAGCAATGGTTAGCACGTCGGATCGAGAAATATGGCCCGATATCAAAGCTGTCGCTTTTCGGGACCCCGACGATATTCTTAACCGGGCCGGCGGCCAATAAGTTCGTATTTGTGAATGATGCTTTGGTTCCGCAACAGCCGAGATCGATCTCACTGATATTAGGGAAGAGGAACATGCTTGAGTTAGTTGGAGACGATCACCGACGTCTGAGGGGGGCGGTCGTGCAATTCCTTAAGCCGGAGATGCTGAAGAAGTACGTCGGACAGATCGACGGCGAAGTCAAGCATCATATCAATACGGAATGGAAGGGGAATCAAACTGTCACGGTACAGAACTAAAGTCCTTCTTTTCAATCATATATATTATAGAGTAACATTAGATCTATTTATTATCGACCGTTCCTAACGCAACTGACAAAAAGTTTGGTGGTTAGTGTCCGAGATCTCTAGTTCTAAATCTATTGCTTCATATTTCTAGTTAAGTTAAATGAAGCGGTTAACATGCTACATTTCTCTCTAATAGTTAGTTTTAGTTTCTAAAACTTAAATCTGATTCCTGAAATACGTGTAACATCTTGGGGCTTTTATGTATATGCAAATTATATATCAACATGAGGTATCTCTGTGAATCTTGAAATTAAGATTACATACTTTGGAACTACAGTTTTTGGTAGTTAAGGAAAAGCCTATATTAAGTAATATGATCATTTAAATGTGTACTTTTGGTAAAAACCCAAGTTTTCAAAGTTCTTAGTTTCAGGGGACCCAAAAACAAAAGAAAAAAACTAATTTATGAGTTTTTAGTTTCAGGGGACAAAAAAAAAACTATAATGATTGGACCGGTTAGCAATAATAATTTATTGGCTCCAAACCACCGGTCCAAAATATTTAAGCATAGTTATTACTTTTAAATATTATGGCATCTTGTACATCCAATCACAACCTTATTTTCATCCAATGTGGGACTATTAGAGTGTAACAAAAATAAATTAACCATTTGAGAGAAATTGCAACTTAACATAAAATTACTTGAAATTTTTAATGTAAAAAAAAGAAAGAAAACCTACCAGGATTTTCTCAAGCAACTCAACTAAAATAATGCATATGAAGAGCATCAAGTAGGCCAAACTAGACTCAAATGGTGTACATATATGTGTGGAAAATATACATCTTGTAGTGTCTCCACATTTCATAGCTATGTAATCTTATCATTTATATATATATATGGTCTTTGTGTACATAACTCAGGTGCTTCCTCTAATGAAGAGTCTCACATTTGACATCATATGCTCCCTCCTATTTGGCCTTGAGAGGGGTCCCCAGAGAGATGCACTATGCAAGGACTTTGTGGAAATGCTGGACGGGTTATGGGCCGTCCCGGTGAACTTACCCTTCACCGCCTTCAACAAGAGCCTGCGTGCGAGCGCGCGTGCTCGAAAGGCGCTTACCGAGATCACTAGGAAGAAAAAGGCCATGTTAGAGAGTGGACACTGCTCTTCTACTGAGGATCTCATCACTTATTTCCTTAGCTTGAAGGGTGAGGATGATAATTGTGCATTGAGTGAGGAGGAGATTGTGGACAATGCCATGGTTTTGCTCACTGCCGGCCACGACACTTCGTCCATCCTCATGACCTTCATGATCCGACAACTCGCGAATGATCCGGAAACACTGCAAGGGGTTGTTCATGGTAAGAGACTGGCATATATATTGCTGCTTATGTCTAAAACAACTAGGAATGAAACATGAACTTAAATCATAGATTATATGAGACAGAGTATGATTTCCATTGACTTTTCTCTTACTATACGAAGAACATATTGTTTCTTTGGACTAATTTGTCACTTACAGAACAAGAAGAAATTGCCAAGAACAAGGCCTCAGAGGATGCTCTAACATGGGATGATCTTTCTAAGATGAAGTACACATGGCGAGTCGCAATGGAGACACTAAGAATGATCCCTCCGGTGTTTGGGAGCTTTAGAAGGGCTCTCAAAGATATCGAGTTTGAAGGGTATCTCATACCAAAAGGATGGCAAGTAAGGATTACTTAATTTCTGAAATAGTTTTTTCATTTTTAAAATCATAAACTTCAAAAATCCAAAATGAAAACTAAAATAAGCTTTTAGCCTCTAAAGCCAAAAGCTCTAATTCAAAGTTTTATTTTTGCGGAACTTCTAATAAGACTCTATTATGTTTATTTCCATATTTGGCAAATTATAATCTTCTCACAGGTGTTTTGGGCATCTAATATAACACAAATGGATGCGAATATTTTCCACGAACCGACCAAGTTCGATCCGATCCGATTCGAGAACTCGTCTTCGATCCCGCCGTATTGCTTTGTGGCATTTGGAGGAGGGCCAAGAATATGCCCTGGAAATGAGTTTGCGAGGATAGAGATATTGGTGGCAATGCATTACATCGTCACACAGTACAAATGGAAGCTATGTTGCAAAGAAGATACATTCAATAGAGACCCCATGCCATCGCCTTTGCATGGACTTCCTATTGAACTTGAATTTAGGGGTTCTCATGCATAAACACTTATGTGAATTTTTTTTGTTTTTCTCTATCTTTTTATATGTTTCCAAACCCTTGTTTCCTCTATTTTTTAAAAAAAATTAGTTCCCTTTAGACTAACAAATTCTCTTTAAACTAACAATCTAACATAATTTTTAGTTTTTTATTTTGAAAATCTTGTAATTTATTTTTTAGGCCCTAATAATAACCTTAAAAAAAATAAATATATTGGCAATTGGATCATTGGTTTCCGGGAGTTTTTTTTTTATTTTAGAGAGAAAGGTAGCACGCTACCCGCTTCGTTTATTTTTTTTAGAAATAAACTTAGCATGTGAATCAATTAGGATTCGAATTCGAGACCTCGGGTACCAACTACCAAGTCCTTTGCCACTTGCACTAGGGACGGTCGGTGGTTTCCGGGAGTTACTTGGTTTTTTATTTTACTTTCCAACATTTCTGTTAATAGGGTCCTTAATTTTTATTATTTTAAATCAAAATTCTATCATAAAAATGCTATTAAATGAACTGAAATTGCAATGTAGCCACAAGCCCTTCCAATAGCTCGGAGTTTACCATAGGGCTGCAAGTCTAGCTCGTCGCTCGTGAGCCAGCTCGTGTTCGATTCGAAATAGGCTTAAAAATGATTCGTTCGAAATTAATTTTAAATATAAAACGAGCTGAATTTTTTCGCTCGAAAATAATTTCAATCCGAGAACGAGCCGGCCTCTGCTCGTTCGTGTTCGACTTGCAATAGTTCGAATATATATATATATATATATATATATATATATATATATAAAATTAAAAATATAAAATAAAAATATTAATATTATTAATAATATATATTAAATATTTTTTATTAAATATTTTAATTCAAATACACCTTTTAATGTATTATCTATGTACCGCATAAGTACGGACCCAACTCCACATAGAATTTCGAGCTATAAACGAGCCGGCTCGGAAGCGAACAATTCCGAGCCAAATTCGAACATGGCTTGAAATTAGCTAAAAAAAAAAAAAAATTCGACCTGCTCGAATTCGGCTCGATTTAAATTTTGAGCCGAACTCGAACATGCCTTATTCTGGCTCGAAATTAATTCGAGCCGGCTCGAATTCGAGCAAGGCCGCGCTCGCTCGTGTTCGGCTCGTTTGCACCCCTAGTTTACCAAGAATTCCAATGACATCAAGTCGACAGCATCAATTCTACTCAGAATGGAGGTAGATGATGAAAACTTTGTATACTAATCGCCTGAATTTAATTTCTCGAGTTCTCTTTTCAGTTTGTTTTCTGCAAATATATATATTTTTGTCTTTGAGTATTTTATATTATGGTTTGGCATCAATGTGTATCATGGAAAACATCTTAATCTTATTCACACGAAAGACATCAATATTATTGGCTTGTCTCATGGACAACATATTAATCCTCTTCACACCAAAGACACCAGTATTATTGGTTCGTATCATGCATGGAAAATATGCTAATTAATCCTATTCACACCAATGACACCAATATCATTTGTGTGTCTCATAAGGAAAATGTTTTTTTTTTTTTTTAGAGAAAAATATAGTATGCTACCCGCTGAAAATGTGAAGCAACTAGGTTTTAAACTTGGAACCTCGTGTATCTACCACCAAGTCCTTTGCCACTTGCGTTAGAGACGGTCGATTCATGAGGAAAATGTTATTCTTGTTCACGCCGAGGACATCTTTATCAACCGCCCCGGCACAGGACACTTATATTTATACCCCCAAAGATGAATCATGTCACCCAGGGCTCGCTTCTCTTTCTTTCTTCCACGGAAGGGGATGATGTAGGTAATTTTTATTTTAGTGAAGTGTTTTATTTTTATATATTATATGTATGTAATAAAAAAAAAAATAGTGACATAAGATTCCTGAAAAATATGTCAAAACGTCCCATTCTGACCTATTCTAAATAGAGAGGTAATTGGGGACACAAAATAGAATAAAAATGGCTTATTCCGATTAGAGAGGTAATTGGGAACATAAAATAGAATAAAAATAAATTCCACATCCGTCTCAAAGAGTCGACCCGTCTCAAAGAGTCGAGAAAGAGTATAGTAATTATATACAAATTAGGATAAAAATCAACCCCTTGATATGTGAATCTGTCACATCGTTGGATAGTTAGAGGCAGGGTGTAGCTCCCCTTGCTTTTTTGACAGAAAGCGAAGAAACATGCAGTGAATATAATGAAGAGGTGAGATGATAAATAAAAAATTAAAATAATTAACTAATGGAATTTATGTGGAAAGGGGATATATGATTAATTCTAAGTTAGGATTATATAGATTAATATAGAGGCTAATGGAATTTATGTGGAAAGAGGATATATGATTAATTCTAAGTTAGGATTATATAGATTATTTGTGAAATTTAGAAGGATGTATCAGTATTTAGGATGAACTATTATTATAGGATTCCAATCTATTTTGAGTTACATACTTAGCATTTAAAGGAAAAAAAATTATAAATAGAAACATAAGAAAAATTTATAGAATAGAAATTGTCACAAATATTAATAAGAATAATTGAACAACAATGACAACAAACACCAAAGTTTAGAAAGTAAAAAAAAATAATGCATTTTGGAGAACATAGTAAGTTAAAAATGATTGACGAACACTTCTTTCCCCAATACCAAGTATACCAACAATCACAGCTGAGCAGGAGAAGCAAGAACAGCCGACGGTAGTTGTAAGCATCCTAATAGCGATGCAAGTGGCTTTCCCCGCCCCAGAGTAAACCCGCGTGTGCCATCCGGCATTCGTGGACCATGTTTGGTGCTCGGAGATTCGGGAAGGCCGTAGTTTGGTGATTGTGGGGATTGTGATAGCACGCCACGGCCATTGATATTTTGAGGTGGCACGTGCATCTTCACCCTGCCTCTCCCCCATACTTTCTTCATGCCACACTGGCTCTCTTCGTTCTATCAAGTCATTTTCAATAATATATAGTCTTTTTAATATGCTTTCCTACAAAATCTTCAATTAACTATAAACTCTTATGTTATTGAATATTTTTAATATACTTTCCTACAAAGTCTTCTATTATGTATAAACTCCTATGTTAAATTAAAAATTAATTTGATTTAGGAGAAACAAGGTTTTGAAGGGTGTAAGTAAAAATTCTTTGCACTCAATTTCAACCCAAAAAAAAAAAAATTTGCTTGGAGATATAAGCAAAATGATAAGTTTGCGGCGGTATATGTATGTACGTGTAAATTGCTTTAAGTTCTATCTATTGATATAAAGTTATTTAGAAAAAATTACTTACACTTTGATCAAGCAAATGTTCAATTGGTGTAGATGATTGAGATGGTGGCGACTTTTCGTCCTCGGAATTTATATCGAAATGATCGTACTCAGGCCTTCTGCTTCTTATTACTGATCTTGGCTGTAAAAGTTCTCAAAGAAGTCTTTATATTGCAAGATAGATTAATCAAATTGAATAGTTTACTAGTTTGTGGTGGTAATAGTATGGGGCCCAAAAGTTGAAAGTTGAATGTAAACATAAATCAGCGGATTTTTTTTGTAAATTTACCGAGCGTCTGAGCATCGTGCGGACACGGAGACCTTTTCGCCAATTCCTTTCGTCATTTAGCTTCTCGACCTGTCCAAGTGATTAATTTAACGAAAAACATAAGCCCTAAAAAAATAAAATCTTTTTTTTCATTCAATTAGTTAACTTACTGCTTTATCAGCTTGATCAGATGTTTCATACTCCACAAATGCATGCACCTTCACCAAAATGAAGTTACAATAAGTGAGTTTCATGAAATGTGATGTATGTTAAATAGTACAAATGAAAAAAGCAAAAGAAGGCCACGCGAGATGGAGACGATGTGCAGGAACTTACAAACTTTGAAACTAAAAAAAAGAGAGCAAGGATGATATATATTTACCTTGTTGCTTATTAGCACATCACTATTCGAAGACCTCGCAGAATTGGGTTCCGGCGGGTGGCATATTCGGATGTTCTTCACTCTGTTTAACGGGCGAACGATTATTCTTTTCCTTTAAATTTGATCATATTAGAATAAAAAGGTTAAGGTTCAATAATTTCACCTCCCTATGACACCAAATATCTTTTCCAGATTCTGGCGAGAGTAATCCTCAGGCAGATTCTCCACGATGACAGTACGGGACTGCAGGACATAGGCAAAATTTCAAGCAACAGTAAATTTTTTTCAAATTTTGGATACAAAAATCTCTATAAACTAAATAACTTTATTGATTTGAACCTGCAATTCCTCTTTATCTCTTTCTGTAAAAAGCTGCCTGCGCTTAATCTTCTTACCGTCTTCACTAACAAGCTGCAAATGATTCGATGATTAAGCAAAAACTCGAAAAAGATTTTGAGATAAGATGAAATTATATACCTCTATTAAACAATTATCTCGTATTTATGGTACAAAAGATTATGAGATGGAGATAGAGGAATCACTCACGAGCTTCGTTGAGGTCCGAAGTGCTTTAACAAGCATATGATTGCTCGCGCCAAGCGACTTTATTTTCTTCCAAGATGCAATAACAGACATTGGCACTGTCACGAAAAAGTAGTCATAATCAATCTATAGAGAGTAATTAACTTTTTTTTTGGTTCTGTTCAATGAATCACTAAAGTCGAATTCGAATTTGGTACATGTTTTTCCCTCACCATAGCCATCAGGATCTTTGTTCATAATCTTCATTAAGAAATCATTTGCAACCAAGTTTGTGTCACTGAATTGATACTCCACCTGGAGAACAAACTCATGCATATTAGGCCATACTACAACAACAAAAGGTGCCGAATTTGCAATGCGAGAGAAGACACAAAATGAAGTGCTCAGAAAAATAGAAACATTTTTTTTTAAAAAAAAGCTCAGTTTTAAGAATTATGTGACAGTGATAGATTCAGCAAAATATTTGCTTGTTGTATGTTCCATGAAGTAATTACAAAACAACTCTAGCTTATATATAGTTTATTCTGTCGGCTTAAATGGGCCAACATTCTGCCATGTGGTGGGAGGCCAGGTTGAGCCGAGTCACATTCGAAATGGCGTGAGACTGGATTGGGCCGAGTCACACTCGAGACCCGTGGACGCTGTGTCTTTATGCTTTAAGTGAATTGGTTGCGTATTTCTAACAGCACGAGCTTTTGAGGTTAATGGTTAGCGCCAACGATCCGACATATTTGATCAAAAAACATAGTCTGCAGCAAATTAAGAAGAAGAAATCGATCGGTCTCGAAACAAACCTGCTTGACGATCTTCTGAACGATGTCGGCATTGCTCTTGAACTGCGCGGGATTGATCTTGGCGTGGAAATCGGGCGCGAAGAGAATCGGATCATGATCGGCAAAGTAGACCCAGTCTTGCCCGACCCCGGCCCCGCCCGGGGGGAACTGGAGGTAGGGGTAGAAGTAACCCGGGCTCAGCGGCATTCGCGGAGAAGCCGTCGACGATGATCGGGGCACGAACTCGGGCGCGTTCACGTTGAGCTTGAACTTGTTGCTACTCCCATTCGCCTCACTATCCTCTTTGTTCAATCCAGTGTTGTTGTTGTCGTCGTCGTTGTTGTTGTTGTTGTTAACCTTCTCTTCTTCCTTCTTGTTGATCTCTTGAGCCATGATTTCTCTCTAAGTTCAACTATTTCTCTCTCTCTCTCTCTCTCTCTCTATCTATCTTTCTCTTTACATATTCTCTCTCTATAATAATATTGTGAGAGAGAGAGGGGGGGGGGGGTGGTTGTGTGGTGGGAGTGTTTCTTGGAACTGTTCTTCTTTTCCTTTCTCTTCTCTCGCTCTCGCAGTTGATACTCCAGCTTTCGCGCCAACAATCCCTCGCCCCCGCGCATACCAAATCCACCGTTGGGAGATTGGGCTTTGACCGAGGGCATTCTCGTAATTTCACCCAAACTCCCGTCTCCAGCGTTCATACACACACACTAGAGTTTCTCCCTTTTTCCTTTTTTTTTAATAAATTATTGAATGAAACTAGATAATCACCACATTTATTATCCCGGAGAAAATATGATTAATTCGAGTAAAAAAAAAAATTGATGTGTGTTTTGATACTTGTGAAGCTTTGAACTAGTGAACTGTAAGTTTAAATTTTGCTACTAAAATTTTTAATTAATTTTGATTCACTGTAATTAAATTTTTTTAATTATTAATTCAAATTTGATATCAAAATTAAATTTAATTCACGGTTGAAACTCAAATTTTAATTTTAATGTAAATGAGATGCATAGGAATGCTATTTTCTAACAGATTGATTATAACCGTTCGTTTTTATTTGAGATATTTTTTAACAAATTAATCGTAACCGTTCGTAGGATTGAATTTATAGATGGATAGAAATACTGTTTTTTAACAAATTGATCATAACCGTTTTCTCTTATTTGAAATATTTTTTAACAAATTCATCATAACCATTCGTAAGGAATATTTTTTTATTCTTTTTTTTTATTCCGTCTGTTATTGTAAGAATTCCTATACGCTTATATATATATATATAGTATAGATATAGATATAAGTCCGGCTGCTATATTATTGATAGTATCAAGCGCTTGGTGCTATCAAGTTTTCAGCCGTTAGATCTACTCATTTGACCATTTCTATCCATTAGATCATACTATTCAACCAACCACCCACTCAACCCTAGGGGACAACTATCATCCTAACCGCACATTCCTTCATCCAAGGACAGAAAACCTAATAGCACCAAGCGCTTGTTACTATTAATAGTATACAAGTCCAGCTACAATACTATCAATAGCACCAAGCTCTTTGTGCTATTAAATTTTCCACCGTTAGATCTACCTCGTTAATCATTTCCACCCGTTAGATCATACTATTCAACCAACCATCCACTCAACCGTAGGGGGATCACTATCATCCTAATCGTACATCCCTTCATCTAAGGGCGAAAAACCTAATAGCACTAATGACTTGGTGCTATTAATAGTATAGTAGCCTAGTTCCTCTATATATATATATATATATATATATATATATATATATATATATATATATATATATATATATATATATATATATATATATATAAATAAGTTTAACCTAAATTTTAAATAATTTATTAAAAGAAAATTGTGCATAATTGGAAGAATAATGGACTTAGAGAAGATATCACAATTTTGCTTTAGATAAAAAGGGGATGGAGAATTACGATGAGCAATACCTGTTCTTCCAATGTGAAATCTCATGATGGCCAAATAAAACTTGAGCTAATCTCTGAAGCATGAAAGAACCAATCCACAATGATTTATGCCAAATTCAGCGCATACTGTGTCAATAAAATTAGTAGCCAAATGGTAAGATAACTTTTACTACATAATCTCAAAATTCCACTTCATTTACCTCTGATTCCCCCCTCCCCCCCCACCAGATTCACCCAGATTTTGCATTTCAAATAGAGTGAGGCAGATTTGAGATGGATCATTCAACAATTTAGAAGAGAAATAAAAAAGTTCCGAAGAATGGTCATAATAACGGACATCTCCACACATCGGCAGTCCACGGATTCACAACTACCCTTTCGATTTCATTACATGTGGTAATATCTGCTCCCCAGGAACCAAGCAAACCAAAAAAGAGAAACAAGAACAACAACAAAATAATGACACGGCATTAGATAGATCGCAAAGATCTTAATTGATAAGCTTTTGTAAATTGATTCCCCATGATGAGGCTAATTGTGTCATTATCTGCTCTGGTGTTGCCCCTTCCCAATCTTCCGGCAGTTCAACTGCAGAAGTTTCATGAAGGCTCAACAGTATCTCTCTCTTTCCTTCGATGGGAATTCCGAGTAAGTCGCTGCCGTTTTCCACAACTAAATCAGTCAACTGCAAGAACAAGCCTATAATCGTTAAAGAATGTTTAAGGCATGTAGAATGTTATGCGTATGAGTAATGTATATCAATATGAATCTAGATGAGTCTACACAGAGATTTATCAAGTACAGCGTATCCAACATGAGAGAAGCATCACAATATACTTACCGTAATACCACTAATTCTCTTTATAGTGACTGCTCTCTGCTACATAAACTTTCACCAAATTGGTTTTCGATTTGTTTTCATAAATGACCACATGATAAACTGCCAGTTAAATGATTTCTAATCAAATTTGAATCATATGGGAGTCCTTTATTACTTTCTCCGTACTTCTCAATTAGCCTCAGAAATGTATAATTCAATAATGGCCTTTAACATTAAATAGAACTGGTTCCCAGGCATTGTACTTGTTCACCCTATGTTCATAACTCTTGCTCAAAGTTTGATGGCATGACTATTAATGTTTGACATCTCATACAACTTGGAACATCATCGTCGTTCTTAGATATTGGTACCCGCATATTGTCTCCAAACATTGGGGCCCTAGTATAACGGTCTCCATTTATCAGGCAATTTCGCAGCTCAAAACATCCGGCTGAACCCATTATCAACCATTACATTCCTACATTGCCTAGGTATTTGCACAGAACGGAAATTCCATTAGATTGGGCAATTTTCATGGCTTACCTCTCTATACACAAAATGTCATATTGTATTCCTGTAATTTAACTAATAAATGTTTTACGCTTTTTTGGCAACAGACACATTCAAAAGATATTATATCAAAAAGTTGAACCATCCTAAATATTATATCCAACCGCCAGTTCGATATACATGAATCAAAACATATCATGTAATAAATTTTCAGGATATAAAAGAAAGAAAGAGGTAACCAGGACATGTCATACACTACTATATAATAAGACGTTTACCTGCTGAAGCCAAGTCAAAGCTATATCAAAGAAGCTCTCTTCAAGAAGAAACTGCCCGACTGCATGTAAAACTTCATTGGCAACATCACTAGAAAGCTGATCAATAACAGGACCAGTTTGCTCCATCAACTTCACAAGCAGCATAGCATCGCCACCCGAAAGAATCTCTGCGTATGCTGAATCCACATCACCAACATGAAGCGAGTCCATCGCACGGGTCCATATTGCCCAAAGCGGGCCCCTCTCCTGACCTAGATTATTATCATCAGTCAAAGCTTCTCCGTCCAGTTCAGGGATAGCCGCCCGTGCCGAAACCCTCGAATTCCCGTTATCTTCACCAGCCACTCTGATGGCTTCCAGTGTGGCCTCATCCTTCGAGGCTTGCCATGCACTTCTTGCGGATGGGCCCTCACCAAGCCTAAACGGCCCTTGTCCCTTATCCCATGCTCGCCTGTTGCTTATTATATCACTGTCTCGTTCAGTTCTCGGGATAGCAGCGCCCAAACCTCTTCTTGAACTCATGGCTCCATTTCTTGGACCAGAATATGAATAAGAGTCCCATGCTTCGGATTCTGATCTCCAAGAAGGATCTCTTCCTCTAATACCATCTGGAGAGAGAAATCTCTCTGCAAATCCAAGCCGTCCATCACCACCCCGCCCGAACTTTGAGCTAGAGTACTCATGAAAGCCGTTGTACTTGCTTGAAGATCTACCTGGAGGTGATTCAAAACCCATGAGTAAGTTACTTCTCCTTCCAGATGATAGAGTTAGATCCCTCGCCATCTCCTCAACGATTCTCTCAAGGCCACGCACTCTGTTTTCTAGCGTAACCATGCTATCATGAGAACCTCCCATAAAATCCTGAGAGTTCACGAAGCAAAAGGAGAGAAAGGAACAGTTAGTATAGCTAATGACACAAACGGATGCACATACAACAATCTTATAGGCATAAGAAAGATTACTCCTTTTACAGAATACAGATTACAGACGATAAGATACATCTCTGTTTCTCCAGCAAACTCAATAAATGAAAATTCTATATATTGCTTAGATGCTGAAAAGTTGAGAAATTTCAAAATTCAGATGTTGATGTAGTAATATCACAGGAAGATTCGTTTCACATTGTCAAACGAGGAGTCTTAACTATTCCAGTCACAAGTACGGATGGCAAGGTTAACCGCAATTAGTACTTACTAACAACATTAGTCAAGTATGTCAAAACTAAAAGCTAGTTTAGTCCCAAAAAAAGGCGACAAGCTAGTCAAAAGAAAGAACAATTTGCATTTACTCTTATCAACCTTCAGCAGTACAAAATTACCCCATGTATTATTGGCAATATAAGAAATTTGTTAGTTCTATTTTTAAACTAACCTGCAACATGTTCATCAGACTTGCTTGCTGCCTCTCTAATTGTGATAACTGCCTCTGAATGGCCAACCAATTTGCCTGGCCGTCCGATCTAGAAATATTTAAACGTCCACTTGAAGAATCCCTCTGATTAGCTTCATTTTTATCATCAACATCACCCATCCTCGCTTTCAAGTCTCTACCCCTGAATCCTCTTTGTTCCGTCCACTTATCCCGAGAATAATCATCTGCAATTTGCATCTTATTAAAAAATCTTTTCTCAGAACTCAGGTTATTAGCAACTTGACTCTGATTCAAATCACGGTCCATGGATCCATCTTGATTTTCTTGAACCTTATAATCTCCATCTGGTTCATCGCCACCTTGTGTCTGAAGATACTTATGAGGTACCACCACTTCAACAGGTAGGTCATCTGTCCTTGTTTCAAGATTTTGAAAGAACTCGGGATTTAACTCCTTATCGGTTAAAGAAGGGACCTTTTTCTTCAACAAAACAGCTGCCTTTTCTGATATGTTGCCGCCTTTTCCTTTAGGTGCAGAATCACTAGTTGTGGGTGGAGAAGCAGGGGATGCATCTTTCACAAATTCTGATTTTTTAGTGCTGGCATTTGGTCTCTTGGAATCGAATCTCTCTTCAGTATCAGCTGATTCACTACTTTTGCCATCTGCAGAATAATATATAAATCTAAAGTTAGCTAAAGGAGAGGGGGGAAAGCCAAAAATAGGGCCCAGAAGATATATATTTCACCGAAAAATTCAGTCCACAAAGTTTAAACCTGAATTTCAGTCCATAATTAGCCCCAGCTACAGAAAAAGAATCACCTTTTGGGTCTTCAGAGGTTGCATCTTCTCCTGTACTCTTTTTCCATAACTGTAGTGCCTCTGCCATGCTATCCCTAACAGGCTTCACCTAGAAAAAAGGAACAAAAAGAGAAAGAAAAAAAAAATGAAGTAAGCAATCTAACAGTATACATCTAGAAATGATACACAAAGCAATGGCAAAAGTTCTAACCTACCATGATTTCAAATAAGTAACAATAAAATTACAAATATATCTACAACTAATCTTTGAAAGAAGTGAAATGCAAAAGCGTTACCTTATCAAAACGGCATGATTCAAGGCTAGTTATTATCGAGGTGGCCCCATCTCCGACTAAATGACTCGAATGAGAAGACAAGATGCACAGTGTATCAGCGGCAGCCTTTCGAGTAGCCCAATCACTGCTCTCAAGACACTCACGGATGTTCTGCAGCACCTGTTGCATGTTCTGAGGACTTATTGCTCCTACCTGAAACATATTTGAATCTGTCAAATATAGAATAAATACATGTTTCACCAGTACCTTAGATTTTAGAGAAAATGGTTGTTTCACATAGTGGTAGAGCAAGAGGTCTGGTCTTGAGTTTGAATCTTTCCAAACTCCTAGTCTCCAATGTCCTCCCATTTACAAACCGTGTAGGGGTTTGTGTCTAAATCTGTTCATACAAGGGGGGTGTTAAATATAAGTAAAATACAACATTCTCCAGCTGCTGAAGCTTTTAGAGAAAAACAATTTCTTTCACAATAACAAGCTTTAAGCTTGTGCACTGTACAAGGTATAAAGGGAAGCGAAAGAAATAAACAGGCACAAAAAGAGATATGAAACTGGGAGAGAATGATAGCTATGGTATAAAGAGGTATGAATATGAGGACTTGATAGTTATACTCGAAGCATTTTTGTAGTTTAACCTCAGGAGATAAATTTAGTTGAAATCAAACACTTCAAGGACTAGAAACAAGATATTTGGAACCTTACTGACTAAAACTGAAAACTTATCCTTAACCCACTATGATCCATTATCTGACAACCAAACCACATGTAGACTCGTTTTCATGATCAATATCTTATTATATAAGCAATGTCGATCATCACTTGCTAATCTCATATAAAGAGTTTCAATTACCATAGAGCAAACGAATTTTGACAACTTTGTGAGACAATGGAGAACCCATCAAAGATTTAGAAAAGGCCAAACTCAGCTCCACAATGTCATAAGAGATAATATAACAATAAGCTCACTAAAAATCTAAATTAGAAGTTAAAACCTCATAAATCCAAAAAACAAACAGTGACAGGAAAGAATAAAAAGGACAAAGATTAGTTTCATACTGTACATTTTGATTTAAAAATAAGAGAAATGTACATCAGATCTAATTTACTCCAATGTGGCAATTCTCTTATAAGTGTGGAAAAAGATCTCAAACTTCAGTACACTAAATCTGAATGAATCCAAAAGAAGAAATGGCGAAACCCTAATTAAGAGAGAGAGAGAGAGAGAGCAAAACCTGAGCCAAGCTGGAGATGACGGAGAGCAAGGCCCCCCTAGCGAGGAAGCTCTGCGCACTCAGCATCTTGCAGATCCGCGGGCACAGCTTCGCGAACAGCACCCCTGCGCCGGCCCCTGCTGACGCCTCCGCGGCTTCCGGATTCGCGCACTCCACCACCTTGGCGAGGCATGCGGCAGCCCCCGCCTGCGCCGCCTTGTTCTGCTCCCCCATGGCCTCGAACAGCGGCTTCACGAACAGCGCCACCACCGACGACGATGACGAGGAGGAGGAGTAGAAGGAGGATGACCCGCCGCAGCCGCCGCCGCCGGCGGCGGCGAGGGGGAGGAGGTAGATGGCGGAGAGGGCGCCGGCGGAGTCGCGGCACGCGTCGCGGACGGAGGAGTCGGAGGCGGGGTCCTTGAGGCGGCGCACGAGGTGGGCGACGATCTTGGGGAGGTGCGCGGCGGCGGCGTCGGGGTGGGCGGCGCAGAGCGCGGCGACGAGGCGGAGCGACTCGCGGCGCACGGCGACCGGGGGCGGGGGCGGGGCCGGGGGCTCGTGGGTGAGGGAGCCGAGGAGCATGGGGAACCCGTCGGAGGGGAGGGTGCGGATGATGCGCTCGAGCTCGTCAATGGCGATCTGCTGGGTGTCCCGATCCGACAGCTTGGCGAGTGCGGCGAGGACCTTGGATTTGAGCTCGACCATGGCGAGATGGGTGGAGAGAGAGGAGGACGAAGAGGAAGAGGAGGAGGGTTTGGGGGAGGGCGAGGGGAGGGTGGATTTGAGCTCGACCATGGCGAGATGGGTGGAGAGAGAGGAGGACGAAGAGGAAGAGGAGGAGGGTTTGGGGGAGGGCGAGGGGAGGGTTTGGGAATGGGAAGAGGGGGATTTCGAGAGCTTCGAGGAGGAGGGTTTGGAGAGGGAAGTAGCCATTCTCTCACTATGTATGGTGACAAAATTAGGGGAAAAATTGGATTTTTTTAGCACATTTATAGGGGGAAATGGGAGTGGGATTTGGAAGAGAACGGGGGAGGAGGAGAACGATGAGGAGAGAGAGAGAGAGAGAGAGTGGGGAAGTGAATCAAAATGGAGTAGAAAACAAGTATCGTTGAGAAGAGCCCCACACAGTGATAGTGATGTGAGGTGAGAAGTTTGTAACAAGGAAGGAGAAAGAGATTTTTTTTTTTTTTTTTCTAAATTTTTTTAAGCGCCGAACAGTGTTTGCCACATCATCAGTGAACCAGAGATTTTCTTCTTCTTTTTTTTCTCTATCAACCTCTAAACTATATTAAAGTAATTAAAACTTTAAATGATGTTAGAAGATGACTTTTATAATTTGTCTAATATTATTTTTGCTGTAAAAGAACTTTTTTCTAGGTGCTTTTGGAACCCCTGACATTTCTCGAGGATGATGGGTTTTTAGTAAATCAGGATTTAAATCGAATTATTTCATACTGTACATTATAAAGTTACATTACAAAGATTAATCATAATTGGGCCAAAATTGAAGTTTAGCTCAGTTTTTTCAACTATTTAACTTAAATTAACTTAACTTTTTATTTTAAAAATTATACAACCGGACAACTCGATATTTCTAATTTGTCTAATTCGTAAAACTATTTGGGTCTTAAAATTTCATCTGCTCCAAATCAACTTGATGCAATTGTATCCAATCAGATCCAAGCTCAAATTTTTTAGGTATTACGGCTATAATTAATCAAGCCATGGAATTGGTACGAGATAAATCTGAAAATATTTTGAATTAAAAGCTATTGGCTCAAATCACATTACAAATTTAAAGATGAATAATTCAAACTCAACCTAAATACGATTGGGCGAAGTTATTTTCCTGACCTTATATATCGTTTAGAAAAGTCTGCGGTCTATGGGCTTGGTCCACGTAATATTTTGACTGATAGAGGAAACGGTGGACCACTACCAGTGACCAGATCTCTACAAATTATGTACAATTTTTTTCTGATTGGTTAAAAGAGTTGGGATAAATAAATTAAATAAAATAAAATAATGACATTTCAAAGGAAAGAACAAATTATGGAATTCCACGTGTTGTTCATTTTTTTTATTAAAAAAATGACCTTTAACCTATAATTGTTTTTTTATTTGAGCTTTTCTACTTAAACTAAATTTTATTTAAAATTTAATGGCTTATTAGCTATTAGTTGTTTACTGTCTTGAATGTTTATATTTGAAGTGATTAAAACTATTTAATTTTGTATTATTACTCATGAATTTGATAAAATTTTTAATTTATTCGTCAAACATTACTTAGTTGTAAAAATTAAAAGTTAATAAAATGTCGGTCAAAAAAATTAAAGTTGAGAAGCCAATTCAGAATCCATAGTTTTTTGACTTTCTTTTTTTCCCTCTTCTCCAATGGGCCGGGGATAATAATTACTAATTAAACTATGTTTTAGATTGTAAAAAGAATTTAAAGTGAAATAGAACAAACCTTTCTTAAACTATAGCACACTTCCAAATAGATATCTAAATTTTAAATATTTTAATTTTATTATTTGATTTCATAATATTTTTGTGCATATGTTTCTAAACCTTAAAAAACTTTTGATAATGTATATATTGCTTGCTCTCATTAGTGACATAATATTCTCTATCTACTACTTAACTAAGAAACATAGCTGGATATTTTTGTTTTTTCCGCAAGTCATTTTCTTGCAAAACATTAATATATATTATTATCCACAAGCTAAGTTACATTACACGTAATAAATGGTAATATTTTAAAGAGAAAACTTAGATTATGAATACTTTATTCTTCTTTGTTGGATCTCCTCTAAATCTATCATTTAAAACGGTGTTTGATATATAGATAAAAGAAAGAAACTTTCATATTGGAAGAGACGTTTAATACTTAAATGCGGGATGAATCACACGACTCTTCAGATTATCTCAACGAAAACTCGTTTGAGGAGCTAAGAGAGGTTAGCCCGTCAGTGTAGGTACATGCTTTGATTGTTCTGGGACAGCTAGAATTGTCCTCTCTCCGCTCTCCAGGAGTGGGTAACACGTCCTAATTATAGAGAGCTCGATAACATATCCTTAAATTTGTAATCAAACCCCAGCCAACTAATCTTGATGTTGAGGCATTTTACTCCGTTTTAGATTGTGACCCAAAACATGAATTTACGGCATGAAGTTACAGAAGGAGATTTAGAACCGACTCTAATATCATTGATCTAACAGAAAGCAATCAATGATTTGC
The DNA here is from genome assembly GCA_016920855.1 of Puya raimondii. Lineage (NCBI taxonomy): Eukaryota > Viridiplantae > Streptophyta > Magnoliopsida > Poales > Bromeliaceae > Puya > Puya raimondii. Next base: position 41,790,136 of record JABWPP010000049.1, on the reverse strand, counting down.
TTTAGCACAGAAAGTAATTCAATTAATTGGATTCACATGCTTTGATATTGTAATATGTCGCCATATACAAATCATATTGAAGGTCTCATTTGGCTAACTTTTGGTATTGCAAATATAATTTGAAGTAATATTTGAATTGGGATCACCTGACCCTGTGTGAAAGGTACCAACTAACTAGTCTAAGAAGCGGCGACAACACAGAATTGATGTTGAAAGCACAACGTAGAATTGCATGTCTCATAGCTAGACATAAAAACATGTTTAGATCTTAAAATGTATGTATAAAGTGAAGGGCCCAGTATCCTTACTGGGGACCTCAACAAGAGCCTATGACCTAATCACCTCAAACACTTAAACATCTTCAAATCTCCATATACTATATCATTTTCATAAATAAATGATATTTCACACAAGGCATGTGCTTAAGATGCAAATTGCTTTCAAAGCAGTTCATAAACAAAATGTCTAAGAGCTTAAACAACAATATCTAATGTGTGGATCCAAAGCTACATCAGAATAACCTTTTACTACTTTCTCGTTGTTTGTTTGACATCGCTTTTCTTTATGTTTTTATTTAGTTCAGTATAGTACATGTTTGATGACAGAAATATTTGAAGCTTCTACTTCAGAAAGAGAAAATGAATTTTGACTTTATAAAAGGAAAAGTACTAAGTGAGTACTTCTACTTTTGTTGTATACACTGTTAAATATAAAAATATTTAAATATCGTTCTCTATCAGTTTAAGTTTTTAGAGTATAACGATTATTTCGTATTATTTACTATGGTATCAGAATAGGAGGTTCTGAGTTCACGCCAAGCTCCTATCATTATTACCTCCTCCCATTTAATTTAAGTTCACGTAATCGCCCTACAAAAAGTTTCGAGCTCAGACGTGAGGGGGGAGTGCTAAATAAAAAAATCTTAAGTTTTTAGAGTAAAATGGTTGTTTCGTATTATTTAATACACACTTCCTCCAAAAATATGTATTTTTTGAAATTCCATTCAAATAATAAATAAAGATTGTAAATTCAAAATTTGCCAGGGCAAAATACTCTCAACTTAAAAATTCGAGAACTAAAGTAAAATTTATGAAAAGTTCAGGGACTTTGAGCGTAATATACCCTTCTTAATTCTTATTGCTCGATCGATAATTATAGGTCAACTGAAGAGGACGCGACGAATCCGCTTTTATATTTTTTTTTCTCCCATTTTTTCCTGCTATTTTCTTCTAATTTCTCCTCTTTACTTACCTTTTCTTAAATTGCTTTGCAAAGAGCAGTTTCTGATAGCAAGAACAAATGGATCATTAATGGGTATGTCTCAAATTCCTCAATTAGAAATTCTTTTTGGTGAACTTTGGTTCCTAATTTCTCTGGAATTTGTAATTTATATCCCTGGTTGTGCAAAATTAGTTTACTTGGGCAAATGGGTTTTTTTGTTTGATTGTTTCATTGTTGATTTTTCTCTCATCTGATCCATTAAAGCAGATTTCTTCTGTTTTCTTTTTTTTTAAGACATTTCCTTTCTTTTTCTGCTTCTTCCCAGAGATATCCTTCAGCTAATACTTTTTCTCTAAATCATTCTCTCTTTTTTTTTTTTGCCTTCAGTTTCAGGAAAAGAAAATTACAATATTATAATGAACTTTTTAGCAATTTAAAAAAAAAATAATAAAACTACAGATAACATTATGTTGAATATACAGGAACTATGCGGCAATCCTAGGCAATTATACAATGTAGAGTATTTGTACACTTTATGGTGAAATAGATGCATCTTAACTAACAATTAATTTAGTTTTCTTTCTCTTGAATCACAGGCTTTTTGGCTGAGAAATAGTGCTCTCGAGATAAGTTCTCTTCTTGCGGTTCCGGCCGTCATCTAACAAAGATTGAAAAAAGGAAAGAAAAAAAAGGATAAATGCTTCGTGCCGACGAAGAACTCATGAATGCCCATCAAGGGTCTATTGAAGTCGGCGCCACCGGCACAATAGGCTATCTCATTTCAAGGGAGTTAGAGACCATTAAACACTCACCGTTCTCGCGAAAAGAGCACCAAACAAGCCCATTTTTGGTACACTATGGTGCTATTTCTAAGAAGCCAATCAAGAAGAAAGTCCCACAAAATGATTTTGATTTTAGCAGCAGCAGCAGCAATAGCAGTAGTAACTATAACCAAAAACCTCAGAGAAGTGATCGATGCGACGGGACCCAAATTCCGATGCTATGCGTGGATGAGATATCTACAAAAAGGAATTCGAATGTAGATGTCGGGGGGAAGAAACAGCGAGTTTACGCTGTCGAAGTGGTGGATGTAAAATGCGACAATCTCTTTAGCAGACAGCCTAGAAAGATCGGCTTCGCGAAGCTCTCCGGTTCGATTGCGTAGTGGCGAGAATTGGATGGAATTGGATGATAAGAAGTTCTTCTTTTCTTTTCTGCCCTGTTGTAATTGAATTTGGTGTCTCTTGTGATTTTTGATTGATTTAGCAAAGATGGTTTATATGTGAGGTAATGTATTGTTTGAATGCTTTAAAAAAGATGATTTTATTTTATACATAGTTGTGAAAGAGTGCAAATAAGGTCTTATAGTAATTTTGTGCATCAATATTCGAATTTTATAGAGCAGGTTGAGAGTTTGATTTTAAGATGAGATTTGTCTGCTTTGAGTTCTATTAAATTGGAAATTTTGACAAAAATATTGGTGATGCAGTCAAATTAATGATTTTATTATTTTTTAGCAAATAAAACTAGAACAATCAACAGTGAAGTCTATCAAATTTAACCAAAATTTTAAACTAAAAAAATAGAAAATAAAGTAAGAGAGTGTTAGATTAAAAAATAATAATAATATTATACAGTTGAGGGGCCGATGTCCAAACGAGTAATAGTCGAAGGGTTTACTGTATATTTTTACCCAAAATACAATATTCAATGATTTTGTTGTCATCTTTGAAATGTTGTCAGTGTTGGAAAAGAATCTCAGTGTGTAATGTTTTAAGGACTTGCATGAAATAACCACTTTTGTTATAGTGATGTTGTCAAATGAGAATTCAATTACAGATTCGACATCCACTCAAACCCTGATGCCATGAAAACAAAACCCCTAAAACCACTCTAACCCCTGTAACCCGGAAACGTCTTAACCCTCTATTTCTTGCACTGTAATCTTCCGAGAAATGCTCTTGTTTCATCGTACGAGTCATATACTCTGGCTTTCCGTATTTGCTCTCCGGAGAGAGCAAAGGAGAGCGAGAGACGTCGCTAAAAATTGCATCGCTTTCTGCCATGAGGAGAGACGTCACTATGTTAACATTTTGAAAAAAATTAATATGAAAGATGAGTTGAAGGACACTAAATTCACATTTAGAACTAAAACTTTTAACATGAAAGATGAATTGAAGAACACTTAATTCACATTAGAACCAAAACCCATGAAGGGGAAAACAACACTAGCGCCAGAGGTAGGAAACTAAATTCTCATCAATGCTACATGCAACACAACAAGACATAGCAATTTGCATGTAAAATGTAAAAAGAGCATGCAAGAAAATTTTACCTTCGTTGTGGGAAGAATCACTATGATCCATACGACCAGGACTCATATTATCAGTTCCTACATTGTGTGATGAGACAATCAATTCTAAAGGCGAAACACAAATTTGCATAAACAAAGAGTAAAGAGAGCAAACAAGAACACAATTTACCTTCGTTATGGGAAACATCAGTGTGATCGATACGAACAGGACCCATATTTTCAGTTACTGCATCATATGACAATCAGATCCGAAGGAAAAATACAAGAAATTGGATGTAAATGTCAAAAAAGCATAAAGAGACCCAATTTACCTTCGTTATGAGGAAAATCCACAGGAACAGAATCAGTGCTGTTAGGTACTACATCTACTACATTCAATACGACAATCAAGTCCCCAGACACGTAAAAGAAATTGCATGAAAAAATAAAAACACAATTTTACCTTCATCGTGGGGAGAACCAGTTGTGTTTCTAATATTGTTTTCTTGGCGAGGGACGTCGGTACTGGCGCTATTTAAGTGGACAGGATTGGTATTGTTGTTGAACGAGAGCTCAACCTCCCAGTTATTGGAACTGCCCGCGTTTCCAGTCGAGCCTTCTCCTTCAAAACTCAGTCTTCGTCGCTTCAATCTTTCACGAACTAACTCAAAACAATCAAGAATTACCAATTCATAGTATCAATTATGAACAAGGATAAAAAATAAAAAAAAAAAGGTTAAGATCATCAAGGAGAAGTAGCGTACAAGAGCCAAAAGAAGTGCCTCTTTTCCGATTTGGGTCCATGACGCCTCTAACTATTTTCTTGAACCTTTGCTCTTGATCTCTCTGCTATAGAAAAAGATTTCTAAATGATTGCAAAAATATATGAAGAAAAAAATTTAAGCCGTTATTAACTACTTATAGACCTTTATAGACTAACATAGCTGAAACGAGTTTCCGGTTTGGATTCCACTGCACCAAACCAAACCGGCTCACTTGAGAGAGCCGGTTCGGCTGATTTTCTATTCGGATTCAGATATTATCGGATACGAATACGAATATTTTCGGATAATATCCGATCCACTTTCACCCCTATTTCAGATGCATCCATATTTTCCACTTTTCTTGTCATTTTTCAAAAGAAAAAGGAATTAAAATCTAAAAGAGGTTTTATTAATCAGGATGTGCCCGTAGCATTTTTCTTAAAACAAGGGCTCAAATTAACCAAAGAAGCTAATCATGTATAGAGCTTATAAAATAGATTTATTTTAAAATTCAAAATGTATTATTATAAAATAATGCCTAAAGAAATCGTAGATATTTTGAAACTTGAAGAGTCTATTAATATCTGTAGTTTTCCAAACTCGAATTGTATTCAAATTCATTTTGGTCAAATATAATTATGAAATCCATTATTTATTTATAATTCGTATTCGAATTTGTATTCATGTATTAAATATAATAGGAATATGGTAATGTTAAATATCCTAGCGCATTTGATTATTTTCGCCCCTACTGTCATTCATACATTTAAAAGTGAATGTAAATACCCGAAAAACCTAGGATTATATATATATATATATATATATATATATATAGAGTTGAGCTAGAATACTCTTAAGAGTTTTCTAGTCACTTTACTCCCACGTCGTTTTCGATGTTGGGACATTCGAATCGGCGATCGGCTCCGTTAGAATTGATCTAGAGTATTTGAAGTACCTAGAAAATAAGTTTCGCAATTTTTCGATATCATTTGCCTAGTGATCGAAAGGGCTCAAAATCAATGGCTGAAAATAAAAATCTCACAAAATATGATAATATGACTCTAAAATTTTGGATCAAAAATATTGATCTTGTTTTATATAGTATAAAGAATTTTCTATCAAAATTTCACGTGATTTGGATATTTTTACACCGTTAAACTTGCAAACGGCTCACCACGACCATTGAAAATTATTGATTTTGAGCCCTTTCGATCACCAAGAAAATGATATCGAAAAATCGCGAAACTTATTTTCTAGGTACTGCATATACTCTAGATCAATTCTAACGGAGCCGATCGTCGATTCGAATGTCCCAACATCGAAAACGACGTGGGAGTAAAGTGGCTAGAATACTCTTAAGAGTATTCTAGCTCAACTCTATATATATATATATATATATATAGAGAGAGAGAGAGAGAGAGTTCGGCTACTATACTATCGATAATATCAAGCGCTTGATACTATCGAGTTTTTCACCTTTAGATCTATCCTTTGACCAAGATTATACTATTTAACCAACCAACCACTCAACCCTAGAAGACCGCTATCATCTTAATTGGAGATCACTATCATCCTAATCGTACATCTTTTTATCCAACGGCCGAAAACTTGATAGTACTAAGCCTTTGGTACTATTAGTAGTATAGTAGCATATATATATATATATGTATAGTATTTAGGTTGCATCGCTCCCTTTATCTTGGAATGCAAATAACTAATGAGATAAACATGCCAATTTACAGGCAATTTAAAGAAGATTCCTAGATGCATCTAGAATCATTTCCGGGAAAGGTACATGGGAAAAAGAAGACTATTCATGCAGATCATCATGAATGGACATGTCACCATACATGTTACACCATGCCAATGGCATGGCATAATGTGTGCTAGACTTAACTGCCTAGATCGAACAGTGTTTTGGTCAAGTCAGGTTATCCTCAATGCATCAGAATGTTGCTTCTTATGAGAAGATTTTTTTTTTTTGGACAAAACTTATTAGAAGATTCAAATGAAATTCAAGTTACGGATGATGCTTATTTTAGCTCCCAGTATCTGCACAAGGTAAAGGGCTATAATCACTTTACTACCAGAGATCTATACAAAGTAAATGCTTCTATAGTATAAGTAGACTGCAATCCATCTTGTCCCCGAAAGATCTACATCATTTCTACTATCCCAGCTAAAAAGGTGATATTCATTTTGAATAGCTTCCTTTCTCTGATTCCTCAGCTTCTAATTGCCAATCATGCATGATTGTCTGAATGTCGTAACTTTTGCTAAAACAAGTACATTAAAGCCTGCAAACACTGACGACTATAGATACAAGTGTCCAAGCACTATACCAATGAATTAAGAGATTTTATAAATGACCCAAATCGAATTAGAGGTTCCATCTGTGGACTTTTATGCTGATTGGCCAAGAGGCGCATACAAATGAAATAAGTTCAAATAAGAGATTGCAGGTGTGAGCACTTCTCGACCAACATACTTGCCCTAAACATGGCACACTGAAACTCCAAGCGGGCACGGTTCTAATATTTAGGAGTTTCATTACAAAGCAACTTACTTTAATTAGGATGTTACCTTTTGGATTTCCTCATTTGTTCGCTGGAGTGCTTCATATTCCAAAGCAAAACCTCCATGTCCAAAATAACATTCTGGGTTTTGGTTTTGATCAGAGCTCTGAAAGTCTTGGTTTTGGCAGTGTTTCAGCAGTTTCAGGCTTTTGTTTTGGACATTAGTTGAAGGGTCTTCGAACTTTTTCAGCAATATAATACGTTTAGAGAATCAGAAGAGCCCAGAAAGCTCATAGATTGCGCAAAATTTTAGTATATTAAGAGAAGTGTCTCTTTTTTTTTCCCCTTTTTTACTTTAATAGAGTTAGCTTTGTATTGTCATCTGCTGAAGAGACCAAAATAAAACAAATGAAATAGTACAAAAGTTTCATAGATTGATGAGATAATGGCCTATAAGTTAATTTCTGTCAGTCCGGATCGACATACTAAATTAAACCCTTTCTAAACCCATCTCAGCTGAAAGCGAAGTTCTTTCAATTGGTTCGACCCTAGTTTCCGATTGGCAGCAGCCAAAGTCTCGCTCTAACAGTTGCTTTTCTCCGTGTAACCACTTTTATCTCTCACCTTCTACATTTTACCTCCTTACGAAGTCACCTTAGCATAATCATAACAACAGATGGAACATAGCTGGTACAAAAATGTTTCAAATAGAAATAATAGAACTAGTGCCGTTTAAAGTGCAAGCTATTCAGGAAATGAGCAAGAAATAACCAGAAAAAAAAAAAAAAAGTACCAAACAAAATTTTGAAGAAGCAAACAGCAGGAAATTCAAAGAGGAACCCTGAATAAAACCTCTCAATTGGGCACGAAGCACCGTTCGAGATTCTCGGCGGGATCAACCTCTGAATCGGCGCGCAAGTCACGGTCAGGGAGTAGAAGGTGAAATGCGGTGGCGCCGCCGCCGCCGCCGCCGCCTCCACGGCCGCCGCCCCCGCCTCCGGGCCCGGCGAGCTCCTCTTCTGTGAGAAGCCCATTAGACCGCTCTATAGCGGGGGATCCTGGAGAACCAGAACCCTAGTAGAGGATTCGACGGAGGAGTTCCTGGTGGAAGGGGGAATTTGTAGGGTTAGGGTTACGGCGCGAAGCGGGGACGGAGGTTTTGTTTGGGGGACTGGGTGGAGGGCACGAGAGAGGTTTAAATTTATTTTCGGGAGTTCCCGCGCTTGCCCGAGTTTAAACTTTTTCCCCGCGCTCGTCCTCGGAACCAAATACTAACTGGGGAAAAGAAAATCTTAAAATGTGACAGTGACATAAATGACGTGGTATCTCTAATTATATCATAATTTTTTAAAAAGTATTTTTATTGTACTTTTCTTTCAAACAGAAAAATTTAATAATTTGATTAGATTTATCAAAAAATTTGCCATGTGTTAGCAGGAAGAAGAACAAGGCTGTAATACTATCAATAGCACCAAGTTATTGGTGCTATTAGATTTTTGGCCCTTAGATGAAAAAATGTACGATTATGATGATATAGGCCCCTAGGGTTGAGTGAATTGTTGATTGAATAGTACAATCTAATGGTGAAAATATTTAAGGAGTTAAATTTAACGGTGGAAAACTCGATAGTACCAAGCGCTTAGTGCAATCGTTAGTATCCTAGCCAGACTTATGGAAAGAAAAGATGGATGAGATATAAATGAATTTAAATCATAAACTAGAAAAAAGTATAAATAATAACATATAAATTTGAAATTTTAATTTACATATTAATGTTATAAGGTGAAAAATAAAATATTGATAACTTGATCGAATGGATGAAAAACAAATGATGAGACGACAGAGTAGGTGTATCATGTATGGGTGAAATTTTTTAAACGCCCTTAAATTAGAAAATTGGAAGGTAGAGATTTTCTCTCGACAGAAAAAAAAAAAAAAAAAAAATTGACCTATCCCTCCAACTAGATGGCTGGCAAGCTAAATTACTATCGAAAGAAGGTAGACTTATTTTAGTGAACTCGGTTTTAACCAACCTTCCGCTGTATTTTTTTTCAATTTTCAAGGCTCTCAAATGGGTAGTTAAAAGGATTGAGGCATTAAGGCGGAATTTTTTCTAGAAAGGCGGAGTCGATATCAAAGGAGGTGCGCGTATGGTAGCATGGAGTTGTATCTGCAGGGATAAGATGGAAGGAGGACTCGGGATAAAGGATCTTACCTTGATGAACAATGCTTTACTCTCGAAATGGTGGTAGCGTCTATTCAAAGATTGGGAGATACAATGGAACACTCTTATTAGAAGATTATATTATAAGAGGATGACACCTATATGTGAAGGAAGAACGTTTAAACCGGCTTCACAATGGTGGAAGAATGTGCTCTCCACTAAGGATATTTTTAAATGTGGCACATACTTCGACCTCGGAGACAGACGATCTATTAACTTATGGTCTGATCGATGGTGTGGAGAAGCTTCTCTCAAAACAGTCTTTCCGAATATTTACGAAAAGGTAACAAAAAAAGCAGTTTTCATCAAGGAGTGTCTCTTCACGCAAGGCTGGAGATGGAGAAAGATCCTGAGAGGGGTTGGGGTTGGGATGCCGAGGGGAGATTGTAGAATTAGAGAATTCAAAGAGTTCATTTCTACTTTTCACGTGATTGATAGGCCAGATGAAATTCGTTGGAGATGGAATGCACAGACGATTTTTACTGTTAAGTCGATGTACTCACTAATCAGAGATGGGGCTATGCGGGATACTCTTCTTCTAAAAATTTGGGATCTGAAAATTCCGTATAAAGTTAGAATTTTTATTTGGTTAGCCCTTAAGAAGCGTCTACCAACGGTTGATAATCTACATAAAAGGGGCAGGTCTAGGAATCTACAGTGTGTCATGTGTGGTAGTGAAGCTGAGACTGTGGATCATTTACTTGTGGGATGCATATTCAGCAAATTTCTAATGTTCAACTTACTTAATGGTGGACATATCCCGGTATATATAGTAGAGGCCACGGGTGTCTGGGAGTTTTTGTCTGAGAATCGCCCACAATGAGCATCAGCGAAAGATCTGACCAAGGTCACAATGTGTTGGTAGATGATCTGGCGGGAAAGAAAATGACATGCTTTTTAGAAACCAATCTTCAGACCTCCTATACGTGAACTGTTTTTAAATTTTACTTTTTATTAATTTTATTTACTTTCTTTATTTTATTTTTCTACGTTTTCTTTTTTATCATTCATTTTTATTTTATTTTATTTATTATTATTATTTTTGGTTTGGTGGCCTGTAACTTATTCGATGCCGAGTTGCCTCAACTTCTGTAGTTGAATTCATTTTCTGTATGAATGAAGCGAGTAGCGTGCTCCCTTTCTCTCTAAAAAAAAACAAATATTATAATAAACAAGTGCAAGGCCTTTTTGCATAAAAAATCCACTAGTTTTGGGCTTTTGCAAAATTGGGTCGCTATTTTTGATTTTGCATATTCGGTCCGGATTTTCAGTGAACTGACCAAAATACCCTTCTTACTTTTTCTCTCTCCTCTTTGTTTTCTCTCTTCTCTTTTTTTTCTCTCGCTCTTTTTTTTTTCTCGCTCTTTTTTTTTTCTCTCCGAAGAAGGCGGTGAAGGCGGAGGCGGAACGCCTTGCCTCTGCCCCTCATGCCCTCACTCTCGCCCGCGCACCCCCGTCCTCCTCGCCTCCAACCCCGCCGAGGCCGTGCCGCGCCGCGCCGCAGCTCTTTTTTTTCCCCCTCTCCGACCCTTCTCCACCCGCCGTCCTCGCCGCCACCTAGGGGTGAAAGTGGATCGGATATTATCCGAAAATATCCGTATTCGTATTTGATAATATCCGAATCCTGATAGAAAATATCCGGATCCGGTCGGATACGGATACGGATATGGTTTTACAGAGTTAAATTTTTTCGGATATCCGAAAAAAACGGATATGAATACGGATATCCGAACTTTTAGTACAATTTTAGTTTTTTTTTAATTATATACTTTATACTTTTGGATCCGCCCCGGCCTAATTATTGAAGATTTTGAGGCTTTAACCGTTAAAGAATCAAACGAGGAGTCTACTTAAACATTGGAGAATTGAAGATGTGAAACAATAGATAAATATTTTATTCACATACTTTGTTGGATGCGACTTGATGTATAAACTATGTTGGATGGACTTTTAGTCGTATTATTTAAATTTGGTGACTATTTTGATGGCATTTTGAATTTGCTGTAGTTGCTAACTATTTAAATGGCTATGTTTTGAGAAATCTTTCTTATTTACTCCTCTAATTCATTGCCAATCATGGTACGAAGGGATGATTAATACATGTTGTGAGAAAAATAAGGATATTTTTATGTTATTCATTTATTTTATAATGGGTTATATATGAAAATTGTATATTTTATGTGCGAAGAAATAAAGTGAGAAAATAAGATAGAAAAATTAAGTAAATTTTTTGTGTTTCTCGTTTATTGTATATATGCATATTAATTATCCGAATAATATTCGAATACATATCCGATCCATATTCGAATTCGAAAAATATCCGACCATATCCGAATCCGTTTTTAGCGGATATGGTAATAAAAATTTAGCATCCGATACATATCCGTATCCGAAAAAAAAAATATGGATATGGATATGGTTTCATCAAATATCCGACCATATCCGATCCGTTTTCACCCCTACCGCCACCGCCGGCGACGAAGAAGAAGTGCTTCATGGGGCCGAGAAGCACGCCGGCGAGGGTGGTGGATCGTGACAAAAAAAATTGTAGAGAAAAAAAATAAAAATAAAAAATATTGTTTCCCTACTGAAAAGAATAAAAAACAGAGAAAAATGAAGAAGATGATGAAATTACACTGTTAAAAAAATTACAGTATTTAAAAAAAAATTACACTGTTTTAGTGAATGTTGCACTATGTAAGAGAGAAATTACACCATTTTGAAATTAAATTTACACTCTTTAGATAAAATTGCACTATTTAGGATAATGTTGCACCATTTCTTTCTCTTCCTCTTCTTCTTCCTTCATCCTCCACTCTTCATCCTCATCCCACCCCCCCCCCCCCGCTCTCTCTCTCTTTCCTCACACTTCAAAATAATTTTGCACCGTGCAATCGAAGCCGGAGGAGGAGGAGCAGTCGTAGTCGCGGAGGTCGAAGAAGTAAACGAGGAGGAGGGAGAGGGAGGCGTAGGCGGTGATGGGCGGGCGCATGGGGTGGGGCCAGGGTCAGGGGCGCAGGGGGCGGGTCCCCTGGGCTCGCTCGGGCGCAGGGGGCCCCCTGGGGGGGCGGGCGCGTCCGCCCGCGCCCCTACGGGCGTCTGGCGCGGGCACAGGGGGCGCAGGGAGCGCCCCCTGCGCCCACTGGGAGGGGGGCGGGGGCCCGGGCCCGGGCCCGAGCCCGGGCGTGCACAGGGGCGCAGGGAGCGGGTCCCCTGCGCCCCCCGCTCCCCGCTGGGGCGGTCACAGGGGGCGCGTCCCTTGCGCCCATGCCCGTGCCCGCGCCGGCGCCTGTGCCTCCGGCTTCGACCGCACCGATGCAAAATTATTTTGGAGTGTGAGGAGAGAGAGAGAGAGAGAGAGAGAGAGAGAGAGAGAGAGAGAGAGAGAGAGAGAGAGAGAGAGAGAGAGAGAGGGATGAGGATGGAGAGTGGAGGAAGAAGGAAGAAGAAGAGGAAGAGAAAGAAATGATGCAATATTATCCTAAATAGTGCAATTTTGCTTAAACAGTATAAATTTCATCTCAAAAGGGTGTAATTTCTCTCTTAAGTAGTGCAATATTCATTATAACAGTGTAATTTTTTTTTAAACAGTGTAAATTTTTTTTAACAGTGCAATTTTATCATCTTCTTTTTTTTTCTCTATTTTTTATTCTTTTCTGAAGGAAAATAATGTTTTTTATTTTTTTTCTCTACAATTTTTTTTGTCACCATCCACCGCCATCGCCGGAGTATAACTATATTTTTTCCTCTCTCGTCGGCGTGCTTCTCGGCCTCAATAAGTACTTCTTCTTCGTCGCCGACGGTGGCGGCGGGGACGACGGGTGGAGGAGGGAAAAAAAAAAGAGTCGCGGCATGGCGCGGCCTCGGCGAGGTCGGAGGGCAGGAGGGCGGGGTGCGCGGACGAGGGTGAGGGCGTGAGGGGCAGAGGCGAGACGTTCCACCTCCGCCTCCGCCTCCTTCTGAGAGAAAAAAAAAGAGCGAGAGAAAAAAAAAAAAAAGAGGAGAGAGAAAAAGTAAGAAGGGTATTTTGGTTAGTTTACTGAAAATTCAGACCGAATCTGTAAAATCGAAAATAACAATCCAATTTTGCAAAAGCCCAAAACTAGTAGATTTTTTATGCAAAAATGCCCAAGTGCAATGCACATTGCGTAAAATATTAAAAGTATAATATATATTATTTAATATTTTGTAAAAACTAAGCACATAGTTTATTTTAAACTTCTAATGGACGTGGCTTGAGTCCCACAAAATTTTTTTAAAAATCAAACAAGAATAAAAACTCTTTTCACAAATGAAGAAAAAATTGTTCTAAAATGGCATTAGAAAAAAATTCAGGACAACATAATAACTTGAAACCACAAAAAAATTTCGAGTAGCTCAATATGACATGCAATTCATCAGGTGTGGTTAAAAATATATATATATATATATATATATATATATATATATATCTGCATAACACATTATATTTATTCAAAAATAATAAAATATTTATTTAAAAAATTTAAAAAGACAAAAATATGTAAAGATTAAATAAGCCATAAAAATTAATATGGTCTAAATTACTATAAACGAAGAGAAAGATCCAAAAAAATGCACAGATATAAAAAGATTTACCTATGATTTAAAATGCACATATTCAGGAAAATGATATATATGTAAAATAAAAGTGAAAATCAAAACGGCAAAATAATCCTATAGAGTTGAAAAGATTTGCATTTTAAAATTCGAACAATATCATAGTTCTACTAATTCAAAAAGATTTACACTCTACTTATAAAATTCAAAGTCCGGATAATATTAAAAATCCCTTAAAAAATAAACAGAAATAAAAAAATTCCTCCAGAAATAATCGAAATAGATTAATATTTAAACAACATCAAAAATCTTTTCAGAATGAAATTACTTCAAAAATAACATAAATAAAAAAAAATCCGAATAATGTAATAATTTGACATATTTGAAAACTTTGCACTGAGAAAAAGATAAATTTTTTTCTTCTTAAACAACATCAGAGCGGGAGGAAAAGGGAAATAAAGAGTTCTCTATAAAACCTGCATATAGATAAGATAGGAAATTGTTCGAAAGTCTATTAGGCGCGTCAATGCGTCATGAATACTTTCTCAAAAAAAAAAAAAAAAAGAAATAAACGAAGCGGCAAAGGGCTTGGTGGTTGGTACCCGAGGTCCCGAGTTCGAATCCTAGTTGATTCACATTTCCAGCTAAGTTTATTTCTAAAAAAAATAAACGAAGCGGGTAGCGTGCTACCTTTCTCTCAAAAAAAAAAAAAAAAGCGTCATGAATACTTAAAAATGTAAGAAAGAAAACCGTATAAATATTTGGGGAAAAGTAATGGCGCGACAATATCGCCAAAAAAATAATAATAGATATTTTATCTTTTGATCGTTGGAAAGATCAACGTTTTAAAATTATTATATAATATCAAAATTTTATTAAGATCATTTTATGATACCAAGAAATCTGTAGAAAATTTTGGAAAGACATGTGATATGTTATACGGGATATTTCGCTTATCATAATAGTAGGACAATATCATTCAAAAAATGACAGATTTTATTAAGATCCAACATTTTAAAATGCACGTGATAATTATTTTAATTTATTTCAAATTAATATAAATTTGTATATTATATATATTTATCTAAAAATTTACAATGTAAATTACATTTTGCAAGTTTATATGCTATATTTTGTTAGAAAATATCAGCAATATTCTATATTATTTTTTATATACATTAAATTTTTTATATACTTTTTGAATTCTGATCAATCTAGAATTTAAGTATGTATTTTAAACTAAAAGCATCAAATTTTAATTTATATTTACTTTAAAATTTCATAAAAGCACGTCTTTTGAATTTGGGTCTGTTGACGGACCTTTTTTTGGTGAAAAAAAATTTGATTCCTCTTTTTCTTATGCAAACAAATAGGGTCACAAAATAAGGTTTGTATTCATCTTTTTTTTTGTCTAACAGATAACATTTTTTTTTTCTAATTAAGTATTTCTCTATCATTTCATATTTTTTCTTCATACATGAATATTTTCAAATTATGTCAATACTATATACTGATTTTACTCGTTATGTTAAAATTTTGTTGATTGCAACCAACAATTAAATTTGAATTTAATTTCAAATATATTTTTAAATTTCAATCTTATTTAATTTTAAAATTTTATTTTATATTAAATTTATAGTTGAAATTTAATTATATGATTTAAATTTAAATTTAAAAATTTTGATATTAAAGTTAGAATTTGGGATCAAATCGTCGTATAAATTTAATTTTTTATATCAAATTTAAATAAATAATTAAAAAATTTAATTAAGGTGGATAAATTATATTCTAAATTTGAATTAAAGTGAATTAAAATTTTGATACATTTATTTTAAAAACACGTCGTTAACTTTTGAAATCATTAGAAATTCAAAAGTATATGGAAATATTTAATGTATATATATCTAAAAAATTTGATTGGATAACAATAGTTTATTTTTATTTGAGATATTTTTTAACAAATTGATCATAAGAATTCGTAGGATTAGATCTATAGATGAATGGAAATGCTAAAAATTTCTAACAAAAAATATATTTTCTATAAATTTATTTGTTATATTTTATAGAAAATATCTGTAATATTTCACAATATAGACATAGATAAATAAATAGTCTGGAAATAGATGCAGATAGAGATGTAAATATAGATAAAGTAGAGATAATATCTTCCTGAAAATATGATGAAAAATCTATGATTTTATTTTTCTCTTTAAATAAATTTAACTGGATCTTTTATCTGAATTGATTGAATTTTCTTTCGATCTCGTGCCAAATCAGTGCAAAGCGGTAGCATTAGAATTAGTAGTGTTTCGGTTATTATAAGGTTATTATTATTGATAGGCTATGCATGTGCGAGTCGGTTTAGTAGTATTTCGGTAGTAAGGTTATTATTGATAGGTTGGTTTTCTGTTTCCTAGTCCGAGTCGGTTTTCTTGGAATTAAGTTCACTCGGACTCGCTCGTCGGGTATTTTGGCAGCAATAAATATGGATGGGTTGGGGGTGCGTATTGTATCCTAGGCTAATTAGTAAGTACTACTTGTTCTCTTCTTCTTTCTTTTTTTTTTTTTCTTTTTTTTTTTCCTCTTCTCTTCTCTTTCGCTTGGCGTTTTGCTTCTGCAGCTGCGCGGGACAAAAAAACAAAAGAAAAGAAGAGGAAAAATTAAGCCAGCATGCCTGGGCGCTACTCATATAGAGTGTTTGCAAATGATGTTGATGAAACCGTCCGCATCAATCAGTATCCACAACCGCCGCTTCCCTCGTGGTCTTCCATGTTCTTCGGCGTCGCCTTGGTCGTTAGGAACATCTTAGAGGACGAAGAACATGGGATAAGGAGCGTGCCCGTAGATCCTCCGATCCGGTGGTATCTGGAGATTGGGTGCACGGAACTGTGCCGCGATAGCGGCGAATTCAGCTGCAACGGAGTGTCTAAGGAGGCCCGCAAGATCATGTCCGAGGTACTCGAAGAATGCATGGGGGATGCAGTTCCGTCGTCCACGCGAAGAGGCATCGCAGAAGACTTCGGCTTCCAGGCATGCTGGATGCTGTGCGACGCGCGCTACGCGCTCTGCAGAAAGCTCCCGGTAACCGTGGAGCTCACAGTCTTCTCTGCCTTTCCGGTGACCTCTCGTCTTCGCCTGATGCCTATGCCCGCCTCCGAGTCGGCGATAGAGGGACTGGAGCAGGCCCAGCTGGCTTCGGGGTTGGCAGAGGATGAGAAGTGTGCAATCTGCCTCGCCGAGCTCCCCGCCGGGTCCGCAGTCACTCGCTTACCCTGCTCCCATTATTTCCACGGCGAGTGCGTCGTCCGGTGGCTGCGCACCAACTGCGTCTGCCCTCTTTGCCGCTTCATCCTGCCCCATTAATCTTTAAAGTCGTCACTGCTTGCCGTTATGAACATCTTAGTAGTTCTCACCTTTTTGGTAAACATCATTTTGCATTACTGCTAAACGTTCTGTAAACATCATTTTGTATGTTTTCTGTCTTTTTCTGTAGCCTTGCGTACTTACTATTTTAGCAGGTATGCGGCGTCTGTTACGTCTCGGGTTCGGGGCGTGACACCAATACTGGCGCCTCTCCCCAGACGATAATATTGGCACTACTGATTCTCTCCGTAATGAAAGTAAAATTGGATTTCTTGTGTGTTCTTTTATTTTTTCTTTTACATGCAAATTTTGTATTTGTGTCTTCAATCTGATTATTGTGTCGCATGATAATAGTATCTGACAATATCGATCCTGGTCACATGGACTATACTGATTCTACTTAGAATGTTGATCCAAGGAAAAAGGTTGTGTGGATCACAAACGTTTAGAGAGGAATTTTATTTTCATGAAATATTTGAGAGAATGTAAGATATAGAGTTGGAAGTTATATTTTCTCTGTTAAGAGTTTTATTTTCATCTGTAATTTGAATTTCTATTTGACTATGTGTTTTATTGAATGCTGACTAATTATCATGTGAGCAAAGAGCAAAAAAAAAAAGCAAAATAATTTAGGTGCAGTTAGTATTTTTATATCTATCACTAAAAGCCATAGAATATTGGTTGGTTGGAAGGACGTATTCATCGCACTTAAGAGCTCTAATACAATGCTCATGAATTTCAGCGTATGAGCCCTCACCAGTAAGCATTGCTCTTTAGTTTTTTCCTAATTTCTATAAAGAAATGCTAAGCTTACCATCAAAAAAGAATTATAATTTTTACAACTCTTCATTCAATAATACTAAGTTTTACTAACTCTTTTCTAGTTTCTAGTGAAAAAAAATAATAAATGTGAGAAAAGCTTTGGATGGGATTGTTGTAGGATCACAACCAATTTTTGAGTATAGCCCTAACTCATTTTTATATCTTTGTGTTGGGTTGTTTGGGTTGTTTAACTTTGTGTTGGGTTGTTTATTATGGTTTGGCATGATATAATATCGGTGTGTGTTGCAGAATCCTATTCATGCCAAAGACACCAATATCATTGGTGTGTCTTACGATAAACATGTTAATCCTGTCCACACCAAAGACACAAATATCATTGGTGTGTCCCATGCAAGATATGTTAATTTTCTTCATGCGAAAGACACTAATATGATTAGCGTGTCTCATGAAAAATATGTAGTATGATTGGCGTGTCTCACGAAAAACATGTTAATTCTGTTCATGCCAAAGACACCGATATTACTGGGATATTTTATGCAAAACAGTTAATTTTGTTCACGCGAAAATCTCACAAAAAACATGTTATCGTGTTACAAATAACTTTGCTCATGTGAAAGGCACCAATATCGATCCCCTGGCTGGCCTAGGACACTAATATTGGCTCCAATAAAACTATCTCAGTGCAGTACAAAAGGCCCTAAAATCCTGGAGTATAGGGCTTATAAGAAAGTTATAGTTTAAGAAAGCAAAAACTATAACTTTCTTTTTCTCATCAGTGAACTTATCAAGTTGGTTCGAGTTCAAAAAATATTCTAAAAAAACAACAACACTAACAGAGTATAATTCCTAACCGCATATTCCTTAATCCAATATGGTCAAAAATCTATAAGCACCAATAACTTAGTAATTTTAAAAAAACATAGGAGCTCAATTCAAGAAATGCTGAGTTTATCATAAAAAAAGAATTATAATCTCTACAACTCTTCATTCAATAATACTAAGTTTTACTAACTCTTTTCTAGTTTCTAGCGAAAAAAAAAGAAAGAAATGTGATAAAACTTGTAGAAAAAGAAAAGCTTTGGATGAGATTGTTGTAAGATCACAATCAATTTTTGACTATAGCCCTAACTTATTTTTATATCTTTGTCTTGGGTTGTTTATTATCATTTGGCATGATACAATATAATATTGGTGTGTGCTGCACGATAAACATGTTAATCCTGTTCATACCAAAGACACCAATATCATCAGTACGTCTTACGATAAACATGTTAATCTTGTCCACACCAAAGACACAAATATCATTGGTGTGTCCCATGTAAAATATAAAATTTTCTTCATGCGAAAGACACTAATATGATTGGCGTGTCTCACGAAAAATATGTTAATTCTGTTCATGCCAAAGACACCGATATTACTGGAATATTTCATGCAAAATAGGTTAATTTTGTTCATGCGACAATGTCACGAAAAACATGTTAATTCTATTACAAATAACTTTGTTCATGTGAAAGGCACCAATATCGAACCCTTGCTGGCCTGGGACACTAATATTGGCTCCAATAAAACTACCTCTGACCGTTTAAGTTTTGAGGTAGAAAATATGACGGCATCACTGTAGTGCAAAAGGACCTAAAATCCTAAAATATAGAACTTGTGAGAAAGTAAAAATTAGAACTTTCTTTTTCTCATCAGTGAACCTATCAAGTTGGTTCGAGTTCAAAAAATATTTCAAGAAAACAACAACAGCCTCAATTGGCTGAAGTTCTAGCTTTCCAGCAAAACTGCCGCAAGCTAGAATGACATGTTATTTGCATATTTATGCGATAGTTCTTAAATAAGTAGTGAATACATGAGAAACCAGTAGCTTATGATTCAGCAAAAGACTAAACTACTAACAAAAAAAGGTCTGCAACAACTATTTCTCCAATAGAAGAGCATAAACACAGATCCAATAGTTGCCGTAGCAGTTTTAAAAATGGCTTTTCATATCATACTTTTGAATGGAAAACTCTATGACGAACTTCTTGATCACATTGGCTCTGCCATTGCTCTATCACAGACATCATTCCATGTAAATCCTTAACATTACACCTTGCAATTCTTTTCCGACAATCAAAACAGTTCAAAGATGAGAACAGAGTCACTGAATAGCCAATGCTTATAAGGAAATTGATAGCGGCAGTTCAACATATAAATTACCAACAACAAAATAAGATCTACATCAACTAGTTCTACCGCAGCAAAACGAAAAAAGAAAAAAAGAAAATACAAAAAAAGATCAAAGTGATGTGAAAACAAATTCGAAAAGTGGCTTCTTCCAGTCAAACTTTTCTAGTTGAAAAAAGATCAAAGTGACGTGAAAACAATTTCGAAAAGTGGCTTCTCCGAATCAAACTTTTCTAACTGAAAACCCGAGGATAAACTCCTTGATCTCATCGTTAACCACTCTGTCCAATGCCGTCCTTCCATCTGCATCTTTAACATCGTACTTCGCACCGGCCCTCAATAATTCCTCAATCTTCGGTTTGTCACCTTCAGACGCCGCCAACATGAGTAGGATATCAATGGGGTGAATGTTTTGGTTTAAGAGAGCTTCCATCTTATCGTATGAGCCCTCGACAGCAAGCATTCCCATGTAATTGAAATACTGCCAAAAATTGATGAACAATTGAACAAAACTACAAATATCAGAAATTTTTCAACGAGCATAAACAATTATAACTAGAAAATGAGCCAGAATATAGGTTTTTTAGTGAAAAAATACAGTCGGAATTCTTTTATAGGAAATTTGAAAGTAGAATGCCAGTTTTTGCGACAAATAAAGATGAAAGGCTTGTGAAAGAGTAAGAGAGTAGTATCTTGTAAGTTACTAATTATATACAAATTAAAAACCAAGTGAATAAATCTAATCAATAGGCTCGACAACTGTTATATAACTCATTCATCTGCATGAGTAAGTTTTCAGAACTTGACAATAGACCATCCGAAAATGATGCCACTTGATTTGAAAATGTTGATAAATTCATCTTTATAGAACTTTTGAGTCATAACCTGAGATAGATTACCCACAGCATGATGCTTTTAACCTCATTTATTTATAGTTAATCAAAGAGTAATAGTTTTTTTGATATGTGATCAAAAGCAAAAGGCTTGAAAGATACTCTATAATCACGTACATTTGTTAAAAGAAAAGAATGACGAGTTTACAATAACATAAATAAAAAGGGAAAGAGAACATTGTGTAACTGGAAATGAGAAACTTCTCTGTTTTTGGGCAACAATAACCAAAATGAATACAGTTCCTTTCCCCAAAAAAGGGAATAAAGTTAAGACTGCAAGCATAGACAAACTATACATAATGGTAGATAAACTTGAGTACACTTGTGTAAGGCTGAAAATGAATTATTAGTGCTCCAATCGATCTCCTAGTCCTATAAAAACAAAGTGAAAGGAAGAATACAATTAGTGTTATTAGCTTACATGGATAGAAGAGACTCTACAGCTGAAAACTGGGGAAATTTTTGGAAGCTTTATAAAGTTTTAACAACACTTAACTAATGCTCCCATAGGAGATCTAAAAGTCAACAAAATTGAGGCTGCATTACTTCAAATTATTTCATCTCAGAGAGAATCAATAGAACAAGCTGACACACGTGTGTGTTACGCGTGAAGGTGTGGGCACGGACATGTCCATGTATGCGCGCACATGTGTGAGAGCAAAGAAGGTTGATGAAGCAATAATATTATGCGCACCTTCGAAGGAGTATATGGAAGTAGAATTTGAGTTGAGTGATTATCCCACACATCCCAAATACACAACCATGAATTAAAATTCTCCTCTTAGGTACCTACTATGCCAAAATTATGAGCAAAGTTAAGTTTTTTGGAATTAAATCTCTTAATGCCTACAATGATGAGCAAGAAAAATGCAATTCACCCTTTCTAAAACAAGAAATTGGACTAGAGTTTTTACTCAGGCAATTCAACAAACACTTAAACAGCAACGACGAAAATTCTCAGGAGAGCCAAAAATTCAGAAGCAAGCCCCCCCAAAAAAAAAAAAGAGAAAAGAAAAGAACATTGAAGAAAAGGAATCACCTGCTCCACATCGTCGCGGTCGAAATCGTCGCGGGATTGGCTCCCGTAGATCCCCGCGCCCTCGGCGTCGACCCCCCTGTTCCCGAACCGGAACCAGCACGTGGCCCCGCGCCCTCCGCCGCCGCCGCCGCCGCTGCTAACCTTTGCGGCCACCCTGTTCCCCCCGAACCACCCCAATCTCCTCCTCGCCGCGAGGAACGGGGATCTCAGCTTGTTCGACGAAGACGACGAAGAAGAGGACGAAGTGGGTGGGATCAGGAGTTGGATGGAGCATGGAATCGACGCCATGGATGGATTGGATTCCTTTCGTTCTCCTCGCTCTCTCTCTAAGCTCTGTATTGCAGTGGTGGAGTGGGAGGAGTTACAGGTGGGATTTTTATTTGGACTTATCCTGGGCTTCGATTTCGAATCGATTTAGATGCGGAATAAGGGTATAAATAAGAATTAACTATTTTAGGGATAAATATAAATGTGGGGATAAGAAAAATAGCATTTGCATGAGAATAATTATACCAGCTTATTTCAGATATCCGAGAATTACTATTTTCGGGCAAAAAATTTATGTTCGGATATAAAAGGGGTATAAGAGGTTATCCCTCCCTTATCCCCGATCCAAAAGCTAAGGCAGTTTGGATTGGGGATAAGGGGATAACACTTTTTCACTCCCTTTATACTCAAATACAAATTTTTTATCCGAGAATAGTAGTTCTCAAGTATTTAGAATAAATTAGTATAATTATTCCCATCTATACCCTCAATTTTCTATATATAACTATTCACTATTCTTTTTATTCTATATTATCTATCAAAATACTATTTTTCTTATCCCTTGAAATAATTCAGTTTTCATCCAAACGTTATTTTTCTTCTCCCCACACTTGTACCCATCTTTGGAATAGCTAGTTCCCGCTTATATTCGAACTAAACGGTTTAAGTATCGTTTGGTTTCGAAATAAGCAAAACATGACTATTCCAGGAATAGATATAAATTGAGCTATAAGCGGGGATTAAATCAATTTTGCGTTTGGATGAAAATTAGGTTATTGCTGGGAATAAGAAAAATAGCGTTTGGTTAGATAAGTTGAAATAAGAATTAAAGTGGGTAACTATAAATAAAAATAATAATATTATATCTAATTAATTAATACAAAATATTAACTAAGTAATAATTCAACTTATTTAATCTACTAATTAATTATGAATATTGCTAAAAAAAAACCCCCTTAATATTAATTAATAAATTAATTAGTAAATAATAATTTAATTAATCACAAGTAATTTAATATATTAATAAATTAATAAATAAATTAGTTAATAATAGTCAGATAATTAATTAAAAAATTAATTAAATTACTCAAAATATTAATTAATTAATCAATATAAGTATTAGTTATTGACTAAAGTATACTAAATAATTAATTATTTAATCAGCAAATTAATTAAAATAATGAATTAATTACTCAAATAATTAATTAAATATTTATTAGAGTAAAGTTAATTAGCCATCCAGTTAATTAGTAAATAAACTAATATATAAAATATTAATTAAATAATATTTTATTATAAATCGGATATTTTATTATTAATTAAATATATTATGTCTATATAATTTATGTTTAACTAAATTTAGAATCTTAATTAAATTTGGAATTAAGTTGGGAATAGCGTTATTCCGCCAAAATTGTGGAATATTTTATCCCAGTTATTCCGGAATAATCGAGAATAGTAAAGTTTGACCGGAATAAAATATTCCGACCAAACTTCACCCCGTTTGGCGAAATAGCGGGGATAACTAAAGTTATCCCCGCTTAACCCCCAACCAACGGGACAATTTGAATTGGGGATAGGGGGGGATAACCCCTTATCCCGCCCTTTATACCCAAACGTAAATTTTTTATCTTTCTCGGGTATTTGAAATAAACTAGTATAACTATTCCTACCTATATTCCCATTTTCTATATATAACTACCCACTATTCCTCTTATTCTATATCATCTATCCAAAAATTATTTTTCTTATTCCCAGAAACAATTCAATTTTCATCTAAACACTATTTTTTTATCCCCATACTTGTATCTATCTCTGTAATAATTAGTTCTTGCTTATATCCGAAACCAAACGGTGCTTTTATGTAATCTCTTTAAATGATGTTAGAATATGACTTTTATAATTTTTTAAATATTTTTTTGCTATAAAAAGACTTTTCTCCAGGTGCTTTTGGAACCCCTGACATTTCTTGAGGATGATGGATTCAGTAGATCAGATTAAATGGAATTTATTTCATACTGTACATTATAAAGTTACATTACAAAGATTAATGATAGTTGGGCCAAAATTAAAGTTTAGCCATGTTTTTTCAACTATTTGACTTAAATTAACTTGAACTTTTTTTATTTTAGAAATTATGCAACAAGACAACTCGATATTTCTGATTTGTCCAAATCGTAAAACTATTTGGACTTTAAAAAAATTCATCTGCTCCAAACCAACTGATGCAATTATATCTAATCAGATCCAAGCTCCAATTATTTAGGTACCACGACTATTATTAATCAAAGGATGGAATTGGTATGAGATACATCTGAAAATATTTTGAATTAAAAGCTATTGGCTCAAATCATATTACAAATTCAAAAATGAGTGATTCCAACTCAACATAAATATGATTGGGAGAAGTTGTTTCCTTCATATTGGATTGAAAATTTTGACCCTTATATATCGTTTGAAAAAGTATTTGGCTTATGGTTCAGGAATTTTCTGATTGGTTAAGAGTTGGGATAAATAAATTAAATTAAATTAAATGAAATAATGACATTTCAAAGGAAAGAACAAATTATGGAGTGCCACGTGTTAATAAATAAAAAAAAGACCTTTAACCTATACCTTTTTTTATTTTTTTATTTGAGGCCTTTCTACTCAAACTAAATTTTTATTTAAAATTTAATGACTTATTAGCTATTAGTTGTTTATTGTCTTGAATGTATTTATTTGAAGTGATTAAACTTATTAAATTTTGTACTATTCTCTTAAATTTGATAAAAATTTTAATTTATCTAACAAACATTACTTATTTGTAAAAATTAAAAGTTAATTGATAGATTTTCTGTCAAAAAAATTGATGTTGAGAAGCCAAGTCAGAATCCAAACATTTTTGGGTTTTTTCTCCTCTTCTCCAATGGGGAATAATTCCTAATTAAACTATGTTTTAGATTGTAAAAAGAATTTAATGTAAAATAGGCCAAACCTTTCTTAAATTATAGCACACGTCCAAATAGATATCTAAATTTTAAATATTTTAATTTTATTATTTGATTTCATAATTTTTTGGCTAAATTACAGAAAATTCCCCTGTCAATATCCGCTTTTTCACTTCCCCCCCTATCATTTAAAAACCTACACTTTGCCCCCTTGTAAAATGAAAAATATACACTTTGCCCCCTGCCGTCAGTGTTCCGTTAATAAAATATTATTATATATATTTTTATACCCAAAATACCCTCGAGTCCCTTCTTTCTCCACGTCGCCGCCAACCTCACCGTCCCCCGCCTCGCCGTCCTCCGCCTCACCGTCGACGTCCTCCGCCGGCATGGCTTCCCCGTCCCCGTCCCTGTCCCACTCCTCCTCCGCCGCAGCGGAGGCGGCGCCATCGCTCGCGGTGGAGGAGGCGCGGCAGAGGCGGCGACGGCGGCGGAGGACGACGGAGAAGGAGAGGAGGTGGAGGAAGAGGGCCGCGGCGAGGAGGAGGGAGGCGAGGTGGTGGTGGCGGCGGAGGAGGGGTCGGGGGAGCGCGGGAGGGAGAGGGTGAGGCATGAAGGGCGGAGGGGTATTTTGATCATTTTGCCATCAAAGTTAACACCGTACTTCCTATGTACATTTTTCATTTTACAAGGGGGCAAAGTGTAGATTTTTAAATAATAGGGAGGAAAAATAAAAAAACGGGTATTGACAGGGGTTTTCTGTAATTTAGCCTAATATTTTTGTACATATGTTTCTAAACCTTAAAACTTTTGATAATGTATATATAGCTTGCTCTCATTAGTGACATAATATTCTCTATCAACTACTTAATTATAAACATAACTGGATATTTTTGTTTCTTCCGCAAGTCATTTTCTTGTGAAACATTAATATTATTATCCACAAGCTAGGTTACGTTACACGTAATCAAATGGTAATTTTTAAAGGAGAAAGCTTAGATTATGAGTATTTTATTCTTCTTTGTCGAACCTCCTCTAAATCTATCATTTAAAACTGTGTTTGATATATAGATTAAAAAAAGAAACTTTCTATTGGAAGGGGCGTATAATACATAAATGTGGAATGAATCACACAACCCTTCAAATTATCTCAACGAAAACTCGTTTGAGGAGTTAATTATCTCAAATCAGATTACAAATTCATAGATTGATGAGATAATGGCCTATAAGTTAATTTCTGTCAGTCCGGATCGACATACTAAATTAAACCCTTTCTAAACCCATCTCAGCTGAAAGCGAAGTTCTTTCAATTGGTTCGACCCTAGTTTCCGATTGGCAGCAGCCAAAGTCTCGCTCTAACAGTTGCTTTTCTCCGTGTAACCACTTTTATCTCTCACCTTCTACATTTTACCTCCTTACGAAGTCACCTTAGCATAATCATAACAACAGATGGAACATAGCTGGTACAAAAATGTTTCAAATAGAAATAATAGAACTAGTGCCGTTTAAAGTGCAAGCTATTCAGGAAATGAGCAAGAAATAACCAGAAAAAAAAAAAAAAAGTACCAAACAAAATTTTGAAGAAGCAAACAGCAGGAAATTCAAAGAGGAACCCTGAATAAAACCTCTCAATTGGGCACGAAGCACCGTTCGAGATTCTCGGCGGGATCAACCTCTGAATCGGCGCGCAAGTCACGGTCAGGGAGTAGAAGGTGAAATGCGGTGGCGCCGCCGCCGCCGCCGCCGCCTCCACGGCCGCCGCCCCCGCCTCCGGGCCCGGCGAGCTCCTCTTCTGTGAGAAGCCCATTAGACCGCTCTATAGCGGGGGATCCTGGAGAACCAGAACCCTAGTAGAGGATTCGACGGAGGAGTTCCTGGTGGAAGGGGGAATTTGTAGGGTTAGGGTTACGGCGCGAAGCGGGGACGGAGGTTTTGTTTGGGGGACTGGGTGGAGGGCACGAGAGAGGTTTAAATTTATTTTCGGGAGTTCCCGCGCTTGCCCGAGTTTAAACTTTTGGGAGACGGACCGTAAAAAAATCTAAAAAATAAATACAAAAATATTTGATTAAGATTTATATGGTCCAGCAATTGTCTATTTCTACAGAAAGAGCAAAAAAATAATAATTCCACTATAAAAAGAATAGAAATACAAGTTTACACTTTTTGTTCTCACCGAATAAAAAATTAAAAGTTTTACGATAAATTTCACATTTCTCTTATCCCAACAAAAATTCAGAAAAAAAAATTCGTAAAATTGAAAGACAAAATTAGAGAAGTATAAAAAATTTTGACCAAAATTTTTTATGCCATTGCTTCGAATAATCTAAATTGCTCAGGTAATTAGTCGAGAACCCTGCTCCGCCCCGGACTCCAATTTTCATCGCATGCCAGCTACCTCTCTTCCGTTTTTGTACAGCCATCGGACGTCGTGAATTAATTAGCCCCTGAATGCTAATTACTTTAGTTACATGCGCACATCCCATCTCTACGGTCCATAATAGCTTTTATATATATATATATATATATATATAGAGTAGAGCTACTATACTATCGGAAGCACGAAAGGTTTAGTACTTTCAAT
The DNA here is from genome assembly GCA_016920855.1 of Puya raimondii. Classification (NCBI taxonomy): domain Eukaryota; kingdom Viridiplantae; phylum Streptophyta; class Magnoliopsida; order Poales; family Bromeliaceae; genus Puya; species Puya raimondii. Next base: position 41,762,515 of record JABWPP010000049.1, on the reverse strand, counting down.
TTTTTAGCCCTTGGATGAAGGTCTTTGATCATTTATAATTATTGGATTAATACTATTAACCAGTGGGGACTACTCAACCCTAGGGGGACCACTTAACCCTAAAGGGAACCGCTATCATCCTAACTGTATAATTCTTGATCCAAGGGCTAAAAAATCGGAAGCACCAACTCCCTTATGCTTCCGATAGCATAGTAGCTCTACACTATATATATATATATATATATATATATATATATATATATATATATATATATAGAGACCGGCTATAATGCTTGTAAAAGAATCAAGCACTTGGTGTTTGTAACTTTGTCACCGTTAGATCCATTTCTTTGATCAATTTCATTCATTAGATTATACTATTCAACCAACCATCCACTTAATCCTAGGAGGCCCACATCATTCTAACCGCACATCTTTTAATTCAATGGCTAAAATTCTACAAGCATCAATAACTTGTGCTTTTAAAAGTATAGAAACTCAATTATATATATATATATATATATATATATATATATATATATATATAAATAAAATTATTATGAATTTCCGTAAGATTCAAACCCTCTCTGTACTTTAGTAGGGGAATAGTGGGACCAGTCTCTTTTCTCAAGTGTACAGAATAATTATTTTGTGGGACCTATTTTCGTTCTCTTTTTAATTAGCATGGGTGGCTTCTCTTTAATTAGAGACAAACTTCTCAGACTTTCTCTCTTCATCCGACCGCCCCTCCGTCTCCTCTATCTTTTTTTTTTTTTAATTTTCCCCTTCCCTTCATCTACCCGTTCGCCTCCCCTTGCCCTCTTCCTCTACCTCACCACCTACGCCCCCTCTCTCTCCCCCTCTCTCTTCTTCTTCTCCATTGTTTGCTTTCACCTACCCGTAGCCCCTTTTTTTTCACATCCAGAATTTGATGGGGCATCGCCAACCCTCTCTCTCGCGTTCGTCCCCCCCATCTCCCCACAACTCTGTGTTCTCTCTTTCTTTCTGGAGTTTTGTAGAACCCGTACAAGACGCTTCGGCGGCATGGTCGTAGCGGTGGCGGAAGCGATAAACGTGATGGCGTTGGAGACCAAGGCGGCAGCGGTGGCTGCGATCCGAGGCGACGGCGCAACAGTTGCGTACATTGCTCTCTCGGAGACAAACATCAAGTAGGAGAGCTTTTCTATATTTTCCTTTTTTCTCTTTTTTTTCATTTTTTTTTTTTCATCTACTTTTACCTATTTTACAGGATTTGGAGACTGAGGGGCGGCATTGGTGAAGGCGACGGCTGTGGAGAACGAGGCGACGACGGCAACCGTTGCAAACCTCACCCTTTCGGAGACCAACATTAAGTGGGAGATGTTATTGATCTTTTTTTTCTTTCTTTCTTTCTTTCTTTCTATTTTTTTCACTACTTTTACCAATTTTACAGGATATTTTGGGAGTTTAAGGTGAGTTGGGTTTGCCGAAAAAATCCAATTTCATTAATAAAAATCTAGAGTTTTTTTTTCCCGTTTAGATACATGATTTTGTAGAGAAAATATCTTCTTTTTTTTTGGGAGTCCCTGTTCTTACTGCTTTCTTATGGAGGACCCCTCATTTTATAGGATTTTTCAGGGAGTTCAAGGTGAGTTGGGTGTGCTTAAAAAAAAAAATCTAATTTCGTTAAGTAGAAATCTAAATGAACTTATATGAGCTATATAGCACATTTCTGTGTATTATTTTTACGCCTATGTGCTTATACTGTGCAATTATTTAGTCTCAATTGTTCAATCGCTTCTTGAAGAGCTGCCGGGACAATTTTTGATGAACATGCAGACTTGGGGTAGCAAGTTGTACTTTGTTCATTATGATGAAGCATCTATCTGAATTTAAGATGCTTTTGTGGATAGTTTGAGTGTATGGTAATGAAATCTTTTCTTTCTGCTTGCACTCAACAATTTTGTTTCAACATTTTCTTGCGTGATGTTGTATTTATAAAGCTGAATTTTTAGAAACTTCATAGCTTTCTATTATTCAAATTTGTTCAAATAGTATTGGGGAGCTTTCCTTTTATTGTGATTAAATGTTGCTTTTTGGAGGCATAGTAGTATAGTTCTTTTGTCCCTTTATGACCTGTTAACAAAAAATTGGGAAATAGAAATGGTAATTTGAATTGAATAGGTTATTCTCTTTATATATTACAAATATTTGGTTTAGCAAGTTGTCGGCAGCACAAAGGGCAATGGTTGCTGGTGCGTAGCACCCCTTGACCAATGCCGGTTCTCAAAATCATACCACGCCTCTTCATGATTCGATTTGATCTGGTGTCCCTGCATTCATTTTAATGTAACTGACTTCATACTTCTATATTATTCTTAAAATTTCAATTACTAAATTTAGCCTTTTAAGTTTATTATTCATATTTCTGCTATTTGAATATTGATGGCTATCGATTTCTTTTTTTGGGGGGGCATGTGTTGCATGATCTGCAGTGCTAATACAAGAAAGAACTAAGTTCTAATCTAATTCGAGATTTTTTTTTTTCTCTCTCCTTTTCCCTATTGTGATATAGCATATGATGTCATAAAAACTCATCAAATTTTAGTACATCTTTTGTTACCTAAGACTTTCAAGTTCTATATTGTGTTTATGACTGACTATATTTTACTTTCTCTAAATATAGAATGCCTTTACATCTTTGTTTTTCATTTTTATTTATTTGTTTGTCCTCTTTGAGTCACTACCATGATAAACTTTCTCTTTTCATAACCCAAGTGTATATTCTAGACGATGTAGTGTTAATATCTTTTGCAAAATTTTGAAGCAGACATCATAATTTGAATTTGGCATATGTTACTCCTAAGAAATTGCCATGTTGTATATGCATTCAGCTGTTTTTTTTTCCTTTATCTAATACAATCATTCATTCATATAGGGAGGGAGCCATTAATAAGAGGCTAGGGGACTATTTGACCCTTTAGTTTCTGAAAAATTACATAAGAAGTCTTTTAAGGCTTTTTTTAGAAGTCCAATTATATAAGAAGTTTTGAGCAAAAACATATCTGAATTTTCTTTTCTTTTCAAATAGTATAAATTTTGTTACCATTCAGCTTAATATATTAGCATACCTACACTTTTGCTATACGTATTTTATTACCAATCGACTTCAGTGCATAAGTATACTTAGACTTTTGCTGCAAGTTAATCCACTATTTGAAATAGCTTTTATACATGATATGAATACTATATGATCACAAATAGCACTTCAACCTAGAGAATGAATTCCAATATTATTTAGATAGGACATAATAATTAGAGTTCCTACTTCTTTTGTGCCACTGCTTATTCATGTTTGGTTTCCTATTGCTTCAATTTGCTTTTTGATTTTGGCTTGGTTACTTATGCTTTTCTACGTTGGTGATGCAGATGTATATTAACTTCAGGCTTGAAAAATTTTGCTCCACAACTCCTTCCTATTCACCTAATTTACAATCTATTTATCTGAATTAATTAATGATGAAAATTGCTATTGAAGCTACTGTTATTCTCTATCTATTTTTGTTGCTTGCTGCTCAAAGTGAACGACGGCAAAAGGATAAGCAGTAGCGGCAATAACAACTGTAACAACGCAGGCGACGACAAAAAAAGAAGTTGAATAAGGAGAACAAGAAAAAAGAACTCAAGAAGGAGAAAAGGAACCAGCAATTACAGGAGCAGCAGTAACAGTACAGGCACAATTGATGGCGAAAGAAGAAGTGGAAGAAGAAGTGCTTGATGATTAAGCAGATTGATCCTCTGAGCCTCAAGATATCTATTATTTTTAGTTGGAGTTTTGTTTTCTAGGTTACCTTATCTACAAATCCTTCTAAAACTATGTTTCTTATAATTGTTGGGTTCATCTATAAGCTTTGTGTTCTTTTGAGTTTATATCATCTTACTTTCTTTTGAGTTATTTTTCTTCAGTTTGAGAGCTGGTTAGAATTTGATATATATTCTCTGTATGCACTTATGCATATTTAATTTTATGGAGTATACGAGAAGCTTATCCTTGATTTCAAATAGCATTGTCCCTCCAAAGAAGATCACATCTCAAAGTTTCATGAAGTTTCAGTATGAGTAAGGACAATCCAGAGATTATACTGGATATCCAGAATGAAACAGAAAAGCAAACATACACCTAATTAAGTTAAATATTGAATTAGTGGGTTGCATTTTTATAAAAGCGTGGAAAGAATATGGTATAAAAGAAAAGCTTGATTCTAAGTAAAATATGTAGAACTTCTGGTAGATTATAAAGTTAGAAGTGAAGGTCAAATAAATTATCTTTTATTCTTTCTTTAATTTTATTATATTTTAGCCTCTAAGCTGTAAGTTTAAACCTTGCAAGTTAAAATTAGTTGTAACTATAAGTTCCCTCCCTTTTCACCATTTTGCAATGGATATACAAAAATTAGTTATAATATTATTTTGCTTCTACAGAATCTTCCGCCGCAACGCGCGGGTATCTTCACTAGTATATATAATGCATTAGCTCAGTCAACAAGTCAAACTAGAAATTGTAAATCCTAATTCAATTCCTAATCCATTCGGATTACAATAGAGCCAAATCAGAGTCTAATTAAATCTTACATTAGACTCCGTCAATAGAAATTAATATCAAGGTCTACTGATATATTCCGTAGATCCGGTGCATGGACTAAACCAATATAAAAAAAAAGGCATATCTTTAACATAAATTCTCTCCGAAATTTCTGAACCAAATACTAACGGAGAAAAATAAAATTTCTAAAAACGGCAGTCACGTGGATGAATTAATTACATTTTAGCCTCTAGAGTTCACCAATTACATCATGATTTTAAAAAATTTATTTTTCTGTACTTCTTTTTTCAAATAGAAGAATCTAATTGAGTAGGATATGGATCGCGTGGTATGACTTTGGCACCAATAATTTGGTAAGGTTTATTATAATAGAATAACTGTAATAGATAACAAATAATTTGGTGAGGTTTATTGTAATAGAATAACTGTAATAGATAAAGATCCAACGTTTTAAAATTATTATATAATATCAAAAAAATAGTAGAAGTTTTTGGAAAAACACGCCGCCCGTTATAAATTATTGCTTATCATAACGTCAGAACAATAGTCCCAAAAAAAAAAAAAAGATATTGTAATTTTTAATCGTGGAATAAGAACTAACAGTTTAAAATTATTATGTAGTATCAAAATTTAAAATATGATTGAAATATTTAATGGTTATATGATATTTATCAAATAACAGAAGATCGGATATTGTTAGGAAAGTGATTAACATTATATTATAAGTAAAGGGTTTTTTTTGGAAAAATAAAGAGAGAAGAAATTTAGATAAATAAATAGTATTAGATATAGATATAGTCATATAGTGATATAGATATGTAAATATAGATAAAATAAATATAATATCCTTCTGAGAATACAACGAAAAAGCTATGATTTTATTTTTCTCTTTAAATTTAAGTGAGTCTTTTATCTGAAATTGATTGAAGTTTCTTTCCACTTCGTGTCAAATTAGTAGAATTAGTAGTATTTCAGTAAGACTATATATGATTGATTGATGTAGGTTTTCTGTTTCCTAGTGCGAATCGATTATCTTGGAAGTTCACTCGGAATCGCTCGTCGGGTGGTTTAGCAGCAATAAATATGGATGGGGAGGGGGGGCGTATTAATTGTATCCTGGAGTAATTAGTAAGTGCTGCTTGTTCTCTTCTTAATTTGTTTTCTCTTCTCTCTCTCTGCCTCTCTCGCTTGGTGCTTTGCTTCAAAGAAACAAGGCCAGCATGCCTGAGCGCTACTCATATAAGGTGTCTGCAGATGATGTCGATGAAACCGTCGGCATCAACCAGTATCCGCAACCGCCGCTTCCCTCGTGGTCTTCCATGTTCTTCAGCATCCGGTTGCTCGTTCGAAACATCTTAGAGGACGAAGAACGCGGGACGAGGGGCGTGTCCGTAGATCCTCCGATCCGGTGGTATCTACAGATTCGGTGCACGGAACTGTGCCGCGATCGCGGGGAATTCAGCGGCCACGCGGTGGTTGAGGAGGCCCGCAAGATCATGTGCAAGATACTCGGAGAATTCATCGGGGACGCAGTTCCGTCGTCCACGCGGAGAGACATCGCGAACGACTTCGGCTGCCAGGCGTGCTGGATGCTGTGCGACGCGCGCTACGCGCTCTGCAGAAAGCTCCCGGTGACCGCGGAGCTCACAGTCTTCTCTGCCCTTCCGATGACATCTCGTCTTCGGTTGATGATGCCTAGGCCGGCCACCGAGTCGGCGATAGAGGGATTGGAGCAGTCCCAGCTGGCTTCGGGATCGGCGGAGGATGACAAGTGCGCAATCTGCCTCGCCGAGCTCCCTGCCGGGTCCACAGTCACTCGCCTACCCTGCTCCCATTATTTTCACGGCGAGTGCATCATCTGGTGGCTGCACATCAGCTGCGTCTGCCCTCTTTGCCGCTCCGTCCTGCTCCGTTAATCTTTAAAGGCATCACTGCTCGCTATTATTTTATGAACATTTATCTTAGTAGTTTTCACTTTTTATTATTTTAATTCTGCAAGTATGTCAATCGATTTGCTTGTCCAATATAATTTAACTCTTTTTTTGTTTTTGTTTTTTTGAAGTGGATAATTTAACGTACTGCTTATTTGTGTTAAGCAATCTGTATATTCTTATTCTCTAATTTATTTATTAATATAATTTTTTTAGGTGCTGATGTGCTTCTTTACTTCACTATTTAGGAATCTCAAGCTCCATTCTAGTACATGTTGGGACAAAAATACTGCAGAGTCCACCTATATGATGCAGATGACTTGAAACGGGTTCGTTCTGAGAGCTTGCGTGATCCAAATAAACCGTTAGATCAGTTCTAATTAAGTAATTAATTAGTAATCATAAAGAATTTTGAAAGTGACTTTAAAAATAAAAGAAAAAAGGGTAAATTAGACTAAACCCAGCAAACTTCCATCAAAATTTTATTTTGCATCTTATTTGTTAAAACATCACTCAATATTTTTTTGAACTTTTCTTGTCTCGTGCTTGATCATTATTTTTATTTTTTTAATTTCTTTTATTCTTATCGAGTTTTCACACTATAAGTTTAATTATTCTGGTAATTTAATTACTTATATGATTATTATATCTTCATCTTCCATTTTAAATTAGGTTTGAAAATCATCTTTTATATTTTTATGTTTTTCTTATTTAGGACTGTACGAACAACCCTCCTCCCACTCGGGCACTCGCACATCAAAAAAAAAAAAAAAAAAAAAAAACCCTCTTATTCTTCTTCTTCTTCTCCCCTTCTTCGCCCGTAGAATCTCTCTCTCTCATGGTGGTGATGGGGTTGATCTCGAGGGTTCTGGACGCGGCGGTGGTGGCGTTCTCGGCGGCGGTGGCGGTGGCGGCGCCGCTGATCGACGCGCAGGCGCTGGTGCCGGAGCGGCTGGTCCCGGCGCCGGTCGCCGAGCTGCGGCGGCGCTACGCGGCGGAGTTCGGCGACTACCTGGTGGCGGAGCTCCCCTTCTTCTTCCGCGGCCTCGTCCTGGTCGAGCTCGCCTTCCTCTGGCCCCTCTCCCTCGCCAACCTCTACGGCGTCCTCGCCGGGCGCCCATGGGCTTCCACCACCTCCCTCATGGCCGGGGTCTCCTCCGCCACCTCCATGGTAAGGACCAAAAAGCAAAACCCTAACGCTAATTGTGGAAATCACCCTAGGTGGGAAGGATCTCGTATCGTGGTGTTTGTTGGTAAAGTTTTCAACTTTGAGGTCGTCGAATTTGTGCATCATCATCATTTGTTTTTGCCTGTAGCTATGGTGGTGCTTGTTGGTAAAGTTTTGAGCTTTTAGGCCTAATTTGAGAGTTTCGGAGTGATTTATTCGTGTATGTAGTCAATTTGTAACTTGATTTGCTTGGTTTGAATGATTTTTTTTTTTTTTTTTTTTTTTTTTGGTGGAAATGTTCATGGGCTTAGTGATTCATAACCTTTCTTATTGGATAAAGTCAAATGTATGAATATTGAGTTATTTGTTGGTGTAGTTAGTGAATATGTGACTTGGTATAATTGGTTTGAATGATTTGTTTGGGTGAATTGTTACTCTTGATTCATAATGTTTCTAATTAGGTTTTGATGCTTGGCTTAGATTATCTATAATGGCATGACTGTAGATCTGATTATTGTTGAATAAATTAGTCTTGTTTCTGGTAATAACTAGGGCTGCTTTACTTGTTATGAAAGTTCTTTAACTTTTAGACTATCCGACATTTTGATTTCTTTCTTTCTTTTTTTAAATAACTGTTGTATGGTTTTCTATATCTAACATCACTAGTATCGGTGTAATCTCGTATACTATTACAATGGATTTTGTCAATGCAGGAATATAGAATATATGTTGTAAAAACCATTCTGCAATATTGGTGAGTGATAGCCAGGGATATTGAATACATTTGTACCTCTCATCAAGAGGAAGCCTAAATTGCTGATAATTCTTATAATTATAAGTTCATCTGATGAAATTTAGTTACTGTTGGTTGTTCATAAGAGTCGCATGACCAACAAAATGGTCACGGTGCTATAAACTGATTATTGACATTGGTGGCGGAATTTGATGACAGCGAAGTCGTATCACTAGTATCCTGCTTTTGTGTACTTTAACCTTCTTGTTCATGATAGGCACATTTAAGTTTTCCTTACTGTTGTCTTTTTTTTATTTTCAGGCTGCCATTCTAGCCGAACTTCTCGGTTCGGGAAGAGCTTCTGATAAGCTGCTGCAAATGTATGTCCCTTTCATGGTCTTTGCCCTCTGCGCAATTTTGCGTGGACTCCTTCCTCGCCCTGGACGAGCTGTTACTTCTGCATCACATGCTCCTTCTGCTCGGAAAAAGAGGGCCTAGGAGAAAAGGGCTTTCCGCCGAAGCACTTTTTGCTAGATATATTTTCAGGTGCAGCAGAAGTTTAATGTTGCTGACAATTTCAATATGCCAAATTTTCTTTTCCGTTCTTATTTATTTGAGAGAATCAAAGATGAATGTGACGCCTTCCAACTTAGATTTGCTTTGCAATTTTGTCATCTTGTGCTAAATTAGATCTAATTGAGTGTTTGATTTGGATTAGTCATGACATTTGTGATGCTATTTTTGAGAAATCCATTGTTCTAACATCTTTGAAGCTCTTTATGATGTTGGATTCGAAACCTAAGCATGAGTCATGTTCTTCCATATAGAACCAGAATCTAAATGGATTTTGCAAGATCCTACTGAAACTTCAAAATAAAGAGTGAGAGGGTTGGGACCAATTTGATCCTATTTGTAATGATCTAGGATGTACTGTAGCTTAACTATATTGAAGTTGTTATCCGTAAGGGCCGGATTTAGGGCGGTGTCTTGGATTGACGGTGGGACGAAACTTAAACCTGCCGCTGCGCTTAACCTGCGACAGCTGAAATCTCCTACCCAGTATCCATTGTGTACTCATTTAGATCGTCCCGTATCCGCCCTGAATAGGGCTTGACACAATAGAACAGGTTTTCTGCTAATCCGTCGTGTTGCCACCCCTATTCAGAAACCTCCAAATTCTTCCATAGCAGAACAGGTTTCCTGCTAATTCGTCCTGCTGCCATCCCTGTTCAGGAACCTCCTAAACTTCTTTTGGGTGTAGGAACCTGATTGCTCCACAAAGGTCCACAATGCTGTCTTGTTGTTAACCACTGATATAAAAAAATCTATACATAGTGGTGACCATGCTATGTAATTCATCTATAAAACTCTCTCTGATCTTTCTGAAATCTTTCCTTTACAATTAAAGCAAGAAATTAAGGACCAAATGTTAATTTCTCGAAAGATTATGGTTTTCTCTTTCAGAGTAAGAAGCTTAGCTCTCTACTTTTACCGAGTGAAGCAATCATAATTCCATCAATAAGGTACGATTGTTTTTTTTTTTTTTGAGAGAAAGATAGCACACTACCCGCTTCGTTTATTTTTTTTTAGAAATAAACTTATCTAGAAATGTGAATCAACTAGGATTCGAACTCGGAACCTCGGGTACCAACCACCAAGCTCTTTGCCACTTGCGCTAGGGACTGTCGGTAACAGGGTACGATTCTTAAACCTTCAATCATGTCGCTTGACCGCAACTTGCGAATCAATTTTGAGTGCAATCAAATTGTCAACATGGTAGTTCCTACATTAGCTAAAATCTGTAGAGTAGTTGGCCTCACATCCAACTAGTTTATGTCTCCATCTAACCACCACCCCTAAATTGGATATTAGAGATAAATACTTTTGGTAGGTAGACCATTTAACTTAAATTAGTTGCCCTCCACTAAAGGACCAGTACTACCTTGTGTTATACCATTACTCATTTGATTGGAGAATTCATTAAGAAAATGAATAGTTATCCTATTGTTTTTTTTGTATTTCTATTCTATGATTAGGCACCACCCTGAGTCACAAATGGACCAAAATGGACCACATATGATAAGCTCTGGCAAGCATTGCTCTCCACAACCTCTCACATGAGAGCAATAGGCACCAAATAGCCTATGCTTTTTCAAAAAGGAAACAAACAAAGTTAATAAGTGACCGACCGTAACCAGCACAATCAACTAAAAGCTTGATGATTGATATTCGAGGTTCCAAATTTAAAATCTAATTCTTTATATTTCTAGCTGAGTTATTTTTAAAATATGGAATTGAGCATATAACTTGTTATCTTTCTTTCTCTTTCTCTTTCAAGAAAAAAAAGAAGCCAAGCTAATAAGTGGGTCTTCTGTTAACTACTATCGGCTTAACCGACTAATTGTTACTAGGGTAACCATTAATTCACGAGGTCGAGAGTTCAATCCGTGCTTGTACTTTTACTAATCGAGGTTCGTGCTTCTGATTTATTAGATAATAAAATAATACCTATATATTGGAAGGTTTCAGTGTTGGGGCCTAGAGGCTAACTCATGTAAAAGAAGAAAAAGAAAAGAAGAAGAGATGATCTTCTTTCAGGATTTGATGACTAATATCACTTTTCCTTCTTCCTTATCTTGTTCCTAGGATTTTTTTAGGTTTCTATTTATGGTTTGCTTCATAATCACTCTCTCATTTCATAATAAGTCATTACTAGACATGTACTCTATTGGACCCACTAGAAGATAAGGCTATAATTTTTATCAAACTTTTTTTTTTTTTTTTTTGGAGAAAAAGAGGGATTCATTTATGAAAAAAATGAAAAAGCAAAGAGCAAGTAAAGTGACATGACAAAAAAAAAAAGAAAAAGGCCTTTTTGCAAAAAAAATCCACTAGTTTTGGGCTTTTGCAAAATTGGGCCGCATTTTTCGTTTTTGCAGATTCGGTCCGGATTTTTAGGTTTCTGACCAAAATGCCCTTTGTATCCCTCCGCCTCAAACGTATGCGCTTTCTAGCTCGTATACGTATAATTTTCCGCGGCTGTCAGGGCATTAAATGCGCCTGCGTCGGGACATTAAATGCGCAAAAGTGAATGCATTTCGCCTGTGACTAATAGTGCAACGCCAACAAAAATGTGACAAAGGGAATAATAGTGCAACGCGGACAAAATAGTGCAACAAAGCTACGAAAAGTACAATTCGTGAGAACTAACAGTGCAACATTCTATATTACATTGTAACTATAAGGAGAAATAACAGTTATTCGTGTGCTAACATGTAAGTAAAAGCGCAAACAAGGTTATAACTAGACCAGTTCTTTTTCATTATTTTTAGTTGGTCGTATGTTCTCCACTAGTTTTTATCCAAAACGAAAATGCACTCTCTATTAATCTAGACCCAAGGATTACATTTGCTTTGATGAAAATTACACTAATTATAGAGAGATGATATTTACAATTTCTAGCCCAGGGCGACTAGTGTTCGTCAAGTAGGCGTAGGCGACGAAGGGAGTTGGCCGTGGAGGTGGGTCGTCGTCATCCCTTAAGAAACGATACCTGCCCATTTTAAACGTACAACTGTCCGCACAATAGTGCAATCAGTGTCTGTGTATTAACGAAAATAGTGCAATGGTTGTTAAGAACAGTGTAATCGTTGATACACTAATGTAACGTAGACGGTTTTGAAGAACTGTTGGTTAATAGGCGTAAAGACACAGATGGCACAGATGGTGGAACTGTTATTACTATACATTAAATGCGCCGACGCCGGTTTACGCAACCCCGTCGTCATCGGGTAGTCATCGGGACAAGAACCAAATCGTCCACGATATTCGCCGTACTATGGGTAGTAAATGCGCCTGCGGTGTTTGCTGTTTGCTGTTTGTGTTTTGGACTAAGCGCCAGCCCGTCAAAGGGAATAATAGTGCAACATAACACTTAAACGATTAAATTATACCCGTGCAACATAACACTTAAACGATTAAAGTTTACCTTTGAAATAATAGTGCAACGTAGACCGTAAGAGTGTAATAGGCCACCAGGAAGTCCAACATAACAATTAAAAGATTAAAGTATACCTTTGCAATAATAGTGCAACGAAATACGCGATAATAGTGCAAAACAGAGAAAAAAGGTGCAACATAGCTTGTAAGTGTAAAGTGTTGTGGTAATAACAGTGCGTGATAGACCGTTAAAGTGTAATACTCCTTCAACCAGTGCAATAAAATAGTGCAGCATAGTATAATATGGTGCAGTATGCAGCCTAATTAGTGCAAGTAGTCACCAACTATTGCAAATCGTCGGAGCTTTATGTGGCCATATGCTTCGTCAAATATTTATTATGTACAATTAGTGCAAGTTCGATGAATAATGAACAAGAATGAAAAATGCTCTCTCATGAACCATGGCCGCATCGGTTGCGCTTAGGGGGGGACGCCCTTCGTCGCCTTCGCCTCCTTGATGAACAGCCTTCCCTTACCTCCTTTTATAATTGAATAACCCTAAAGGTCGAAAGAAAATACTGTATCAAACAGTAGAAAAAGTACGATGCAAACGATTGAACGAAATAGTGCAACATTCTGAAGAAACAGTAGGAAGAACGATGTTTTACGGGTATAAATTGTGCAACATACCTTTACAAATGTTATTTGCTCGCATTAAACGTCCAACAAAACTTACAATAGTGCAATATTTGTATTGAAACAAAGCAACGGCTGTAAAAATAGTGCAATCATTTAGTAAATTCCTGTAAGCTACAATGCATCTGAAAAAACGTTGGTTAATAGGCGGAACCTTCGGTTGTCGTGCCGCCGCTTTCCTTTCCAGAGGAAAAAAGTAATATATTTCCCCTTCGATGCTAGAACATACATCGTAATGATTTCGATGACGTATTTTACTGTACAGGTACCTTTAAAAATGTAAAAAGTGGCTCTAATATAGGTAAAGTAAACAGCACAGTATTTTGAACATGGCTACAGGCGGCGGGAGGACGGACGTACTGATTCCCGCCAAAAACAAAACTTTTAACTGATCTAATCGAGCTTGATTATATATGCATGCATGAATCCAAGTGCACCACTTTTAGGTAACTATATTGCTTCCACCTCATGGAGAACGTTGAGGCGCCAGTCCACTGTCATTTTAATGGTTTCTTCAAGTATGATGGAGCAAAGATCAAGTACGTAGGAGGAAACTGCCGACTCGCTTTTCTTGGTGAAGGGGAGAGTTTTAAGGCCTTGCAAGCCCGTTTCGTCAAATTCATGAATACTTCGCTGGAGCGGTATAAGATGCAACTTAAATTTAGCTACGGTGGAAACACAGATGCACTAATCGATATTGTAGACGACGATGATGTTCGAAGCATATGGAAACTGTATAGAGAGCACGCACTTCTATTGGAGCTGTATGCCGTTAGTAGCATTGTGGAGGTAGAGGTTCGTACATGTGAGCCTGACGAGATAGACGAGGCGCTTACAGACGAGCGCCTGGAAATGTTGATACGCAGCCGGTCCGTTGATGCTTTATCGCCTATACACACAAATGTTGAACTAGTTGGGACGTAAGTAACACCATTGTCTATTTCTTGACCTAATACTCTCTAAATGTTGAACCCTTAAAGCGCAATATGTATCCAATATTGCACTATTCTAGTTCCATGTTGCACTATTTCGTATACCAAATTGCAGTGTCTTTTTCATATATATACTACACTTTTCTAGTAGCATATTGCAGTGTTTAATCATTTGAATTTGTTATATTGCACCGTTTGCTTTGCATCTGTAATGCAGATACTGTCATCCAGTAATTATCGACGACGCTGAAAATAGCGACGGGGCCACTAGTATATTTGATGTGAAAGGTGACATGGATTCCGACGATAGCCTCCGTATCGTCGCATCGCCTCCTATGGACTCTCACCGGACGTATAACGCCCTTGATGTTGTCCCGTTGAGCCAATGTGAAGCATCACTTCCATCGGCGGAACATTTCGACGCCGAGGATCTGGAGGAAGATCTCATCGTGAACAGCGCTACGCCAGAGGCGGTGGGCACTGTCGTAGATGTGGATGATCTCCATGAGGGCCAGATTTACAGTACACAATCTGATTTGAAGAGAGCTATGAAAAAGTACGCCATGAAAAGAGGCTTCGAATACACCCCCACAAAGTGCAACGAAGGAAAAATAACGGCGAGATGCCGTGTCGCGGATTGCCCATGGAGAATCAAGGCGCGACACTTACCAGGAGTAAATCAGTGGTGGGTGAAAATTTTTGTCTCCAAACATACGTGCAGCCGGGCAATTGGAGGCTTGGGGCACAGGAATTGCGACGAGGAATTTATCGCCGCTGAAATTTGGGAGCAGGTCGTAGCGAACGATAAATACACTCCGAAGATGATTCAGACCGAGATTCAGCGCCACTACGGTGCAAATATTTCTTATTGGAAAGCCTACCGTGCCAAAGAAAGGGTACTTCAGACGGTCCGCGGAGATTTCGAGGGTTCGTTCGCTGCACTTCCATCGTACATGCGAGAGCTGAAGATGGTCGACGCAGAAGCATGTGTTCAGCTAGCATACCAGGACGAAGGACGTTTCTATCGTTTCTTCTGGTCTTTCGGTGCCTCGATTCGATTCGTGCTTTCCGGAAGCACTGCAGGCCGCTGGTTGGATTAGATGGTATGTAGTTATTTCATTGTGGCATAAATCACACATTTTATATAAATTGTGCTTTACTACAAATTCTATTGATGTTGTAAATAAAGAGTTTTGCACGATTATACAAATTTTGCTTTATTACACTATTTGCTATAATTCCAGGGACTTTCCTGACTGGTAAGTATAGAGGGGCGCTGCTGACGGCCTCATGTATCGACGGAAATAACTGTATCCTGCCATTAGCTTGGGCAGTTGTGGAGGGCGAAAATCGATATTCCTGGCACTGGTTTTTGGAACGGATGAACGAAAATATCATTTCGACCCTTGAGCTCCATGGACGAAACAGTATTCTCACATTTATTTCCGACCGACAAAAGGGTCTTGTTGAAGCCGTAGGCGATGTTTTCCCAGAAGCAGCTCATGGTTACTGTGTGTACCACCTATCCACCAATCTCCCACACGCGCCCAAAAATACCCCCGCGTGGAGAAGATTCTGGGCTGCTGCGCGTGCATACACTGTCTCCGAGTTCAACGAGGTAATTGAGAAGATTCTGGGCTTCCCTTCTTCCGCAGCCTCCTTGGGTGGCGGCGGTGCCTTGGGGACCGCCTGTTGAAACATGTAAGCAAGAATGCAACATTTAGAGGATTACACGACTACTGGAAACTATTACACTCTTTGACGCACTATTGCACAATTTCTATTAGCAGGATACATCGTTACCCTCTTAGGCCGTTTTCCTCTTCTTTCAGGCTCGCCGGGCGGGAGTTTCCCTTCTTCCGCCGCCACCTTGGGTGGCGGCTGTGCTGTTTCGCCCTCCGGGGGCTTCCCTTCTTCCGCGGCCTCCTTGGGTGGCGGCGGTGCCGACGGGAGTTTCCCTTCTTCCGCCGCCACCTTGGGTGGCGGCTGTGCTGTTTCGCCCTCCGGGGGCTTCCATTCTTCCGCGGCCTCCTTGGGTGGCGGCTGTGCTGTTTCGCCCTCCGGGGGCTTCCCTTCTTCCGCGGCCTCCTTGGGTGGCGGCTGTGCTGTTTCGCCCTCCGGGGGCTTCCCTTCTTCCGCGGCCTCCTTGGGTGGCAGCTGTGCTGTTTCGCCCTCCGGGGGCTTCCCTTCTTCCGCGGCCTCCTTGGGTGGCGGCGGTGCCGAGGGGACCGCCTGTTGAAACATGTAATGTAAGCAAGAATGCAACATTTAGAGGATTACACGACTACTCGAAACTATTACACTCTTTGACGCAATATTGCACCATTTCTATTAGCAGGATACAACGTTACCCTCTTAGCCCGTTGTCTTCTTCTTTCAGGCTCGCCGGGCGGGAGTTGCCGCGCTGCAGCTGTTTCGCACTCCGGGGGCTTCCCTTCTTCCGCGACCTCCTTGGGTGGCGGCGGTGCCGAGGGGACCGCCTGTTGAAACATGTAAGCAAGAATGCAACATTTAGAGGATTACACGACTACTCGAAACGATTACACTCTTTGACGCAATATTGCACCATTTCTATTAGCAGGATACAACGTTACCCTCTTAGCCCGTTGTCTTCTTCTTTCAGGCTCGCTGGGCGGGAGTTGCCGCGCTGCAGCTGTTTCGCCCTCCGGGGGCTTCCCTTCTTCCGCCGCCTCCTTGGGTGGTGGCGGTGCTGATGGCACTGGATCGGCGGACTTCTCCTCGGCCGCCTGTTCAAACATGTTGAAAATAATGCAACATTACGCCATTTAAATAACAATTGCACCATTTGCACATTCATGTTGCATCATTACCCTTTTAGGCCTGGCCGGCACTAATTGCCGCGCTGCTGGTGGTTCCGCCTCCGCAGGCATCCCTTCGGAGGCAGTTTCCTTGGGTGGTGGCGGTGCCGAGGGCATGGCTTCGCCGGACTTGTCCTCCGCCCGTAACGAAGATAACGGCTCGATGTCCTCACAAATCTGTTCGATGACGTTGAGGACCTGCTTTGTTTAAATTAGTACGACAAAAGGGTCTATTGGTAAGGCAAACACACTATTTACACTAAAACTATACTGTTACTTACTCCTTCGCTTTCCAGTAACGCGTTTCCGGTTAAAAGATCCCCTCCTTCCCTATAATCTTCTTGGATGCGCGTAGGAGTTTGTGGGCTCTTTGTCGGCCGCGCAACCTGCATGAAAAACCGGTTGAAGAATGTACAATTACAGTTGCACTATTCTATAATCTACGTTATTGGGATTGTAAAAGAGTAAGCGCGTTACATACGTCGACTTGGATCCTCCGTCCCCAAAGCGGTCGGAGGTCGTACGGGCTCCTGTGGGGGGTCCCCTTCCCCGGGGTGCGCTTCTTCCGTAGCTCAATGGGAAATCTCTTCGTGGGGCTGTGGATTTTGGGGGCTGCCCGATCCTTATTAGATCGGGACGGTCCCGTTTTTTTTTTTTGCACGACGTCGGGCACCATCTTCTGGGCCGAGATGGGTGCCGGCATGGCCAAGATGGGCATTGACGAGTTATGTTTTTTCAAATGTGCCGACACGCTTCGATGCTGACTGCTCCTATTTGTAATACGCTTTGGCGAGGTTGTTGGTGCTGGTTGAGGAGGAGCTGGTTGAGGAGGAGGATTGCGCAGAATGGCCGCCACACTGCTGGCCAGACTATACACGAGATCCTCGAGACGTTCCATTCTCGACATCACCTCTTTATACCGACCCCCTTCTTCCTCAATCATCGGCCGACGGCCAGGTGGAGCAGGAGCTGGTTGAGGAGCATCTCCTACGACTCCTACCAGCCGATGCTCCTCCGGAGAGAGGTCGAGCCTTCGCCGGCATCTAGTGAATTTAAAGTCGTCCTTCACGTTGGATGAACTTCGCCGGCATCTAATCCTATCCCACCTCTGGACACGAGGAAATATTGCACGACGGGAAGGAAGAGGACATCTATACCCAGTGTGCTCGAATATCCACACCTGATTGGAGTAAGACAACATTACACGGACTAGCACACAACTACACTATATAATGCACTAAATAGAACGCTTTTACACTATGATCACCAACGTTACACTATTACTACTTTGCACTATTAATACTTACTGGGAGAAGAGGGGTGCATCCAAGAACGTATCCCACCCGCAAGACATTATCCTGTAATTTTATGGCGGCGGGGCATAGGCTGTCGATTATAAACCGATGTACTACCTCCGGCCAATTGTACCGTGGCAGCGCGGGGAGTTCATCGACAAGAGCGATTAGACCCTTGGGGCAGAGATTATTGGTATTTGTAAAAAGAATGCAAGAAAAAAAGTAGAGAATAAGTAATTTAACGAAGTCGCGGATGTCCTCTTCGTCCTCCTTGGGGGACATCTCCTTCAAAACGACCTCGAGGTTCTTGCGGTCGACTTTCTTCCCCTCAAGGTACCGCTTCTGAATCTCCGAATCCACTTTGAGATTCAAGTCCAAAAGTTGGCCCTCCAGGGGTAAACCGAGCAGCACTGCAACCTCCTGGGTGGTGAAGCTTATGGTCTGCGGGCCTATTTCGAAATCTACCCCATCCTTCCAATGCCGCATGATGAACTCCAGCATGGGCCGGTCTGAGGTGATATCGGGGAAATGTAAGATGTTGGCGAAAATGGTACTCTCGATGACGGAAAGATGATGTGGCTTCACGACAGAGGCGTAGGTCTTCCTATACGCTCCTACGAAGCATCTCGAATTAACTAACAACCTGCCGCTCCGACCGCCCCTGTTCGGTCTCGACTCCGAAGAGTTAGACGCCATTGCAGGGAACGAGAGTGTGGCAGCTTCTGGGTACCAAACCAGACAAGGTTGGTTGCAAACAGTGCATAAATAAAGAGAATGAGGGGAAGACAACACTGTAAGGCGGTTGAGAGAAAAGGAAGCGGAAAGCGGCGGGTACAGAACCCTATGTATACAAGCGCCTTTTCGGGCTTTTTCGGGCCTTTTCGGGCCTTTTCAGATGCATTGTAGCTTACAGGAATGTACTAAATGATTGCACTATTTGTAAAGTTTTGTTGGACGTTGCTTTTTTCTCTGTTTTGCACTATTATCGCGTATTTCGTTGCACTATTATTGCAAAGGTATACTTTAATCTTTTAATTGTTATGTTGGACTTCCTGGTGGCCTATTACACTCTTACGGTCTACGTTGCACTATTATTTCAAAGGTAAACTTTAATCGTTTAAGTGTTATGTTGCACGGGTATAATTTAATCGTTTAAGTGTTATGTTGCACTATTATTCCCTTTGACGGGCTGGCGCTTAGTCCAAAACACAAACAGCAAACAGCAAACACCGCAGGCGCATTTACTACCCATAGTACGGCGAATATCGTGGACGATTTGGTTCTTGTCCCGATGACCACCCGATGACGACGGGGTTGCGTAAACCGGCGTCGGCGCATTTAATGTATAGTAATAACAGTTCCACCATCTGTGCCATCTGTGTCTTTACGCCTATTAACCAACAGTTCTTCAAAACCGTCTACGTTACATTAGTGTATCAACGATTACACTGTTCTTAACAACCATTGCACTATTTTCGTTAATACACAGACACTGATTGCACTATTGTGCGGACAGTTGTACGTTTAAAATGGGCAGATATCGTTTCTTAATGGATGAAGACGACCCACCTCCACGGCCAACTCCCTTCGTCGCCTACGCCTACTTGACGAACACTAGTCGCCCTGGGCTAGAAATTGTAAATACCATCTCTCTATAATTAGTGTAATTTTCATCAAAGCAAATGTAATCCTTGGGTCTAGATTAATAGAGAGTGCATTTTCGTTTTGGATAAAAACTAGTGGAGAACATACGACCAACTAAAAATAATGAAAAAGAACTGGTCTAGTTATAACATTGTTTGCGCTTTTACTTACATGTTAGCACACGAATAACTGTTATTTCTCCTTATAGTTATAATGTAATATAGAATGTTGCACTGTTAGTTCTCACGAATTGTACTTTTCGTAGCTTTGTTGCACTATTTTGTCCGCGTTGCACTATTATTCCCTTTGTCATATTTTTGTTGGCGTTGCACTATTAGTCACAGGCGAAATGCATTCACTTTTGCGCATTTAATGTCCCGACGCAGGCGCATTTAATGCCCTGACAGCCGCGGAAAATTATACGTATACGAGCTAGAAAGCGCATACGTTTGAGGCGGAGGGATACAAAGGGCATTTTGGTCAGAAACCTGAAAATTCGGACCGAATCTGCAAAAACGAAAAATGCGGCCCAATTTTGCAAAAGCCCAAAACTAGTGGATTTTTTTTGCAAAAAGGCCAAAGAAAAAAAGAGAGGAAAAAACAATAAAAGCCTAGCCTAAGGACAATAAAAAACAGGAAAGGACAATAATTTGTACCAACCAGGTGGTTTGTCACATTGCCATCTCTCTCTTTTTTTTTTTTTTTTCCAACCATTGACTATATACCATTTTAGTGGGGTTCTTCCATCCTTGCACATCTACATAACCTCTACATAAGCTATGGATATAGACAATTAATGGCTACTTATTATTTGGTTGGTGGTTAGCTCCAAGGGGACATAACAACCATTTCAAAATTAAAGAAAATCTCACAAGAAACAGAAGAACATAAATTAAGTATTATACATTCATAATATTCTAATCGCATCTTAGAATTATTTTCTATATCTGATGGGCGATCGATCAACACTTGTTAATTAGCGGGGATTTGAACCCCGAACTCTTTGATGCCCCCATGATTGTTATATTTTTTTTTAAAACCAAAGTTTGTTAACACGTTTAGTTACTTAATTATTATTTTTTGTCACAGAATAAGCTTGGTAGTTGATTATGCATACATATGTGCAAGTTAAAACTAATGTTATTTGATTAACTCAATGTATATACCTTCTTTCTTTGCGGAGACGATAGAATCTTTATAACCTAAAATTTTGGGTAATTATTTCATGTAAAATATAGAGTAATCTATGTCTGAATAGAGTTGTTCGAGATATAAAAATTACACCAAACAAATATAGTGAGCTCTTGAGAACCCAAATCCACCTTGACTATATATTTTTATTGGGTTATCGAACTCAAATTTTTTTTTTAGAAAAATATAGCACGCTACCCGCTTCATTCATTTGGAAAATGAACTTGGCTACAAATAGTGAGTCGACACGGCCTCGAAAAGAAAAATAATAAGATAAAGCTCAAAGAAAGAAGGAAAAAAAAATAACAAAAATAATCAACTTATTAACCAGCTCAACAAAAGTCTCTACACTCTTTTCCCTACTCCTTGATATGCCTAACTACGAAGAGAGGGACATCAAAGAGGTTTTTAAAAATCGTATTATTTCTTTCCTTCCAGATTGACCACCAACATGCTGCTACAGTAATCAGATCCTGCAGAGACTTTCTGATCTAATATTTCTGGTCAGTCTATTTCAGATTATCAGTACGTCTTTTACTTTCCGTAAATACTGAATGTCCTCGACTCAATTGATATTCACATTTTGGAGTAATAACCAATAAGTAACTCCTATTATAGTGGTTACATACCAAGGATATCACACTGACACGTGGGACCCACTCAGCTTTATTACAGGGTCTTTGATTTTTGTGTAGGCGTATTATGTCTTCGCCGCGCACGTAGTCCCTTTCATACTAGCAGGTCGTTACCGCAACGGCAATAACGATGGATAATTATAATAATAATAATATTATATAAATCATGCACAAAAAGAAATCATTCGTGGACTCTGCCCATAAAGTTATTCGTGCACCACCGCACCCATATGATATACAACACATATGAATTTCCACGCAAATAGTCAAAAAGGACCTTGCACTTTGGTGGCAGTGCAACTTAAAGCCACTTTGGTCTTGTTTCTGTTTTTGCTTTTGGCCATTATTATATTATAATAGTAATTTCGGCAAAGTAAAATGTTCAAAACTTTTATTACTGTCGAAAGCATATTATAATTTTGAAATTGAAAACAAATACACTTATTTAGAATTTTGATTTCTAAAAATTATAATTATAGTAGCAGTAACATTTGACTTACTTAGGTTTTCTAGTAACTGACTATAAAAGTTTCAATTGGCATGACATCTCACTTAATAATTCGATGCGGGTGCAATCTGGTCAAAATATTTAACAAACAAATCACTTAAACTTGCTTCGCACCAAAATGGTAAAAAAAAAAAAAATTGTTTTTCTGGTCTATACTCCAAGCTTACCCACAATTCCCCACGTAAGAGAGAGAAAGAGAAAGGAATAGAGAGAGAAAAATCCGACCACCTACGAATAATAATAT
The DNA here is from genome assembly GCA_016920855.1 of Puya raimondii. NCBI lineage: Eukaryota > Viridiplantae > Streptophyta > Magnoliopsida > Poales > Bromeliaceae > Puya > Puya raimondii. The sequence continues at coordinate 41,740,219 of JABWPP010000049.1, read as the reverse complement.
ATAATATAATAATAATAATAATATAAAAGCCACCATTATTCACCTCCACTTCCTCCTCTCCGCTCCGTCTCCGTCCCCTTCCCCCTCCTCCCTCCGCCATTAATGGCCGAGCTCCTCCTCCTCCCCCTCCTCCTCCCGCGCTCTTCCACCACGCCATGAAGGCCCTCCGCCACCACCTCGGCCTCCGGCGCGCCCACCGCTTCCTCCGCCGCCTCCTCCGCCTCCTCGTCGCCCTCCTCCCCCGCCGCCGCCACCGCTACCGACCCCTCTCCCCTCCGCCGCATACCACGGCCTCCGCCGCCGCCGCCGACGACCCCCCACCTCCTCCTCCGCCCCCTGACGAAGCCGATCTCGTGTCCCTGAAGGTTAGCCTGCTAGGTGACTGTCGAATTGGCAAAACGAGCTTCATGGTAGTAAAAACCCCACCTTTGTTGCTTAATCTCAATTAATTCGGCCGATTAGGGTTTGAAATTAACCTAACTTGTTTGTGTTGATTGAAGATTAAGTATGCGGGCGGTGATGATGTGGAGGAGCAGAGGGGGCTACAGCTAACAGGGCTTAATTTGATGGATAAGGTTTTGGTAGTGAGGGGAGTTAGAATTGGGTTTACTCTTTGGGATGTTGCAGGTGTGTATTTGTTATCACTGTGCTCCACCAATTTGAACCTTTTTAAACTTGTTTGGAGAAAAAGTTTATACTTTTTCTGATGTATTTTATATGTCTTCACGAAGGTGATAGCCGATTCCTGGATCACGTCCCCATTGCTTGTAAAGATGCTGCGGCGATTCTCTACATGTTCGATCTTACGAGCCGTTGCACGCTAAATAAGTTAGTCCTATCTATTTTTATCTCTATATTTTGATGCTTATTTTGATCTTTATATGGTCCCCTAATTCGCAATTTATAGGGATTTGTAATTATTGGTGTGCAAATTTCGGTCAGAGTTTTTAATTCAAGCGCATCTTTGGTTTCCGTATTGTGTGCTAAATTCAGAATCTCAGATATAAGAAATAGAACATAATGGAGAAATGATATTCTTTGATCTTTTACTCGTTGTTGGTATCGTTTACTTGCTACAGTGTTGTTGAATGGTATCAAAGGGGAAGAAGATGGAATAAGGTAATACATTTTGATAATCTTCTTGTTACATCTCACTAATCTTATTAGATAGTAAATTTTGGGGATCTATATGTTTACAGTGAATGAGTTAGTTTTTGAGAAAGGTATTTGAGTATTGTTTTAGCTAATTATAATTACTTGTTCATTTTTTTGTTCATGTAGACAGCTATTTCTATCTTAATTGGGACGAAATTCGATGACTTTGTTCAGCTTCCTCTTGAAATGCAGTGGACGATCATTAATCAGGTGATTGAAACTTTAATCTTCTTATAAAAGATGGCTGATCAAATGATCTTCGTTTTTATCTAAACATGAGTTGTAACATCTATTAAGTTTAAGCAGTGGTTTCATCACTTCTCGAATCATGAAGTACGAATATCTCCGAGTATGATTTTTTTTTTTTCTTTTTATGTTATTACACTGCTAATCCTTCATATATGTGTTGTGCAAATAAGTATTAACCACGTCAGGAGTAACTGAATTAATCATTATAATCTAGTAAATTGGATTCTGACGAACTAATGATTGATACAGGCTTTTGACTACTTGGCATGATATACCAAGATATTATTGAAATTCGGAAATTTAGAGACTTGCCATGCATTTGGCCCTTTATTCATATTTGGATTGATTTTTAGTATGTAACAAATAGATATCTTCTTAGAGACTTCTTCTGCAGCAAAAGGACTTGAGCTTGAATCATCGACTAACTGATTTAGTTATCAGTGCAAGAACCAAGTTTGGTAACTAAAGTGATTAGCCTCAACAACTGTTGCAAAATCCAATCATAAATAGTCTGAGTATTTATTTCGATAGCGACTATGTTCATTTAATCAAACTGGGTCTTTCCATGTACTGGCATATTGATTGAGTAGCTTAAATGAGGATCTCTCAAATTTGGTGGACCCCTTAAGTGCTCCCCAGATCAATTTGCCATATAAGAGGTGGGTAATTATCAACCTTGTGCTCTCTTTGTGGACCCTATGTTTGGAAAATCACATATTACCTAAAGTAAGGCCATTTCTTGTTGGATAAGAGACATTTCGTGAAACTCACGCCTTTTGAAGTGTCTAGTTCCATGAATGTGAGATGGATGGTCATTAGCCCATCATAAATGTTGTATGGTAGGTCCTCCTAAAAGTGAGTTCAATTTTATTGGGGAAAAAGCATCTTTCTCTCCACGTATTGCTCCGAAATTGTAGCTACTCTTGCTCACTCAAATTGCCAATCATCAATAAAGAAGGGAAAAGTTAAGAGTTTTTTTTTTTAAAATAAATTTTAGCGCTAAATTGAGGTGCATCTTTCAGCCAGTTAGGATGAATTAAACGAAGATGATTTGGATGATAGTAGAGATTAAGTGCCTCTTTGACTTCTAGAATAACTTTTCTACTCTGAGAAACAATTGACGTGGATTAAATAAATATGAAGATTGGAGCTTTGTTGTTGCAAGATGTTGAGATGAGCTTCTGGAACCGCACTTTCTTCAGAAGCTCAAGTCAGGCCAAACAGGCCCTTGGTTGCTCATAGCATTGGTTTTATTACTGCAATTATCTATCTTATTCAAAAAACAAACTTGAATTTAATGATGCTTTTTATTATTATTATTACTCAGGCCAGGGCATATGCAAGAGCGATGAAAGCAACTCTCTTCTTTTCGAGTGCTACCCACAACATAAATGTGAACAAGATCTTCAAGTTCATCACAGCAAAGATCTTCAACCTGCCATATACCGTGGAGAGGAACTTAACCATCGGAGAGCCTATTATAGATTTTTAGGTCCTAAGTTTCTTTTTTCATCTCTTCTGCTTTCTCTGTTGGTACCTTTAAGTACAGCTTCTCTTGCAGAGTTTCAATTCCCACACTGTAGATAGCAAAACACAAGTCATAAAGAGCCACGCTTTCGCCCCTTTTTTTTTTTTTTTTTCTATTTCCTTTTAGTTTAAATGCTGGGGCAAAGTATGGATAAAATACAATCAATATGTATCTTTGCATCATAAATTTTAGAATGTTTATTGTGTATCCATATAGCTTTCTTAGGTATGGATGGTAATAAGTTTTCGACTATATTTACATCTTGGTCTAGATTTTTTTTGCTGTACTTAGATGTCAGTACAATAATAAAATGCACCATTGGTCATCAACCTTCTAATATAGTTTCAATTTGGTCTTCGATCTCTAAATTGTTATGACCGAATCCCTAGTCTTTTACTTCCATTTGATCATACCTTTTTGTCGAATTTGTGTGTAAAATTGAAAGAAAATTGTCCTGCAACTACTATGAAAAGGCCATCAAAACCAAATTGAGTGGATCATATGAAAAGAAGTTGAAAAGTTGCTTTTGTGATGATGACATATTGATAAAAAAAGGCTATTAACTGTGATGGAATGTCAAGTTTGCGAACTGAATCATTGAGAACCAAATGGAAACTGTGCCAAATGTTTTAGGGCCTTCAATTCAACTCTCTCTCTCTCTCTCTCTCTCTCTCTCTCTCTTTTCCTCCCACTTGTATCTGTGATATATGCAGAGGTCTCCTTGATTTCATAGTTTCTTGAATATTAACTGAAACAGAGAAATGCAACTCAGTTACTTTGCTATCAAGGAGTATACTGCTTGTGGCTGTGTCCACAAGCCAAATTGCTGAATTTGGATCTGACATTTTTTATCTGATATTCAATTTATGATTTTTTTTCCCTCTCTTCTTTTGATCTGCTACACTGAGCAAGGATAAAATCCTATAACAATTACTGCTTTGCATAGTAGTTGTTACCCAACAGGCTATTCAAAAGATCAGAGGTTTGAGTCTTCGTTTAGAAAAACTACAGTATGAACGTGCTCCACCAAGTCAGCAATAACTAGTCCATATTTCTCAATATTTAGGGCCTTAAAATCTATATTTATTTAATTTCTCTCATTAAGTGTTTTTTGATTTTTTTTTTTGAAAGGTGCAAGTAACCTAAAAAATAAACATCATTAAAATCATACATTAAATTAAAAATATATTTCCACAATTTTGGATATCTGATATGTAGACTTTTTCTGCATCCTAGTATCTCAGTATAAATAATTCAAAAAAATCAATAATATAAGAAGAGTTATTGTACCTTAAACTGAGAAAGTACAATTTAAAAATTCTGAATTATTGCAATGTAGAGATTCTGAGTTATGTTTTAGAGAGATTCTCCTATACACCCAATAGATCTCAACCCTTAATTTTTTTAAAATGGACGGTGGATATGCGTTCTACTCAAGTGGGTGACCGGCTTTTGTTGCCTCTGTACCGGTCACCTGCATACCGAGGGCAGAGCTTTTTCTCCTGATATAAATTTAGCTCCAAGGGCTTTTTCGTAATTTTACTTTTCATTTTTGCCTTCTATTTCTGAGAAGGTTTTCATCTACAACATATATAATTCAAATTAAGAGCTTTTTGATAATTTTCATTCCCAACTTTTTTTTTCTTCTCTGAAAGACTTTCATTGCAGCACCTCATCTTCGTCCCTCCAAGCCCATGAGCATTTTGCTCAAGAACTAGTCTATACTTGTAATTTTTAAATGATAGATCATTTTTTTTTTTTGTTATTACTATGGTGCTACGACGTTGGGTGTTGCCGGCTTTGATGGCTCGATCTCTATAAAGACGATGCATAAATCTGCCCGTTAATCTCGAGATTGACTTGAACTAAATTGAAAGATTAAAAAATAGACTAAATTGACTTTAATGTTGTTTTCATTATCGAATAAATAATTTAAATTTAATTTAAAAAATAGAAGCTTTTCATTTAAATAAATAATAAAATTTGGGTTCATAAGTACATCACAACTTACAATTTAAAATAAGTTAATATATATTTTAACTTTCACATTATTTTAATATTGAATTAACAATTTGAATTGAAGTGTACTAATTTAAACATAATTTTTTTTCTTTCTGCAAATTAAAATTAAAATTAAATTTGAATATAATGTATACAATTATAGAGTTTTAGGCTCAAATTTAATTTTAAATTCAATCTTACGAAGGTTTGTTAATCATCAAATCAATCACTATCTGATTTGGTAAGTGACAAAATTAAATAAGGAAACAAATATTTGTTTAGGATTTATAAAATTTGGTAATTGGCTAATATTTATTTTTCAATATTATCCTTACTATTGTTCTTGAGTGGTAACCTGTTGAGCAGGTAATTACAGCGTAAAATTAATCTTAACCTTAAAATATCAACGGCTAGATTTTAATTGAACCTGTGTATTGAAGCATTACTCTATGTTTTGTATAACCGGTCCATGGTGGACCCCGTCCAGGCAACAATTTCCCGCCCTGACTTGTAGTTCGAAGTAATTTGATAAGAAGTTGAGGGCAAATATGGAAATTTAAAAACAATTCCATTTGAAACCCTAACTCTCTTCACCTCCACGCATGTATTTATACATAAACCCCTCGTCGTCTACATTGTCTCCGGCCGCTCGAAGAAGAATCGGAGGAGGAGGATACTTCGGATTCGAGAGACTAAACCCTAGGCGCAATCATGGTAATATGACTCGCTTAGATCCAAATCGTACTCTTTTACGATCAAATCTGAAAGTTTTAGATCGAAATATCATAGCTTTGCTAAGCTTTGCTAGGAATGTTTGTTGAAAATTGGCGATTTTAGGGAGTAAACGATGCTGATTCTGTGATCCGGAACGTATAGGTGCTCTTTTTGGGTTTGTAGTGTTTGTTGCATTCTAGGGTTTGGATCAAATGGGTAATGAAGGTAAAAATCACTCTGGATGCTATTAGGGATTTGAGAGATTGGTTATCGCATATTATATATTTGCATCAAAATAAATTTTTGAGTTTTGCTTCTTAAGTGTTGAATTAGTTTGGCACGATAAAAATTTTTAGTACAAAGGAAAAGAAATAGGAGGAGTTCATATAGTTTGGTGTATGGAACATGTGTTTATTAGGATGTACTGTAGCTGGGGGCTTTTAGGAGCTAAGCTGGATGTAATTTATCAGTTCAAAATTTCAGTATAGTATAATTCGTACATGCCTGCGACCTTCGCAATTTTTAATCTCTTGTTGTTTTACTCGTCTATTGCTTGCTCATTAGAAATCTGATTAGCTTGCGCTTGTTCTTATTCAACCTTTATTGGAGCTAAGGTTACACTTGAATAGGGAATATGGCGACTGGCGCACCCAGTTACTAATTTTACCACTGAAGTGCTTAATGTCTTCATCTGCTTTTCCAAGTCCAACTTTGTTATTGTGGAATGATCTATCGAAATACGAAGCGACAGAAACATTTTGAAAAGAAAAGGTTTTTCTTTTAAAAAAAGAAGAAGAAAAATCAGAGTCCTGTCGCTTGCCAGCTCTGGAAATATTGGTTATTAAGTGCTGGACTTTCAATTTTTCATTCAGTGGGTGGTGTCTTTGAACTTTGCCAATGAAACCTTTGAACTACCATCTTGCTAGTAATAGTCAATTGCAAAGATTCGCACTTTTGCAATGGCTGAAACCTGGTGCACACTGCTGGATGATTTAGTTTGTGGAGGATTAGTATATTATTGCAGATCGTTATTTGATGCCAGCGTTTCTGCTGCTATTGTAGTCGTTCTTATTCATCGTTTTGCTTGGTGGTTCTTGACCGTGCAACCTTTTGCAAAATAAATTTGTTTTAAAGGTGAACGTTCCAAAGACGAAGAAGACGTACTGCAAGAACAAGGAATGTCGGAAGCACACCCTCCACAAGGTCACTCAGTATAAGAAAGGTAAAGATAGTCTCTCCGCTCAAGGGAAGCGCCGTTACGACCGAAAGCAGTCGGGTTATGGTGGACAAACAAAGCCCGTTTTCCACAAGAAGGTAATATAATCACTTGTTGCTACGCTGGATATATTATTGTTCCTACCATTAGTGGTACCTCTAGAGTAATTAAGAGATATTTTAAGTTATGTGCTTTTGATAGTGGAATAGATAAACTTTTTCCCATTTATTATTGTCCTCTTGGGAGAACTAAGGAATGCATGGTAATTTTACATATTCCAGGCAAAAACGACCAAGAAAATTGTGTTGAAGCTGCAATGTCAGAGTTGCAAGCATTACTCTCAGCACGCAATTAAGGTTTTCTATTTTTAGTTATATTCGTTTATGTTTTAATGTGCTGCTTATATTATCTGTTTCTTGAGTAGTTAGTTAACTTTGGTATCTTGTTATGCAGAGATGCAAGCATTTTGAGATTGGCGGAGACAAGAAAGGGAAGGGTACATCTCTTTTCTAATTTGTTGGGCATCTCCCAGTTTGTTACTTTAATGCCTTTTCTTTTTCCCTTAAATGAACAAGTATTAAGGGAGGTTCTATTTTAAGTATTGATGTCATTTGCAAATTTTTGTTTAATGAATATTGGCACTGATAATTTTAGTTCCCTTCTATTTTGTTGACAATGGTTGGTGCATCTAAAAGAAAATTCGCAGCTTAAACCATTTAGTTTTCTACTGCTGAGAATTGCGTCTTAAGCTCAAATAAAGAGCATTTTTCATGATATAATTACCAACCATGCAGTGAGCTAGTAGTAAACATTTTCTGGTTACAACCATATGTTTGCTTGTGCTGGATCTTTCCTTCTCAACCTCCTAATTTTTTCGTAATGCATTAATTATTGCATCCCTAACTTTGCCGAGAGGTGGCTAATCAAGGATTGATGATTATTATTATGATAAGAGAAAGTGTGATTGTTTTCAATAGCTGTTAATTTTTGGGTTTACAAGATGAAACAATGTGAACTAACATACATTAGTTAGAACAGCTTATTTCTTGCTAAATTAGATCCTGAAGCTATGTTGTATTACTACAATATATGCTTATGTATGAAGAAGTGAGAGCGAGAGACCAAAGTTGTGTTAAACTAATTTCGCTTACTGCATAGCTGCAGCAGTCAATAAACCAGATTAGCTACTGGTGTAACTCCCAGCAGTCATGCACCTCTCCCAACACATCAACTGTACATGTGCCTACTACAACCAAAAACTGCTACCAAAATTGGAACATGTTAGAAGCACATTTAGCCCAGTTGGAGCTTCTCCAAAAAGGGCTGTTTAAGTATAATTACTCTGAAAAACAGTTAACAGTTCTTTTTATTAAAATACTCCCAAATTTTCGAGTTGGAGCTTCTACTTTTCAATTCTAGAAGTCCATTTCAGCTTTTACCTGTAGTTGTTCGCCAAGCACCTCCGCTTCTGCTTCTGAGAATAGAGAGGGCTATTTCGACAGGCTATTGCAGATTTGCAGGGAAGGATATACTCTGTATTCCATTTGAATGCCAAAAAGGGACAAATCAAAAATCTCCATGAAGATACTGTGTTTAGAACAAATTGCAAGTTGCAGCTCATGTACAGCAACAAAATACTGAGATACAAACAGAGAAGCATCACAGAGATGTGAATAAGAAGGCCATAAAGAGAGAGAGAGAGAGAGAGAGAGAGATCTACAATAGGTATCAAACACTAAGCAACAATCATGTGCTAAACCAAGAGGGGCCAACCCTCTCAGCCCTCTCCATCTCTCTAGCTGTTTTCCGCAGAGATGGGGACAACAACAACATCAACCCACCATACCATGCACACACTTCACATGCCCAAACGAAAACACAATGCAAACAAGAAAAATAAAACACTATTCATTATTTCTACCCCACAAGAATATGCAAGTGCAAAGACCAAAACCCAGATCTTTAAACAAGAAAAAGCTAGCCTAAGTTTTATTACTATTTAAAATGATAATATATCTACAAATAGCTGCCGATACTTAGATGCTTAAATACCAATATTACATATGCTAGGCCGCTGTGAAAACTTAGCTCTACTGCTGCGAAGCCGGAAAATCTACCAGGGGTAGCGAACCGGATAGAGATGTTGTCATCAAACCTTGTGCGGATTCCGATAGTTTAATTCTTTGCCTGCAAAATTACAAAAAAAATATGATGTGATTAGATCCATATCGGTATGTTATTTAACTAATTGGAATGAAGAACAAGATTAGTATGAAAGGGATTTAGATGTTTATGTAGAAGACCAGGTCATTAACCTTTCCTTTTTCCTTTATCTACAATTTTTTTTCCCCGTGTTTTTACTATATCTCTCTTGAGTTCTCAAATGAGTTTAGCCATTAAAGATGAAACGTAGATGCTTCCAAATTCGAGGTTAAACTAAAATTACAGCAAGGAAGAGAATTAGGAGATTAAAAGCTACAAATTACCTGAGAATAAAGGAAGGTGCCCAAAATGGCGATGGCCGCTCCGAGCGCGTTGACGGGTTGGACTGGCGTGTGGAAAATAATGATAGACGAGACAATAACTGATATCCTCTTCATAGTGTTGCCAACGCTAAAGGTTAAAGGCGAGATCTCATCCAAGGACATGTAGGAGACCTGGTTGTACAAGTGGTAGAAGATGCTCTGCGCGGCTACCCACCTGATCACACATGATTCAAGTACCACAATAAATCAAAACTGAACAAAAATAATAAAAAATACAGCAACGTGTTACAGGAAAAAAAAAAAAAAAAATCCTCATGTGGTAGAGGCAGCAAGATTACATGTTGTATTGTCTAAGTCAACGAATATTTAAAGGTGTTTGGCTCAAAGACAAATTCTATGGTGAGAACTTTGCTTTTATCAATTGATTAACCTGCTATCCCTAGAAAATCGATACAATTATTGTTTTGCATTTGATCTTACATCAGAGAACAACTGTAGTGATTACAGGGTTAACTTGAGATAAAGGCACTGCATTATAAGAGTCAATTGATTTGATTGTTAACAATTATCCCTCCACCCTTTTCGTGTTAAACATAATAAGGAGGATAACTTTATCCCCTGGTTTTGTGCTACCTTTGTTTTGTGATTGTTTATTGTTAAAGAGTAGATGGTAAAAATGTCAACAAATGAAAGATAACTGGGTAAACACTAGAAACTTCATGTCACAAACGATGTAAAGCATGTATAATAACCACATGGATCTACCTATTACTACACAGTAACATGAATTCTAAAACAGGACAAAAACTGCAACAACAAAAAAAAAACTCTCTTTTTCCGTCACTTTCTAAGCTCCTAAACAAAGAATGAGAAACACGTTCTCAGCAACTTAAACAGACATTCTGAGCTTATTATCGGCCAAACGCGAGGCATGTGAATGATAATATAATAAATTTCATCTATAATACTAGCAAAAATATCTATGGTCAGTTCAAAGAGAATGTTGCAATTAGTAATTACCATATGAAATGGGGACCGATCTGCGAAATCGCCTTCTCCCAACCAGCCGCCCACATCTGCGGTCCCTCCACCGCGATGGCAAATGGGGTGAGAATGAGCAGAGAGAGCAAGGAGAGGCAGGCGTAGTAGTTCATCCCGCTAATCGACTTACCCTTCATCCCTTTCTTGGAAAATATGTTGCGGAAAACAAATGCGAGGTTCGAGATCATAGCTCCCATGAATCCTGCAATGATTACATAATAGCCAAGAAGATTTCATCAATAAGAGTTCGTAAGTATACTACATAACAGTATTTATCATGAAAAACACAACACAACAGGGCTAAAGGGAATGTGACAATGCCTTGAGAAAGAACAAAGAGAGTATTTGGTCAACAACATCCTAAATAGAGTCAATAAACCTTTTCTCACAGAATTGGTTAATCAAACAAGTAACAGAACAATTACAAATAATACTGAAAAACACCAATAATACCAAAATTTTGAATACTATATTATTATAGTATTTTGGAGTAATTTATTATCAAAGTATCATAAGAGAAGGTTTGGACTGAATCCTTGACAAAGACCAAAAAGTATGGATCTGTTACAATACCTTAAGAACAGATAGTTTTTAAAAACATATTAATTCAATAATAAATTTTTCATAATGAAAGAGCAAACACTAATAAATTTATCTTTGTGATACTCCTCTTACCAATCATGTTGAAATTGAGCTCCGTCACCGCCGCGAGAGCACAACCGCCGATGATCGGCAAAAGCGAGAGGTAAACCGGCACCGGAAAAGTCTCCCCCAAGAGGAACCTCGACACCACCACGCTGAATGCCGGCTCAGCGCTCTTAATGATATGCGTGAACGACACCGCCACCTTCGACATGCTCACTGTCGCCGCCACGTGCCCGATCGTGTGCGCCACCGCAACCTAACACACAAACTCTATGTCAAAAACAGCTTTTTCTTCACAGATAATCCGAAAATTGAGTGCAAAATCCAATTTTTTACATACGGGGGCTAAAGCTTTCCAGAATTCGAGATCGGTCTTAGGAGTCTCGGCAATCCGAGTGGCCCAGGAGACGAGCATGATGAGGGATCCAGCGGCGAGGGAGAGGGTCGAGGTGAGCCATGGGTAAGGGAACGCGTTGAGCACCTTCTTGTTGTAGATGTTGAACACCACGTTGAGCGCCCACCACGTCGCGAAGTAGACCCCGATCTTAGCCCTCTGCGCCGCCTCCGCTGCCGTCGCCGTCGCCGCCGCCGCCGCGGCCCCGGCTTCGCCGGCGCCGGCGCCTTGGTCCGGGATCGAGATCCCCTCCGAACGCTCCGCCTCGTACGCCCGGGGCGGGCGCTCGGCGGGGCGGTCCCCGCACCAGATGCGGAGCCCCTCAACCGGGGTTCGACACAAGGGCTTAAGCAAGCAAACCGACGCCAATTTAGGGTTTCTGGACGCAGGGAGCGGAGGAAGAAGCGAAGAGCTAAGCGCCGAAGCTCTGGGCTTGGATCTAGCGAGGTTGGGGGCGGAGAGCGCCGCCACGGATTGCTTCACGGACATCACGGACGCCATTAGGGTCGAAACAGGGAGCAAAAACCCGACCTTTTTGCTCCAAATCCCTCGTGGGTTTCAGGAAAAAAACCCTAATTGAGTGAGAGAGCGAGAGAGAGAGAGAGAGAGAGAGAGAGAGAGGTGAGAGATGCGACGGAGAGGAGAAGAGGAGCTCGGCATTTATAGATAAAGAGGGAGGGAGAGGAGTTTAATTTGTTTGTTTAATAATAATTAATTAATACTAATAATATGAATTAGATTTGGAAAAAAAAAAGTAAAAAAGTGAAATCATTTCAACACGTGGCACATTTTTGCTTGTTGGGTTAATCCACGCTAGCTCGAGAGAGACACTGTTTCATCCACCCGGTCCACCACGTCATCAAAGACCGCCGCACTATCAATCTTTGGTGAATTTCATTGAACGGTAAGGATCTGAAAGAGTAAGAACGAACGGCAGACGCTTGGTCGATGCACCAATGATTGGTGCACTAAGTCCATGCATATTTCCTTTCTTCATTCATTGGAGAGAGCGGTTTCGCTACAACCTGGTTCGTAGAAGACTCGGGAAAAAGGGGTACGTGGCATTATATTATTGGGTAATGAAGCTGCGAAACCGAGTAGGAGGAGGAGGGGATCAAAGAGAGGAGCAAAGTTGGAACAGGAGAAAAAGATACAATGCCTTGACCTTATGGGCGTTGGAAGGACCAAGTTGGAATTTGAGACGTCTAAGGGATGTGCTAAATTTGTAAGGTCAATTTGATGTCATAAATATATAAAACTATATTAATATAATTCATATATAATTATTATTATTCAAATTAATCATCAAAATTCCCCTCCTATTGTGACGTGTAGTAGGAATTGTTATTGATATGAAAGATATATTTGTATAGTACTAAATTAATTTGATCAAAATTAATGCACTCACTATTTTATGATTAAGATGTAAGTCTTGTTTATTTTCTGACGTGAGATTGTTTATTTTTCTGTCGAAAATAAAAGTAGAACTCGTGAGCATGTTTAACGCGCTTTCTTATATGTTTGGATTTGCTACCAAGCTCGCAGCATTACATCCTTTCTGTGTTTTCTGCAAATTCATCAAAGCAGGCTAAATTACTGACATAAATCTCACTACTTTTGCCTCGTGACCTCTGCACGCATGCACGAATTTGTTATGTCTAACATATGGAAAATTTGGTTTTTTTCGTACAAGTAAATCTGGTATAACTAATCTAATTCATCATATTTCTAACTTAAATTTTCGAAGGTACAATTAAAGGTTGAAGATTTAAATGGAATTGTATGGCAAAAATTAACATGAAAAAAGAAACTCATATTTGTATTAATGTGCTAAAAATTATTTCTCCGTTATAATACGTAGTGGTTGCATTACAAGTGGGAATGATTTTAATCTAAATTTCACATGCTTTGCATTTTTTATTTATTTCACATGGAATAGAAAGCTTTACTCTACCAACATCTTCGCATATTATAAATCTGATAGAAAGAGCTAAATGAACCACAATTGAGAACCGGATGAGACCCGTTAAAAGATGATGAACCGTTTAAAAAGATACGAATTAATCTCTGATAATGGTCGGACAGAATCTAATGCCGTGTTAAAGAGCTCAGATCCAACCCAAAAATATCATGCACTCCGATAACAGTATATACAACTGGAATCGATTTCGGACCGTTGAAATTTAAACTGTAGGAATAGTAACAATTTTCATGTATTTTTTTTGTCTAGTTTGTTGAATTCATTGGCATCTAATTTGGCATCACGCTTGCAATAATAAGAAACATGCTCTGTTTGTGTTCTGCTCCCCGACTTTGAAAGGCGCGGGAAATTGGCGCGTATCTTCACCACGGAGTGGCCCATGCGGACCGTTGAGGGGCCGCCACGTGTCACGTCTCGCACGTGGGCGGGTAGGTGAGCTTGGATCCGATCCACCTGTTATTTTTCTCGCGCGGGTAGGAATGCAAACAGAACCGATCCGAGATCAAGACGCATTTCTCACCTACCCTCCCGTTTCTTAACAAATTATATATTATAGGCTAAAATACATAAAACTTTTTTATAAATATTTATTTTTTTATTTTTTTCTTTCTGACTTTTAAAAAATTATATTTTACTTTCTTAAAATTTCAGAAATATTTTTAGAGAATACGGCGTTAATAAAGAAGACAAAATAACTAAATTATACTTACTTTTTTTATAAAAAAATAATTTTTAATATATTTCTGTTACTTTGAAGAATATTTTCGGTATAAATTATAAGAAACGGACGGAATAGTGATGAAACTCTGACGGAGGGGGTTTAAATGTAACAATTTAAAATGTTGAGGGGGTAAAATATAGATTTTTAAAAATTAAGAAAAAAAAAAATAACAGATATTTATAAGGAAATTTTCTGTAATTTAACCTATATTATATTCTATATTTTGTTCTGTTTATCACTTCATTCAAAAGGTGTTGAAACATGAGCAAATTTTTTGCGAGTTTTCGACAAATCAAAATTAGATCAAAAAGAAAATTTCGATCTTTTGCTCTCCTTTTTTTAGTGAATTAGAATGAGTTTAGAACAAATTATTATTTTTTACTTTTGAATTTTATTTACTGCACTATTGGGAATGAACAGAGACAAAAGCGTCGTCGACCTGGATCCATTTGCGTTCCTACACGCGCGTCGAATACGCACCGTTGGGTTCGAGTCGCGTCACCACCAAACCTCGTTGGCTTCAACTTACTCTCTCCTTGGGAACAGGGAGAGAAGCGTCGTCTTCGCTTATTAATGCGACAACAAAATGCTGTCACGGGGATTCATGTCACCTCATTGTAGGCCATGCCGTACCACGACAATGGTGCCTCCATAATATTAAAAATAATCTATACTATATATATATACTATATATATATATATATATATATATATATATATATATATATATATATATATATATATATATATATATAGTTGAGCTAGAATACTTCTAAGAGTATCAAGGAGGTGGTGCTTGTGGGTTTATAACCTTTGGATTGAGATTTGGAGGGTTGGGATGATGGTGGTAGGTGGTGGTAGGTGGAATAGTGTTTGATCTAAAGGCTATTAGTAATAAAAAAGTAGATCCAAGGGCTAAAAATGTGGAAGCACCAAGGAGTTGGTGCTTCCAAAAATATTCTAGCTTAATTATATATATATATATATATATATATATATATATATATATATATATATATATATATATATATATGAGTCCGGCTACTATGCTATCAATAGTATCAAGCACTTGGTGCTACCAAGTTTTCTGCCGTTAGATCTACCCTTTGACTATTTCTATTCGTTAGATTATACTATTCAACCAACCACCCACTCAACCCTAGATGACCCACATCATCCTAACCGCATATCCCTTAATCCAATGGCCGAAAACCTAATAGCACCAATGACTTGGTGCTATTAATAGTATAATAGCCTAGTTCTATATATATATATATATATATATATATATATATATATATATATATATATATATATATATATATATATATATATATATATATATATATATATATATATAGAGTTGAGCTATAATACTTTTGGAAGCACCAACCCCTTGGTGCTTCCACATTTCTAGCCTTTGGATCTACTTCTTGATTACTTATAGCCTTTAGATCAAACAGTATTCCACCTACCACCACCTACCACCACCTACCACCATCATCTCAACCCTCCAAATCTCCATCCAATGGCTATAAACCCACAAGCACCACCCCCATGATACTTCCAAAAGTATTCTAGCTCAACTCATATATATATATATATATATATATATATATATATATATATAAAACGTATAGAAATTCTTATAATGACAGACAAAAAATTTTTAAAAAAATTACAAACGATTATAATTATTTATTAAAAAATATTTCAAATAAGACCAAACCGTTATGATCAATATTTTAAAAAATAGTATTTATATTCATCTATAAATTCAATTCTACGAACGGTTATGATTAATTTGTGTTAAAAAAAATCTCAAATAAAAACAAACAGTTATGATCGATCTGTTAAAAAATAGCATTCCTATCTATCTATTTTACATTAAAATTAAAATTTGAGTTTATATCGTGAATTAAATTTAATTTTTGATATTAAATTTTAATTAACAATTAAAAAACTTTAAATACAGTGGATCAAAATTAAATTTTTACATATTTAAATTTATAAATTTTGGATATCAAATTTGAATTAACAATCAAAATATTTAATTACCGTGAATCAAAATTAGATTTTAAAGTAAATGTGAATTAAATTTTGACGCTTTTAGTTTAAACAACATACTTAAATTTTAGATTTATCAGAATTCAAAAAATATTTAAAAAATAATATAGAATATTGCATATATTTTTTAATAAAATATAACATATGAATTTATAAAATATAATTTTTATCGTAAATTTTTGAATAAATATGATGTTAAAATTTGTATTGATTTAAAATAAATTAAAATAATTGCTACGTTTATTTGCACGTACACTCAATTAGTATTATTATATTATTATATTAAAACGAGCCAATCTTTTTTCCTTTTAACGAAATTAAAATTTCGCTGCTCATCATCATCATCGTAGCCAATCTGAATTATTCATATTAATTAGATTGATTCAAACTTTGATAAACAATGAAAGAAACTATACCCTTAACTGTGAGTGATATTATTATCGGAGCTGATTAAGTTTTATAAATGTGATATTTTTTTTATTAAAATTTTTCTAAAGTTAAGATCAGACAATTGAAGGGTCAAAACAAGCCAGCACCATTTTCTTTATTTTTGTCGGTAACAAACTTTTTGTGAAATTTCTCTTCTAATCCCTCTACTTCAACATCCCCATCCACTTCATAAGCTTAGTGTTAGGGACTTAGAAAAATTCTGCACAGCCCGGTTCCTGGCCCAACTCCGCAAGCTGAAAACGGATCGAAACGGATTGACGGTGTGGCCCGAACCCGACCCGCTTTGAGTGAATGAAGGGTTGTGTAACCGCTGCCATAAAGCTTCATTATCCCTTAAAAAAAAACAGCCAAGAGGTGAAGAGACTCTTGGGCTTGGCATTGATGATGGCTCATTAAGTGTAGTTAATGGGTGAGTTAATGGGTGAGTTATGGTGGCTAGGTTCATTGTATCTAGTAGCCTATAAATAGTGGGTGAGTGGCCAAGGCCAATGTACACAAGAGAGTGTGTATGTGTTGTAATCCTCTTTTTCTAAATAATTGAGAGTACTTAGTTTTTTTGGGTTAATCTCTATCTCTCTCTTTTATTCCCTTTGCAAATACTTAGTCGTAGGGCGCGAAGGTCCGGGCTAGCAACAGGGACGAAGACTTGTCCATCTTTGCGGAGAAAGGTGGGCGCCGCACGGGCTTTGCGAACAAAAACGCTAAGACCGTGACATTAGAGACCGAAACTAAATATTTAGAAAATTTCAGAGACCGCTGTGTAACTCACCAACTATGGTAGGTGTGTGTATGAGTTCAAAATATCCTTTGTTTATTGTAAATTAAAGAAGTTTTGAATATGAATGAAACTTTCAAAAACTTTTGGAAAACGCGGTAACATGCGATTGTGCTTCCACGGGTTATGACACATAACTGTATGATTTCTATGTTATTATAAAAGATTAGACTGGAATGCTTCTAATAGCATCAAGTCATTAGTGCTATTTGGTTTTCGGTCCTTGAATGAAGAGATGTGCGGTTAGGATGATAGTGGTCTTTTTAAATTGAGTGATTCGTTAGTTGAATAGTATGATTTAACAGATAGAAATGATCCGGTTCTGAACTCAGGGTCAGGCTCGAGCCGTGTCGATCGAGTCTGGTCCAGGCATAGTGAAATGTTGGGCTCAATTGGCTCGTGAGGGTCCACAGATGTAGCATTTTAATTTGTTTCACAGGTCACAAACTACATTTCCTACATTGTCCTCTTCAAGGCTTAGTTAATTAACTTGGTAATGTATTACCATGAAAATGCACCAGTGTTTACACGCAACTATTTATAGAGCAAATCACAACTCAAAATTGATCTTCCAATAAGCATTCACTTCACAATAAAGCAACAATGATCAAAATCAAGCCAAAAGATTAGTCCAAAAATGATAACTAAATTATTCATCAGGGAAAATGATAGTTTATTTCCTTTTTATTTGTATATGAAAGCAGGAAAAAGGATAGTTTATTTCAAGAACCTTAGATTGTATAGCATTTGTAAGAAGTCAATTCCCGAACCAAAGCCACGGCTTTTCGGAGAAGCTGAGGTGCGTTCTTGACTTGCTCATAATAATACTACACTTTGAATTCCTCTCTTTTGCTGCACCAAAAAACAAAAAAAGTTTAGAAAACTCAACTAGAAAAGATGAACTCAACTTACTGAGCAGTAACATACTATACCAGTTTCACTGCCCATTGTCTCCTGAGAGAGCTGCTCTGATCCTTTCGCAAGTACCAGATACAAGATTGCGAACTGTCGAAACAGACCCGGCAGGGAGACCGGGTTCTGGACCCGATCGGTCTGCGATGATCTGAAAGACAACCGTCAGAAGAGACCCGCCATTCTCGCCGTCGCAGGCGATGCCATTTTCTGCGCCCGACTTCATGTCAGGGTGTATGGCGAAACCCGAAGGGAGGAGCGCAATTGCGCTTGTTGGGTCTCCGCCACTGAGGACCATGTTCAGTGCAGTGGCATCAATTGGAGCATATATCACAAAGGAGCCACTAGTGTTGTAGCAACTCTGTTGGAGTATCATTATGTTGTTCTCATCACCACTTGCGGAGCCCTGAAATCAAGAAATCAAATTACATGTATCTGTTCTACGATAACAAATTTTATATATAAATGGTAGCTATGAATTTATATGTTCGAGCTTACGCCAGTTCGGAGTATCGATACGCAGTTCTGTCGCCCTTGGCAATTAGCGACCTCAGCTACTTGAATTTCGCTTCCGTCGTAAAAGACATCCCACTGCAATTTGGAGAAAAGAGAGGAAAGAGTTTGGTTAATTATTCCAACATAGAGTTCAAAATTTTTCGACAACATACGAAAATCTTGTAAGAGAGAAGTTATCATATCATTAAAACTAAAATAACAAGCATCTGCTTTTGCTATAATATAGATTATGATAATGTGTATAGAGAATTGAAGAACGGACGATTTCGCGGTCCCTGAATACCTCGTGGCGAGAGGTCTCGCTCCGCAGGAACTCGAACACCCTTCTCATTGGAGCAGCTAACCAGAAGGAAATGCATGCAGAGAGAGCAAGACCAGTTGGATTATTAGGATCTTGATCACCATTATTGCTAATCGTTTTGCTCATAACCTTTGCTGCCGCTTCTTCTTCGGTACCAATCCCTGCTACGACGGTCCACTCGTGCTCAGGCGAGCCGGAGATGGCGCTGCAAAAGCTCTTCATCATGTTCTCTGCTTGCTTCAGTAAGTTCTTTCCCACACTTGGGTCTACTGCAATAAAGAGTTGCAGAATACTAAATTTTTCATCATGTTGAATAAGCTCTCTTTTTTCCTTTTCTGTGAGATGAAAGTCGATATACTAATAACAATAATAGTTGCAAAAAGTTGAGCATGCATATTGAACATTTCTAAGGACAAAAATGAATTTGAGATTTAGAAGAAGTATATTTATATTCAAAATTCCAACTTTTTGGGGATCAAAAGGGTCATCACCATTGTACTCGAAGATCGAATCGTTAATGGCCATCGCATGTCGATCAATGGTTGCGATCCACTGGCTCGCGCCAAAGGCTAGACCTGAGTTCACAAATGGCTTGTACATCTCATGAACACCTCCATCATCCACCTCAACATGCTCAACCCACACAACCTATGCCATAATCATCATTAACATGTTATAAAGAATCTTAACCAAGTATATGTTAATGTATATGCAAGTTTATACCTTTGAGGAACCATCTTGCATTGCTTGGATTATGCAGCCTGATGGTCTCCTCCGACATGTCGTTTTGGTGTAATCGCGCCCGTCAGTGTTTATTATTTCAGAGTAACCGTGGCCGTCAAAAGAAACGTCGACGACGGCCCAGAGGCCTTCACCATGCTGTTTGCAGTACCTTAAGAACACACATTCTCTCTTCGGCACCAAAGGAGACGGGAACTGGAACTCTGCTTTCATCTGATAAATGCATAATATAAGAATCTTGTTTAAGTTAATTTTCTTTCTGAAAAGGACTTCATGAGATCAAAGAGAATGTATGAGTACCAGTAAGAAAATAGTAGGTAACATATTTTTTTTTCTTTTTTCTTTTTAATCTAAATTGTGTGGAAGAGGAGATCTCAAACAGATCCATACCAGCTGCAGGATTCTGTCATCACTTCCCTGAATTTCAGCAGTAAAAGCGTCGACAGTCGAGGCCGTCGAAACGATGCTTGAAAAGAATGATTCATAGCTATTCTGCAGGTTATCAGAAAAGCAAAGAGTTAAAGTCCAACCTGATGCAAAACCAACTTAATCTGAAACAGTACTGCAATGCACTTACAGCATTCATGAAGATGTCTATAAGTTGCCTGCAGTCAAGTGCAACCACCGCCGCCGCGCGGGTCGCCTCTGTCTTCAGTCCATCTATCCTTGGCCCGACCCCCTGCGAGAAATGCCGCGCGTACTCCTCTTCATTCAGTATCTCATTTGTGCTGTCGGGGCTTCGAAGCCACAGTGGCTCCTCAAGCTGAGCCATGTTTATGAGCTCGGTCATCGCAGCAATTGCTAGCCGTGCTATTGCCGGTCTTGCGCTGTCTCCTACTGTCATACCTGTTACCCAAAAGATTTTATCTTATAGGAAATGATTCAGATATAATCTTAGCAGCCCTACTGAACGGTACGACCGTCAGAGGCTCAAAAGGTGTATTAGACCGAAGGTTCTTAGATTTAGCTCTGATACCATGTTATTACAGAAAAACTATCCTCTTAGCGTACCTTGCCAAACTTCAGGTCTTCCAACACTGCCATCCATCGATTGAATCGACGGCGGCGGGGATGAGAGCATCTGGTAGAACACCGACGGCCCGCCGACGAATTTTGCAGCTATAGCTATTATCCTCTTTATCTATTGAATCCAAGGAGAAACAAGTATCACAAGAGCTCTAAATTTTATGATGATAGAAGTGATTGATCATATTACCAATTCTCAAAGTTTGGATCATATACCAATGTAATTTCTCTACTTCTAAAATTTTCTATAATTTTTCCTATAATTTTGTATGTGTAAGCATCTAACATAACCAACAGGTTTTAATTGTATATAAATTCCACCTAAAAATCTCATGTGTCGCACACAAAGAATAATTAGTTGTGAAAAATTCTTACAAGCATAATATTTCTTATTTCTTATGTGAGACATATTAGGTTTCTCGGCACATTATAGATATAGCTGAAACCCCGCGCATGTGGGATGCTTTTTTATATATCATCGTTGTTACTTTTCTCAGAAGAGGAATTGATAACAGTCGATTTAAAGAAACCAGCATCCTGCGTTGTGACAGAGGATTGGTTGAATCGAGTCACAATTAAAGTCAGTTGGTACTATGTGTTTATTCACTTTAAGTAAATTACCCCCTTCCTAACAGCTTGAGTTTTTGAAATTATGGTTAGCGCCTGACGATCCAATAAGTGGTATCAGAGTCAGGGAATGAGTTCGATTTCCCCATATTGCAAATTTGTGCAGGTCTTCCTTTCCAATAGCTCGAGCTTTTAGAATTGAGGTTAAGGATTGAAACTTGTAGGGAGTAAAGTGGTATCGGATCCAAATTTTAAGAACTAAAATTGTAATTGAGTTGATATAAAATTAGAAATATATACCTCTTCGTGAAGTGTGGCATTCTCAACCCTTAGTTTGTGTTCTTCAAGGCTAAGAGCCCTTGGATCCCCACAGCTAGGGCAAAATGCACTGCTCAAAGCCCCCTTCAAACTTGTGTTCTCTGCTTTAAGTGTCTCATTCTCCTCTTTGAGCCTATAATTCTCTTGTTTCTCATGATGGTTCTGTGTTACATAACAAAACAAAATTAAATAAATAAATAAAAACAGACGAGAAATGTTGTAAAAGCCAAGAAATGGGAGAAGACAGTTTAATTCCTATTTTTCTTGTCAAATTTTATTCTGATCCTTGAACTTTTAAGTCATTTATTCGTGCTAGTCTTAGCCGACTTTGTGGGGACCTGCGCTCCACCCATAATGGTTGTCAATCGGAGACTTAGCCGAGATTCATCTCACGCGAAAAATCCTATAGATAGCGTATATAAGACAATATCGGTTATAATATTTTGGGCAGTAGTTAGACCCAAGAGGTTAAGCAGTTTAAGCGTGCTAAGGCTATAGTAGTTATAGAATGAGTGATCCCACCGAGAAGTGGGGCGTCCCATTTGGTATTAGAGTCACTTCACCAGCCACAAGTGTAAGGTGGACACATCGCTCGGTGATCTTAGATACAAACGTGAGGGCTAATCAGGACATAAGGGGCAAGGGCCTAAACAGGGGAGTCTATGAGAGACTATCGGATGAGAACGAAATTGTGATTGAATAAGCACTTTGGACCGATGATTTGGACCTAACGAGTTATTATTGCTAATCGGTCAGCTCGTTACACTAATCCTGAAACTTTTTAGTCATATATTTGTGCTTCTCGTTATGTCCTCTGTCTTTTATAAGAAAAATTGTTATTTGCACCAAGTGCATTTGTACATCCTTGCATCGCGAGTTTATAGGTCCTTTATCCATATCGCATTAATCTCATTTCTAATAAGAGAAAATACCGTCAGCAAATGGATAGTATGCAAATATATATACGGGTATAAGTAATAATATTTTTCTCTAACAGTAAAAAAGGAGCGATCGAGCACTAAATTGAAACACGGCGTAAAGAGCAAGTTGACTTATAGTGCGAGGAAAGGATTAATCATGTAATAGTACGACATTTACACAAATGGAAAGTGGCTAGAGGAGGCCAAAAACAACGGTTCTAACAACAGTGTTGGGGTACACGCAAAAATAGCAAGGAATGGAGCATATATATATATATATAAATATATAGATATATATATTAGTCAACTACATGCATGTAGGTATAGCTAGTGAGAATAATACTATTTTTAGTAACATATATAGTGTTTTCTCTTTTTTGACCTTTGTTTGGGTTCGCTTGTTCTGAAACCAAAACTTCACTTGTAGGGGCTCTAACCCTAATTCTTGGCCCAATTCTCTCCTTTGCTTCTCATCTGGGTGAGGATTCTCTTTGAAGAACCTAGTAAAATAAATAAATAAATAAAATAATAAATCTTCAAATATGAAGAAAACAAAAGGAACATTAAGGTCTAGCTCGTTACGTATTGTTTGCGATTATTTGTTCTGTTAAACACACATATTTCGTTATCGGGACACACCATTTCTCTATCTTTGTCATGCTTGCCTCGATCCAGAACGACTTTTTATTTGAAAAACAAAGAGGTGAAAACAAGTACGTACGTAGCTAGCTACATAATTTTTGTTTTTTTGCTGCCAAACATAATTGTAAGAAATCCACCACGCTTGCGCGGGCAAACTTTATTGTATAAAATTTTGTATTTGATCAGAAATTCTTCGTAGGGATTTTGCGTACGCTTCGAGTGTTTGGATTTGGTGAGTAGTGTGCCGATTGTAGCGCCTCCGCTTCGATGTGCTATTGCTGTTTAGATCTCCTTCTTCTTGTAGTGGCGTTTGGTTTTCGTCTTTGGGCTCAAGATGACGTAAAAGGTCTTGTTGATCCTCCATTGAAAGAGATTGGCGGCTCTCCGACATGTTATTCTGTAAATACAATGAAATAAAGGCAAAGACAAGTATTTGAGAAACGTTCTTCTAATTTTATACCTTTTTTTTGGACAAAAGAATCAATATTTCAAGTAATGAAATCGATGCGGCATACACGAAAAAGGAAAAAAAAAGAGAAAAAAGAAATGAAGGCTAGTGATAGTTGATCTGCAGCCTTATATATGCTCTGTTTGTATGAAGAGAATATATGTGGAGAAAAAATATCAAATTCGCTTGTTTCAATATAAATTTAAGAGTAAGGAGGCGAAAAGGAGAGAAAACTTTTTCTCCTGATCGCTTATTTTTTGTTCTCCTTGAATGCGTAGAAAAAATGGAGAGGAAAAAAAAGACTATTAGAAGCTCATTTCTCTCTCTTCTCTCTCTCTCCTATATATCCAAAAAAAGAAAAATGGAGAAAATCTTTTTGATTGCTTCTCTTTTTATTTCTCCTTTTCTTTTTCTTCTCTTTTCTGGGTTCTCCCATTCAAAACAAAGCATTAATATCCACAAAAAAGACCCAAAAAAAAAGATTTTATATATAAATATTTAAAATAAAATCAGCAGGAAAGTAGGTGATCGATAGACCTTCCTATCACCTTTACACTTATATTCATGCTAGAAATTACATAATATACAATCTCAAAGTGACAAACTTTGAGAGCAAGTCAATTTAATAAAATAAAAAGTCTCTCAATATTTATGATCCATGAAGAAAAAGGAAGAAAAAATGTAAAATCCTGAAAAGATAAAATTAAAAATTAATTTAGAAACAAAAAATACGAGATAAAAGCGCACCCTTCCCTAATCTCCACAGAAGCACATGCACTGAACTCTCAGTAAACACGAAAAATATTTACAAGTATCGAAATAGATTTGCACACTTTGAAACCCTCCCTCACCACTACAACTTATATAGTCTCCAAAAAGGCACACATAGGAAACTGTTTGGTAGCCATGCGGCGACAATCGGTAGTGAAAATGGATACTACATTGTAGGAAAGTTCATGCATTTTGTGCGTATCTCGCTCACCGCAACCTTTTCTTTTAAAAGAAGATACTCTCATAAAAAACTACACACTTTGGCTTGTATATCTCTTATATATACATGGCTATGTACAAGCTGCGTACGAAAACAATCCGTATATCGTGCTCAAACCCTAGTTCTACTGTACATATACACTCTTTCCAAATCTTAATCTTTAAATTCGCCTTGTCGTCTGATTCAACAGCGAGATTTGAGAAGGCAACATTGGCTTGCTAGTCAATAAAGTTATAGCCATTTATTGGTCATGACTTCGCGATCGTTTTCCAAATGTTTCTCTTGGCTTAAAATCGAGTGAGGATTTGGCTCCGACTAATACGACAAATTTTAGAGCGTACAAAAAAAGTTTAAACAGCAAATCTTGTTGAAATTTAAGACTGTATCTCGCTATACTCTATCCACTCTCCAAAAGTGTGGAAAGTAAATTTGAAATTTAAATTTGCAGATATAATACGAGCCGTAGATTTTAATGTTTACAACAAAAGAAGAGCAATGTGGTGGCATTGAGGAGGTGGACGAGGAGAAAGGCGATTTAGCAATACAATTAATTAATGAGGATTTTTTTTTCCCTTTTTTCTTTTTTTTTCTTTTTTTTTTGGTAAAAGAAGACAATGAGAGTTATTGCCGAGATTGTGTTAGGGTGAAATTGCATGCATTTATTGTGAGGATGTAGTCTTAATTACTACGTGTGCATGTGCCTTTGTGTGTATGAGAGAGAGAGAGAGAGAGAGGAGCTTTACTTACATTTTATATGGATGGAGAGAAAGGAGAGAAGGGGAGTGTGACGCTCCATTTCTCAGCGAATTACTTTAGTCCTTGTACACTTAACACTATTAATTTTTTGGGTTTAGTTACCGTTCAAAATACTATAGTCAGATTAAGAGATTTAATTATGTTATAACTTATATATATGACTATTTCAAATTCTAAAAGTGCCACAGAAAGAGAGGAGAGTAAGGTATTTTTTTTCATTTGGTTTGAAATCTAAGACCAAAATGGAAGAGAAAATAACTTTTCATAATGATGTTTTTTTCTTAGAGCGGGATGTATTTTTTTATTTCACTAAATTTAAAAAGAAAATATTAGATCGAAAAAGTTACTTCCTTTTTTTTCTTTTCTTATTCTCTTCTTTTGAGATTGTCCACAATGATGATAATTGCGAAAAAAAAAAAAAAAAAAAGGCTTCCGATTGTAAGAGAAAACTTTCAAGCAACTCAGCTCGATCTGTCTAAGAGTTATAGATGTTTAGGTTTTTTTAGGTAGATAGAATTAATTTTGAAAAATATACATGAAATTAATATAAGGTTGAAATGCACATTTGCATATCATTTTTTATCTAAGGTTGCGTTGTTCCGAAAATCATTAAATATTTTCTGCAAATAAGAAATTAGAAACGCGTACTCTCGCTAGCTATTTTCTTAGTACAATAAATCAAATCGATGCACGCGAGGATATATTTGCTAAGGATTAAACATCACACGACAAAATAATTATTTCATGGGTGGTGCATATTTTCTGTAGGTCGGTGTGCAAGAACTTTCTACACACTACAGATCAAGCCTCTCTCATCTGAGAAGTCGGGGCCATCTCAACCATGAAAAGTGATCTGATGGTTGACACAAAACTAAATCTAACACATGATGTCTCGTGCATAGAAATTTTCTGCACACAGTGTTGTAGAAAATTTTCTTTAATTTACGGACGCGCATTGCTTTTTATAGCTTAGAGGGGAAATGGAAAGTCCTAGAGTGGAAGAATTAATGGAGTAGGTAACAGGAAATCCGAAAATAGGAAAAACATGGATCTGAAAGTAATTAATTTTGGGGTTGTAAACGGCGTTAGAAAATTAGTTTTAGTGATAATTCTAATAATAAATTCCTTTTAATTTATTTAGAATTAGTACAATCTAGCTATATGCACTAAACTATACATTCCATTGCAATATAATTATAGATATTTTGTTCGCTACAAGTTATCTATAGCTTAATATGTTAAATTAGGAGTTTAAATAATTAATTAGCACTCATCTTAATTAGGTTCAAATTAATTAATTATTATTATGCTTATCCGAAACTTTGTCTTATTTATAAGAGAATCTACTTTCTTTCATGAAGCACTTAATCTACAACAATCAAACAGTAATTAATATGTAGCTAGTTCTTTTTATTATTTGGTTTTAATAAATTGACATTACACATTTTGAAATTTTTGGTTAACAAAACGTAGGTTTATAATACAAAGAATGTATAATAGCAAAAATTCTTAGCATATATTATTAATTTTCTTTATTTGCACAGTAAGTGGCTTGTAAATTAAACTAATGCAGTACGTAACTGTGCACAAACTCATTTCTTAAAACATATATAATATTATAACATCGTTTTCATTGAAAATGCATGTCAAATTTTAAATTTAAAAATAGAGACTAAAATTCTTAGGTGGGCACGTTAATTTTGTACATATATAAATATTATTTCTAGAGTGCCGACCAAGTTTTGTGATTGGTACACATGTTTAATTTGTATCTACAAGTCAAATTAAAAGAAGCACTAATAATATTCAAAAAATAATTTTAAATTTTGAAAGGAGATTCCAAATAGGATATATAATGTAATTTAGGGGAATCGTGGAGGCGACAACATGTATTTTGTAACGGTATTAACGGCCCAATCAACGGTCACTAGACCAAACCAAGGTCATGGGTTCCAAGTCATTTAATTTATGGTAGCATTAATTAGAAGATAATTATTATTAATTATTGAGATATGGTATAAAATCATGTGCATTTTATTATTGGACTTGTGAAAAACTTTCTCTACTCCGAGAATAACATATGTTAACAAAATTTAGAGCTAATATAGGCCTTAAAAGCGCACAAAAATATAATTCATGAGTATTTTTCTTTAACAGCTCAATTAAGCTACATTTTTGTAAAAACTTATGTCTGGTCTAACATATATGTCTAAGAGACGTCATGTATCGATATTAACCAAAGTATATATATGAGGGATGTTTATTTTGTTTTTTTAGAGCGTGATAGATCGATCACCTCTTAAATATAATGTTTTATAATATTTTATATCGAAACCTAAGCAAAATCATCGAGACTCCTAATGGTAAAAGGTACTACAGAGGAGAAAGGAATAAGATCTCAAATTTTAGTTACAGTAGTGGTTCAAACATGAAAAACCAAACTCCTAACTTTATATATTAAAGAGAAGGCTAAAATACAGAAAACTCTCTTGTAAATATCTGCTTTTTTACTTTTTTTTTTGACTTTCAAAAACGAACATTTTGCTCTTTTTAAATTTTAAAAATATTTTCAGGGGGTACAACGTTAATAGAGATGACAAAATGATCAAATTGTCCTTACTTTTTTTTATAAGAAAAAATAATTTTTTAATTATTTCTGTCATTTTGAAGGATATTTTCGGTATAAATTATAAGAAATGGACGGAATAGTGATAGAACCCTGATGGATGGGGACTAAATGTAACAACTTGAAATGTTGAGGAGGTAAAATGTAGGTTTTTAAAAGTTAGAAAGGAAAAGTAAAAAAGTAGGTATTTATAAAGTAATTTTCTATAATTTAGCCTAAAAAGAAAGCAATATAGAAATTAAATTTAAGTCGGCAAACACTAAATATCAAATTTCTTGGTTGCGCCAACAAAAGAATACACCTTCGTAAGTGCTTGGTATCTGAAGGTCTTAAATTCAAAACTTAGTTGTTTTACATTTCAAGTCAAATTCATTTAAAAATAAAAAATGAATGAACCGGTAGCATGCTACCATCTCAAATAAAATTAAATAAAAGAAAAAAAAATGCACATTGTGGGTCAACTCTGATGCATGTCATGTACTGTTTCCTTTCTATGCACATAAACCTTTTTAAATTTACACTTTGAATGTATAAATACATCCTCTAATTAAGAGACCCTCTAACTTAAATGTGTAACCTCACCTCACCTCCTCTCCACTTCAATCCAAGCAATGGAGGAATCAATAATCAACTCTTCTACAAGCAATAGCTCTCATCACAACTACAATGAATTGAGCCAAAGTTTTTCTGAGGAGAGTAGCTGGACCACGTACTTTGAAGAGTTCATAGTGGCTTCAGAAATGGAAAGCTCCTCCATTGATGGAGCTCTGGAGAGCTCTTCCATAATCTCTGATGCTTCATGCAACAAAATAAAGTTGATGCTCAAGAAAAGAAAGGTGTGGGGAAACTTAGAAGATGATGATCCTTTAGAAGACACTGCTAGTTCTCCTGTAAATAGTCCCAAGGTGAGTAGGGAAAAAAGAAAAAAAAAACATCTTGTAATTTTCTCTTAGCTTTATGTTTTTTGGGTTTTATTTTTTCTCTTTTTTATACTTGATTTAGTAGTACTTATTTCTGATTCATTTTGTTGTAGGTTTGTGATGTGAACAAGATGAAGAAAGATGATAGGAGAATGATGTTTCAGGTAATTAATCTTTTGGGTGCAAATATATATATAGATGTAATTGGTTTATTATTCCCTTTCTTTTTTTTTGCTTCATTTTTTGTTGTGTTAGATATGTCTCGAATTCTAAGAACCATAAAATTTACTAATCATATTTTATTTTAAGTCGCTTAATTTTCTTCTCAGTCTGATTTTCAATCATAGCCTTCTATTGTTTGAAATGCTTAAACAGCTCATCTTTATGCTTCAACATAAACACCCAAATTTTTCTATTTTTTAATAATAAACTGGTATCGTAGCAAATCTAGTATCAGCGTAAGTCGCGAATTTCTAACAAACTGGTATCAGAGAAAATCCGGTATCGATATAGGTGGCGGATTTCTAACATATTGTAATTTAGGTTACTTTAGGATACTAAACCTTTTTTTAAAATATTTTTTTTGTGGATTTTGCAGGAAGAAGAAGTTGGTTGTGGGAAAGATATGATAGATGAATCGGGTGTAGTTGGTAGCACAACAAATAATGAATGTACAGAGCTGAAGAAAAGGGGACTTTGTGTGGTTCCTTTGTCACTGTTTCTTGATCATGTTGAATAAAATTTAATTTCCAATCAAACATAAGGTTTCTGTGTATCTGTGGTTTGGATAGTTCTCTCATATATTCTTTTTTTCTTTTTTTCTTTTTAAGAAGGCTTAATTAGTGTTTATATCATTTAATCGGAGTCAAATAATTAATGATTAACCCATTTTATGATCAATTGTCTAGGTTTTCACTAACAAACTTGACAAATATATAATGTACAAAGAGGTATCAAACCTCTAAATCTCATTGATGGCAACATAAGTAACAATTACTACGCAAAGTATATTGTAATATACTAATTATTATTATATAAGAAAGCCTATACGGATTAAAATAGTTAAGTAAATAATATTTTTTTTAGATAATGGTTCAAAGAGTACCAATTTAATTACTGTCCTATTTAATGGTGAGTTGATTTGTATAGTGAAATACAAGTAAAACTGTAGAATTGTTAATTACGACCTTTTAAACCATACATTAACAAAGTAAAAATACACTAAACCATAAGGGATAAATTGAAGCTTACAAAAGAAATGGAGTTGTTCGATGCTTCATGTGAGAATAAATTAAGAACTAAAGCTCATGTCTCTGGGTTTAATAGGGCAATTGATGTTCGACGTAAGGAGCTTTGCGCGAGATTGGGAGGTGGACTAAAGAAATTTTTTTTTTTTTTTTCCTTTTTAGAGGTCCAGCTGCCTCGCTCTTGTAACTTAATTTGTTTCTTTTATGTATGAAGCAAATAATATACTATTTTTTTAAATATATATATATATATATATATATATATATATATATATATATCTAGATTTTTAAAGAAATTTGTAAAAGGGTAAAAAAGAAAAAAAGAAAAATACACATGCGAACAAAAAAGGGAAAAAGTTAGTGGGCCGAATTTGGATTGGGCCAAATTTAGTGGACTTTTATGATTAGGACTGGAATATTAATAATTACTTAAATAAATAAATAAACAAATAAAAATAAAACGCATCTCAGTACGTATACACACTCGTGCGTGCCCGCGAAGAGTAACGGAGACAGAGGGAGAACTCTGGAGATCTCCTCCTCCTCCTCTCTCTCTCTCTCCCTCTCCCTCTCCCTCTCTCTCCCCTCGTCGATCTCCAATCCCCGAAGAAACCCTCCGTAGATTCGAATTCGAGCGCGAGGAATCGGTATCCGCAGCCATGATCACCGCGAACAAGCTCAAATCTGTCGATTTCTACAGGTTAGATCCCGATCCCCCTCTTTGATTCGTTCTTATGGTAAAAATGGTGTAGGAAATGTGGTTTTGGGCTTTGATTCGTTTTGATCTGGTAAATTCCTTTGGTTTCTCTTTTATTTGTGTCGAAATGGTTCGGTATTTGGTTTAAATTTGTCATTTTGATCGCATAGTTTTGTAGAGAACAACAAGGAGCGGTTTTGATGCGAGAATCGAAGGGTTTCATGTTGTATTGTTGATTTGCGCGTGAAAGCTCCTGATTTGAGAGCGTGTACTGTGGGCAAACGTATCCAATTAGGCTTTGATGTAGGTTTAATGCAATGGTGCGAGAAGGAAGTGTCAGTTCTAGGTTCTGTATCACTGGGATTTTGGTTAAATATGTGTGGTGGAGATTAGTTTGCTTTCGCAACCAAATGAATTTTTTATGCTTGGGGTTGTTCAAAGTTTGTGTTTTTCTGCAAGGGTTTAGTGTAGAAGTGTTAAATAGGGTTAATGGGTTAGCTCATGAGCAGTTTGAACTTAACTTAATTTCATCTTGGGTAGAGCTTGTTCTTATAATAAAAAAGACTACTTGTGCGAGAATTTTTAGTTACCTGGATAGGTTTTGGTTGAACAATTGCTATTCTAGGGATTTTTCGCAAAAATTTTTTTGCTATTCTAGCGATAGTGCAAAATATACCTAACTGGCATAGTAATTTTGTGCACTATCCCAACTTTGGTAGTGCGCTGGAATTTATTTTGGTAATCATTACTACAATGAAGCAAGGATGCTAGCAGTTCCATGGGTACCCCTGGAATAGTAGTTTTGGGCACAATCCCGTGCTTTTGATTTTGTTAATAATTAATTTTGAATTTTATCCTTATGTATTTGTTCACTGGAGAAGTTAACTTGTCCTCTATAGCAATCAAACTGTGCAGTATTACGTCCTCTTAAGAATTACTTTCTCTCAGAATGTATTTTTCTCAGTTGTTGTCGGATGCACAGCTACTTAAAATGTATCTCTTGGCTGCAGGAAAATACCCAGAGATTTGACGGAGGCATCGATTTCCGGTGCAGGTTTATCTATCGTAGCAGCACTGTTCATGATGTTTTTGTTTGGAATGGTTGGTCTTTGCTTCCACATTCTGAAGTTCGTGTGACATTATAGTGACATTAAAACTGTACTGTTACCTGTCATTATGGAACTCATGACTGAACTAGTAGTTCATTAAGGGACCTTTTCCTAGATTCTTGACATGTTACGTTTCTGCGCAATAAGAAGTTGAATGGTGTAATAATAACATGAAACAATTGAGTTTAGTAGAGCATTTTATATTCACAGGGTGGTTTTATGGTTGTGAGAAGGCCAGAAGATGAATGATGAATGAACTAAAAATCGATGTATGTACTTATTGTATTTTTCCATTATTACAAGAAGGCGCCTTTTGTTCTTGTTTAGATCCTATTCATTTTTGTTCGTAATTAATGGTTATCATCTTTATTTATTGTTCTTTTTTATTCTTATTCTTTTTCTCCTTTTCTTCCCGTGTAAATTATGTGACAAAATATGACCCACCCCCTTGCTTTACTTTGTTTGAGCCCTCTGACTGAGTGTTGTAGTTGCACGTTTTATTATTTTTATTGATTTGGGTTAAATGATTTGTTAGTATTTTTCACCTGGCGTTTTAAAAGATTTTTCTTGATTATTCTGTGGATAACTACCTGACTTATTAGGAGGTTAAACAATATTAGATTTTTTTTTGTAATTCCTTCAATGCTACTTTGTGATAAATAGCTCATTTTGGTTGATGACTTGTTTTGCAGGAGTTGAATAATTATTTGACAGTGAGTACGTTCACTTCTGTAGTTGTTGATAAGAGTTCAGATGAGGAATTCTTACGGATAGATTTTAATATCAGGTATAGTCATTGGCAATTTTCAACTTCCCTCCTATTTTCTTTGGCAATGTCGATTGCGTTCTTGAAGTTGTATTCTTTCCATGCATATTGTACCTTTGAGTCTCAAAAGCAATTGGCTACACCTCCATACCCATGTTGTGCCATATGTCTCCTTTCACACAAACATTTAGAAATGTAGTGGCAAATCAGAGAGGATTAGGAAATAAAGAATGGTTTCCATTACATTGGTTTTTTTTTTTTCTATTGGATAACAAAAATAAGCATATTAATCTTGCATAAGATTTTCTTAATTTTGCTGCATGTTTAATGATTTATGTAATTGTGCATGCTCGCTTTATAGTGAATGTGATTAAAGTACCTGGAGGGAAGTTAACCATTTTCTTCTTAATACTTTTATGCAGTTTGTCCTTTTCTAACATATTCTTCTTTCTATGTAGCTTTCCTGCTCTCTCATGCGAATTTGCATCGGTCGATGTGAGTGATATATTGGGAACTGTAAGTTTCAACTCTTATCCTATAGCTGCCTTCTGGGTGATTTATTCTTGTTCACACTATTGGCAATCATGCAGAATTTTCCCTTTATATAGTTGTGTTTTAACAAGTGATAGATGTCATTCTAGCTATATCATAATTGTGGTCTCTCTCTCTCTCTCTCTCTCTCTCTCTCTCTCTCTCTCTCTCTCTCTCTCTCTCTCTCTCTCTCTCTCTCTCTCTCTCTCTCTCCCACCCCATGAACTCAACTGCCTAGATGCAATTAATTCTATTATTACCCGGTTTTTTCTTCTTTCCTTTGCAGTGAACTTTTTTTTATAATTTGACTTTGATCCACGTTTCAAATATGCAGAACAGGTTGAATATTACAAAGACAGTTCGCAAGTTTTCAATTGATCGAAATTTAGTATCAACTGGATCAGAATTCCACTCTGGTCCTATCCCAAAAGTCAATAGGCATGGAGACGAGAATGATGAAGAATATAGTGATGGTTCAGTTTCGTTGAATGCTAACAGTTTTGATAGCCACTCACATCAGTAAGCACGCAACCCAGTATTTACCTTTTGTTCAGTAGTTTTCCTTTTGTTCAGTAGTTTCTGACTGACCTTATTATACTTGCCTGTGTCTGAAATGCTATTCTTTTTTCTTTTATTAATTCATTAATTTTTAATTTATAAATTAGTGAATTTCTTCTTCTATTAAATTCTAAATTCTAATTTTAGGGCAAAAGTCTTTCTCTTTATTATATCTCTACTTTATTAAGCATGTATTTGTATTACCATTAGCAGTTCAGCCCCTATATTGTTGTTAAGATGTCTCTGGATGTAATTTCAGAATCTTATATGATAGTTTTTGGAGTAGAAAAACTTTTATAATTGTACGCCATAGTTTTTGGTGTAGACAAACTTAACCCAGCCTTAATCCCAAATAAAGAGATTAACTAACCCTAGCATATGAGTTATCTTTTGCCAGTAAATTCACACCTAATAATCTTTCTCCTAAATATTTAGTGTCTAGTTCTTTTCTCATAATATTTAGCCTTGTTCTTTTTTGACAATTCTCCACTTATTTTACAATCTTTTCGTTGCAATCTTTAATTTCCCTGTGTTAAACATTTTAATGGCAATATCTTTTTCAAAATAGAAAAGTTATGAAACCATAGTACAAGCTCCACTCATAAGTGTTCAAAATAGAAATTCCAAGAACTGATGTGGTTCCTGTTCATTTATTTTATCTACTTGTGTTGAACAAGATAGGGTGAAGTTGAGAAACCTTCTTCAATGGAATGCTTTCGCATGTATTGGCCAACCTTATGTGGTGCATTTAAAATTCATAGACTGCATTATTTCTAGTGAGAACACCATTCATTGACTCACTTGATATGGTAGTAGCCTCGCTTCTTAGTAGGTCTGTGCATCTTATGTTCTTTTGATTCTTTTCGAGTCAAAGAATATCCAATTTCTTATAGTCATTTCAGTTTCAATTTCGATAGCTTATGTTAGTTTATTAAGTGATCAATTCTGTCACACGTGTTGATTGATAAATCTTTTACCAAGGAGAATCTACATTTGTCATCACTTTCATTTTCACAAACGTCTCTCCCTCTTGCAGGTATTCTATTTTAGTCGTCAACTTTTATGCTCCTTGGTGTTATTGGAGCAATCGCCTGGTAATATTCATTCTCAATCTCTCATACTTACTGTTAATTGCCTAAGTACATGTTTATGTTTCATTTATTAGTTGTTTTCTTGATTCCACCATAAATATTTAATAATTATATTTATCAATATTTTGTCTATGATGCACACTTTGTTCGTTCCTCCTCCTAGCCTTCTAAGTTTTTGACTCTGAAAATTGTCCTTTCAGAAACCATCATGGGAAAGGGCTGCTAAAATAATTAAAGAGAGGTACCATTTTATTTCTTGTTCTTTGTTCCTTGGCATATCCTTGATTATTTCTAAGCTGAACTTAGGTCCTCTTTTTTTGGCGTTTTATTAACATTTCCAGATATGATCCGGATATGGACGGCCGTATTCTGTTGGGAAAGGTTGATTGTACTGAAGAAGGTGAACTGTGCAGGAGGTATTCTTGATGTTAGTTAGTACTTTGATTTAGTGCTCTGTGAATCCAATACATTGCAAATTGGATGCAAAGTTAAAGTCCTTACATTTTGTTGTCTTAGTATGTAATGAAATACCCTGCATAGTTATGCCTCAATGCATGTTTGTCGTGTATGTATATTTCAATATAGGTATCTTGTGTATATACGTATAATATGTTTTTTTCTTATATGTTTTACTTTGGTGTCTTAAATCTACAGGTGCTCACTTTTCATAGTTGAATGCATTCTAAATCTAACTTTCATTCATAACATGTTATGTTGCTTTCTCTGCATCCTTCACTTTCTAAAGAAATTTACAAGGATCTTATGTTGTGAAATTGAGCAAAGCAAATTACCGTCAATTTAATCTTCACGGCTAAGTTTGTATCGGCTTGATGACGTCAGTTAGAATTATTGAACTGAGGTAGGCACATCATAAAGGAACCAAATGTACAGCAAAATGAAATAAAAGGTGGGAGTGAGATAGCCGAGAAGAAAAGATTATATCAAAAGAATAGGATGGATTAGGGAGGAAGAAAAAATGAACAGAAAATGAAAGATTACAGATGTGAATGTTAAATCTATTGTAATTCTTTACTACATGATAACCGGCTATCCTTTAAAGAAAATCACGGGCATCACCTTTTGAGCTAAATCTCTTGTTTGTCATGATAAGCTTGATAGTGGCAGAAAAGCTTTAAAAAAGGCAGTACGATTTGTCCATTTGTAATTCTAGAATGTATTTTATTTTGAATGTATTTTATTCTTGCTTTGTGTAAATTGAAGTAACTTGGTATACAAAAATTTCAGGCATCACATCCAGGGATACCCTTCTATTCGCATTTTCCGCAAGGGAACTGACGTAAAGTAAGTGCGACTAACCTTGTAGTTTCATTTAATGAATCTTCAACGTGAGTACTCCATGAGTTGGGTATAATAATGGTTCGTCAGCTTTATAAAAGCTTTATAGTTGTTGCTTAAATTAGTTTCGTGCCAAAAGAATGTGAGGTATTGTATTATTCTTAATTCTATTAGCTGCATCATCACTCACCATTTTATCACGATAAAGTTAATTTCCTGCCATACTTTTAATGTCTGTCTTACTATTTGAGAGACAAGACAATTTATATTTATATTTTCATCATTGAAAATTTATTTTGACTTTTTTAATAGTCATAGGGCCTATTTGATGTCTTTCGTGCTATATTTTCCTTGAGTTTTTTTTTTTTTTTTGCAATTATTTTTCCCATTTCTGATGCTTTTCAATTTCAGTATCCTAAGAAGCAGATGGTTTTATAATACTAGTTTTTGGATCCGTAATTTCTATCTTAATACCATCTACTCAGGGATAATCATGGACACCATGATCACGAATCTTACTATGGCGAGCGTGACACAGAAAGTCTAGTTGCGGTATGGTTATTACGATAAAATGGTTTCTGTTATTATTTTTCCATGTATCATAGTCTCGAAAGATCCACTAAACATATAGATATTCGCATTTTCATCTGACCCTTTTATTTTATCTGCTATAGGCAATGGAAGCTCTGGTTGCGCCTGTCCCGAAAGAGTCCCATAAACTGGCTTTGGAGGATCAATCCAATAAGACCATTGATTCAGCAAAACGCCCTGCACCGTTGACGAGTGGTTGCAGAATAGAAGGCTTTGTACGTGTCAAGAAGGTAAATTCTATTCGGTTCCGTTATTTAGTTTAAACTAACTAGTCACCTATAGGGTGCTAAATGAAGTTTTTTATTTTCCTGATGCCTATTTTATATCATTCCTTTTTTTGCTGTTGACCTAATTTTCGTTTTACCCATCCTACTCATGCAGGTTCCAGGAAACCTTGTGATCTCAGCTCGCTCAGGCGCACACTCGTTTGATCCATCTCAGATAAACGTTTCTCATTACGTCTCACAGTTTTCGTTTGGTAAAAAGTTGTCTCCACGAATGCTGAGTGAAGTGAAGAGATTAACACCTTATCTTGGTAGCAGCCATGATAGGTTAGCCGGTCGGTCATACATCACTCACCACGCCGATGCTAATGCTAATGTTACAGTAAGTCCCTGAATTTTCATCTTCTCTACCATAAGTAACAGTCATGTTTTCTCCATAAAATGGCCAGAGATAATATAACAGCGGAAATATGGGGCTTGAATATTTACGGGTATAGCCCTTCAAAACTATTTGTTTGCATTATATCCTGCAAAACCTGAATTTTCATATATGCCCTTGGAAATCTTAATTTTCAATTGTATAATACCCTTTAACTTCCCCCCTTTAAAATCTTTGTCCAATGCAAAACCAAATTCCCTCCTTGGATGATTCCCCATCTTAGCAGTATTGTTGTATAATATTAACTTTCGAGGGCTAAATATGAAATTCACATTTTACGGGGGTATATATATGTGAAGCCCGTAATTGTTTACAATGGCTGATAGCTCTCATGTGAAATGGGAAAAATATACTAGTTACTTACCTTCTATTGCACTTCCTTCAAATTTGCAGATCGAGCACTACCTGCAAATAGTAAAGACTGAAATAGTGTCGAGAAGGTCCTCTAAGGAATATAAATTGCTAGAGGAATATGAATACACCGCCCACAGCAGTTTGGTGCACAGTCTCTCTGTTCCAGTTGCCAAATACCATTTTGAGCCCTCGCCTATGCAGGTTGGTATCACTTTGCGCCGCCTTGAACGAATTTAAAGTACGCCTTGCCTTCAGCTTATGGAGAAATGCTACTTGAGTAGAGCTGTTTGAAGAAGCGGTCATTATTTTTGTATTGAAATTTCGTCGGTAAATTCTCATTGTATCCAGAGCTAAAGCTTCAAATTAAGGCTTTTGCCTTTTTGGAGCCCAAAAGCTCACTCTAACTTTTCTCCAAATGTGTGATTTCTACTAGATTCTGAAGCAGAGATGTTATTCCAAAAGCCAGTCCAAAAGGCACTAAATTCATTTTCCTTTTTCAGGTCTTGGTGACTGAAGTTCCGAAATCCTTCTCGCATTTTATTACGAATGTCTGTGCTATAATTGGAGGCATTTTCACGGTTTGTTGCTGATCCCTTTATATACGGTCTCTTCAAATGTTTCTTTTTGTGTTCTAGTCTCATCGAAATCAGTTGAATTAAATTTTAGGTGGCGGGAATAGTGGATTCCGTCTTGCACAACACTCTGCGGCTTATGAAGAAGGTTGAGCTAGGCAAGAATCTTTAGGTCAGGAAGTGAGATTTTCATTAAGATCTTCTTTAACTTTTTCTTCTAAAAAATTGTAGGCATTATATTTTTTTTCTTCTTGTGCTACTACAATGAGTATTACTAATAGACTATATGAAGCATTGGTTTTTGTAATTTTAGGCCCTTAAAACTTCTTAATATAAATGCCATCTTGGGATACTTTTTTGAGCATTTACCATATTTATGGAAGGAAATTGATATT
The DNA here is from genome assembly GCA_016920855.1 of Puya raimondii. Taxonomy (NCBI): domain Eukaryota; kingdom Viridiplantae; phylum Streptophyta; class Magnoliopsida; order Poales; family Bromeliaceae; genus Puya; species Puya raimondii. The sequence goes on along the minus strand of JABWPP010000049.1, from coordinate 41,701,242 downwards.
GCCAAAACGAAATTTGATATTGTTTTAGGCTATTTAATTGGCTCTGGCAATAATAAAAATTGCTTTGGGTGTTAGTGTGTTGCTTTTCTAAACGACACTTTCGAGGAAGAAGCTCCTGCCAGGCCAAACAAGCTCTACGTCTATAATAATTTAATGCAATACGCGAACTATCTCTACAATGAAAACATATATATTTAGTGATCATAAATATTCCAGAGATCATGAAACGAGTTTCGAGCAAATGGAAAAGATAGTTTACTGCAGAGACATATAAATGTAGAGTGTTGTGATGTATGATTATCAAAGATTCATGTGTGCAGGATCTGTGGCAAAAGTAAGATGCTCTGTGAGATTGAAACTTTTGTTCTCTATAAAAATCATATGCTGCATTACACAGCATTATTTGTTGATATTTCAGTTCTGGTACCTGAAGAAATTTAAGAACTAGATCCTAAATTGAATTGCTCAGAATCTGAAATTCAACCTCAAATCTGAAAAAAACTTTTAATTTAGTTTCCCACCAATTTTTTTTTTTTTTTTTCCTGATCTTAACAGTTAACAACAATATCAGCATAAAGAAAAGGTACCAAAATTTTAACAAAAGTTGTTAAAAAACTCGCTGAGCAAATTAATCTAAAACTGATCAAAAGTAAAACAGATTATTCACAAATTTTCCGTATCTAGAAAAAGGATAAGCATGCATGTTTCAAAACTTTAACTTCAAATCTTAATAGCTTCTTAAATTACCAAATACAAAATGCTGCAGAGTGCAACTACTGACCAGGTACATCAGTAAATTATTAAAAACGAAAACAAAAAAACAAAAGTGCATCAATAATCCTTCAAACCCTAAAAATAATTTTCAATACAAATCAACTGATAAAGTCCTTCGAAATTCAACAAAATGTATAACACCATCATCTAGACCAAAAAAAAAAACACTTATAATTTTGTTATGGAGTTGCAACTACAACTACTAGATTTTGTGAACACAAAAATACTAATATCACACGTAACCAAAGTTGAAGCATGCAACTTGAAGATCTCCAGGAAAACAACCTTCCCTTCGACCGCCGACGACGACGTAAAATTCAGCGTCCCCGTCAGAATATCGAAAAGAAAGTTTCCGTTCCCGATCACCTTCGCGACGTCGACGTCCACCGAACTGCTGATCTTCTCCGTCGACCGCGCGCCGATCGTGCCCGCAGCCACGGGCGCGACGCCGACCGGTTCGCCGTGGTAGAATATCAACGTCGTCGTGCTGTCGTAGCTGAACCCCGCGTAGTTCCGGTTGTTCACGACGATATCCGCACCGAGGGTCAAGTTCAGCGCGATGGTAGGGCTGGTTCTGAACTTGACGTTCGTGACGTCGACGACGGTGGCGACGATGCGGGGCTGCTTCGGCTTGAGAAGTGTGAAGTAGAGGATTATGGCCGTGAGGATGAGGAGGAAGAGGATGAGAGTTGTGGCAGCGCAACATGTTTTGAGGGCTCTCTTTTTAGCCATTTTGATCGTATCACATGCAAAAATGTTTAACTCCAAGCCTATATATGTATATATATATATATATATATATATATATATGTATGTATATATGTTCTCAAGGTTATCGAAAATAGAATAGGATGATAATACGTAGATAATATATTAAGGATTTGTAGATGAGGAGAGAGAGAGGGGAGGGGGTGGAGTTTCATATGCGGGGTTGCATTGAAAATTCCGTGAGTTTCGTGCTCCGATTTTTGCTCTTTGCGTAATTTGATGTTGATGCGGAGAGAGAGAGAGAGAGAGAGAGAGAGAGTATTTAAAGATTTGGAGATTTGCATTTGTTGATATCTTATTGGCTTTGAATTTTGTTTTCATGCATCCGGATTTCAATTGTTCTGGCGTAGATTTTTTTTTTTTTTTTACATAAATATGAAAAAGTAACAGATATTGGGTCACCATATATATATATATATATATATATATATATATATATATATATATGAAAAAAAAAGGGATTGTTTTTTCTAAAAAATCTTTAAAAACTTTGTATATATATATATATATATATGAAAAAAAAGGGATTGTTTTTCTAAAAAATCTTTAAAAACTTTGTATTTAGTCAAAAAATCATACTAAAATTTTATTTAGCAAACTAATTTTTTTTGTCCATCTTAATTAGTGCGTAGAGAAAAATATGAAAGTGGTGAACGATTTACTATTTTATGAATCTCATTAGGACGATGAATTAATTATTTACAGCTTTTAATTAACCTATGCATCCAACAACATGTCGATTCAAGTTTGGTGTATTGGATTCAGACAAAAGAATGAGAAAAGCAAGATTTTTTAACTCGAAGGTGCCTCTGCACCCCTCTCTCTCTCTCTCTCTCTCTCTCTCTCTCTCTCTCTCTCTCTCTCTCTCTCTCATGTATTGATTTGTATTTGTTCGATTCAAATTCTCTATTATGCTAATTTAGTAGTAGTTTTTTCTTTCCCTTACCCTGTGTTCATTTTCGAATTAAAAAAAAAATTCTGGATTTCAATTTGCACTAATCAATATGCGTGACAGCCCCCAAGATTTAACTAATTAAAGATTAGCAGCTCAATGAGTAACAGCTAGCAATATTTAGAATATGGTGGAGGCATAATATTATTGGTTATTCATCAATTTGCCAATTTATTCATAAATAACACTCCGATTATTCCAACCATGAATTAACAATACAACTAAAATGACAACATCAAAGTACTTGATCAAACAGAAACTTAGGCAACATTATATTCCTTACATTACAGTGCAATCCGGGTGTCACAATCGAGTTCAAGTCGCGGAAACAGTCTCTCTCAGCATGCAGGGCTAAGACCTTTTACACATCTGACCCTCTCCAGATCTCGGCGTGAAGCGAACATCATCGCGCGAGCCGTGTATGCAACGACAAATTCATATGCGTCTAAAATGAGTAGGGAGATCCTTTTAGACTTGTGTTTCCTTTTCCTCCATGGAAGCTTCAGCCTCATTACTTGCTGCTTTTTTACTGTGTAATGCCTCCATCCTCTTCCCCCAAAGAACATTGTAGAGGCCTCCAACCAAAAGTACTCCACCTAAGACACTGCAAAAATAGAGGTATTGGAGTGCTTGAATAGAAATCATGCTAATTTGAGCGGCGAATCGGAAATTGAAGAGACCTTCCGAGGCTAATTGCTTCTCCCAACAGAATTGTGGACAGTATGATTGTGATGACTAGAGTTAACGGCATCGACATGGCTAAAAATACCGGGCCCTTCTTCTCTATTGTCCACGACTGCAAGTAGTACGCAACTGCGCTTACAATGATACCCTGCAATATATCAGTGAGAGAAAATACTTTTTGTTTCGAATAATATTATATAAATGGTACTAATGTTCATGTAACAGCAATTAGCGGTGCAGCGCTATTGTTCGATCATGTGAACACCACCCAGGTTAAATGAACCTGGTCTTTCGATGACAATTCATGTTTTTGTTAATATTACTACCCAAAACAGCTTGCGAAGAATCTCTTACACAGTAAATCACCGAGATGAGGCTTACATCCAAGCCTATCTTCCATCTAGAGAAATCCCTCTCAATGATTAAAGCTAAAAAGAAAGATTGAATGGTCGAAAAGAGGCACTGGAGAGCAGTATTAAGAAGCTTCGAAGGATACTCCAACAACAAAGGTCCCTGCAAGAAATTCCAATACATATTTAGTTTGTTCGGAACAAATTTGGAAACATTTATGGTATAAGATGCTTTAGTCCGATCATCATGGTGATGCCTTCAGCCTTCTTCCTATTTACGCTTTTTATTAGAAATAATAGTTTAAGACAAACAGTATAAGATGCTTTATTCCTATCATCAATTGTTTTTCCTTAAGCCTTCAGAGTATTTACACTTTTTTATTAGAAAAATAGTTTAAGAAAATAGTATAAGATGCTTTATTCCCATCATTGTTTTTCCTAAAGCCTTCTGCTTATTAACCTCCACCACTTTTGGTCTTCAAAAATGTTAGTACTTTTGGAAACCAATATCAGAGTCCAAGAAGAAATTTTCTCTCTAGCATTACCTCATATTACAGAGTAAACATTAAGTTCAGAAAAGTCGTTTTGAAAGAAAAGGTCCCTTAACAAGTCATACTCTTAACTTCATTCTCAAACAAAATGGTGATGAGAAAAAACCTCAAGGCAAGTCTTATTCTATTCCATAAGACTACATAAATATGGAGATTCTTATAATATGTATAAATATACCTGGAGCACTACCCACAAAGCCCATGCTGCAGTGCTTATGACCATGAGGAAAACTCCCAAGACCCATGACTTTTTAGAGTGGGTCGAAGAAGCTCCATGAGTGCGACTCCCTGTGTGATGAAGAAGGTAGCGATGAGTGAAGAGTTTCAGCTCAGGCCCTCGGTAGAGGGCCAATGTTATCACACCTGCCAAGCAGAGCACGATTCCTGAGGTTTTCACCATTCCATGCGTCCTATTTAACTTGACAGTTTCCATCCTGTCATGCAAAGAATTTCACATTCAAAGGTTAGTGCAAATATACTTTGGTTAGCGCTGTCACCTAGCTCTGTGAGAGAGAGAGAGAGAGAGAAGCATGAGACGGATTGAACCTAAGCTTGAGATCTTTAAATGGGTATTCAGATTGCATGATTACCATGGAAATTCATTACCTTTCTATATAAGCTCTTGTTATTTTAGGATGGAAAGAGGAATTGGACAGTTAAAGTTTGTGAATCCAACAATAGTAAAGCCATCAAACATGCCTGTATAGCTCACAAGTGATGAAGGCCCAGCTACAGATTTTCGCACAAGTGCTGTTTTAACGGAGTTATTTTAAGAAGCACTAAAAGTTTTCTTTAATCAACATTGTTTTAAAGTTTGCTACATCGTTAGCACAATTATTTGATGAATTTTGCATTTCAATATCTCAAAAATAATGAGAATGCATTTAAAAAAAAAGAAGAAGAATTATGTGCAAAACATGAGATTTTCTTACCCAAATAGAACAGCCAAAATGAAGGCAATCACGGGCATGACGTTGAACATTGCAGATGCTGAGGTTGCTGTAGTATAATTGAGACCAATGTTGTAAATGTTTATCGATCCAGAAATCCTAGCCAATAAGGAAAAAAAATATAAAAAGCAATATGGTGGTACATGATAAAATCAAAAATGTGTACTTCACAAAACTATAGTAAGAGAAAAAAGGAAAGAGAGAGAGAGAGAGAGAGAGAGAGAGAGAGGCTTCCCAGTGCAACAGAATCAGAAGCTTCTAATTGGAGCTTTTGCTTATGTGACAACCCAGGATTTGAAATAGTCCTATATATAAGGTATAGTAGAGCTAAACATCTTAACCTGGCTATAGCATTTTAGGCGTTGGCTAGACCCAAAGAGATTAAGAGGGTTGAGTGAGCTTAGGGCTAAAATAATTTTACGATGGCGACCCCCTTAAAAGCGGGGTATCACAGTTGGTATCGGAGCCAATTACTAGCCAGAAGTATGAGATGAGTCTCAGCTGAGCCAAAGTTATATAGCAGGCAAGAACGCAGCTTCCCGGCTGACGACCATTGTAGATGGAGCGCGGCTCCTCATAAGGTCGGTTAAGGCTAGCGAGATGTCTCATATCGCGTGGTGCTTGTGAGTCTGCTTGAACCTGACGAGTACGTTAGAACTTAAAAAAGGGGGAGAATTGTGAAACCCCCAAGATTTGTCAGAGTCCTATATATAAGGTATACTAAGGCACCCGATAATAGCATTTTGTGGGCAATAGCTACTTTCAAAGAGGTTAAGAGGGTTAAGCAAGCTTACGGCTAGAGTGGTTCTAGTATGGGTGACCCCCCTGGAAAGCAGATCACAGCTTATGGGGATTAGAAACTCAAAGCAGTTTTCTGCCAAAACAAAACTCCAAATCTTTCACTTGTTAAATGATTAACTGCTGGTTCTCACATGAAGCTATTCCAGAAGCTAGATTAAATGGACACTTACCCACAAAAGGCATGTGCAAAGATCTTGAGTGCAACTTTATATTGCAGTGGTGGAGCTCTTTTCCTACGTAGCAGAAAAACCTCAAAGAATTCTTAAACGAAAAGAAAAAGAAAAAAATACAAAAGTGTAGGAACAACAAAGATGAATAACATGGACCTTTCAAGTAGAAAAGCAACAGGAACTAAGAAGAGAGTTGCCACTAATTGCCTATAGAACACAAAAACAGAAGTGCTCATGCCTTCGTTGAAGGTGGCCTTCATAAGTATCTGCATGACCGCATATATTAACCTAATGAGAAAGACAGCACCATATGCTTTCGTATTGCTCATCGCTAAGCTAATATTGTAGGAGCTTCTAAGGATTTGTTGGCTAGTAGAACGAGAGTGGCAGGTTTGAACCGTGGGGGGGTATATAAATCCGACAATATTGCAAGGAAAACGTATCAGATATTATATATGTGTGTGTGTGTGTGTGTGTGTGTGTGTGTGTGTGTGTGTGTGTGTGTGTGTATTAATGAAAGATATAATCTGGGAAAAGTGAAGTGGATTGAATCAGATTCCATGATAGTGACAACTTTTGGAGTCACTATTGTATATTGTACAAATCCAGGAGCATTCCCTTTCCAAAAAAAAGGAACCTCTAGTGAAGCATCCATTATCAGTTATGAGTTAAATGAAGCACTATACCTCACTATGTGATTGCAACCTGCAGAAATAGAATTCTACATTGGTTAGAGCTTACGACTTTTATGACTAAGCGCTCAGAATAGTAAAATACCAAGCAGCAGCTTTAGTCATATGTGATGGACCACACAAGACAAAAAAAAGCAAAAGTTTTTTCATGTTAATGACAAGGAAAAGATTGACGACAATAAAAAATATAGAAGTGTCAATCGGGAAGTTCATGAAATAAACCTTAAAAGAGCGAAAAAGAGATAAAAAAATATAAGAATAGATAAATCAAGGAAAGCAGATAAAAAAGATCATGTATAGTCATGACCGCCCATAGCAGATTCCAGCATGAACATTAAACATCCTTTCTTTATCAAAAGCAGGGTTTGCTGATTATCATTCCAATATCCTTGCAGACAGAATAAGATCTTCATAGTGGCTCGTAGAATAAGCAGTAAAACCACAGGAAAAAGAAATGTATCAAAAAATTATCTATCCTTTTCTCTCACAGGCTAAACATCACATCGATCAGGTCGGATGCAAGAATGGGCACAGTAGTGATGCGATTCTCAATTAATATAGTGCCAAAACAAAAAGTTCTTGATATCTATGCCCCCAGCATAGCGTTTTGCAGGCCTTGGATCATTGAGCCTGTCTAACAAAAAGCATTTAATTACGCACCATTTGTTTTGGAGCATTAAAGCTAGAATATGAAGTTTGTTATTCCAATAAGAAGTTTCTGCTCGCTATTCCAAGTTAGCATTGGAATTAAGAACATGATAGCAATATGGCAACAAATTGGCCACTAGTCAAAGGCAGGCACCAAGGAGTAGATACTAACTAACTGTAAGACATAAGAAAACTGTAATGGCTACAAGATAAACGATGGATGAAATGAAGAATAGAGAAATTCCAAGTTTTGGTTGAAACAGTAGCTTGGTGGTTTTCTAGAATAACCCAGTCTGACCATAACAACAAATCCTAGTTTTTTTTTCTTTTTTTCTTTTTACTGGTGTTGTTAAACCATATTCAAACACAACGAGATCACTAGCAGAAATAAATATGACAAATAGACAACCACTTCTGACAGTGAATCAATGAAATCACAAAAGGGGAGTGATGCCTAGTCTCTTGAGTGCACATGCTTAAAAGTAACAATACTGGCCCACTTGAAGGCATGTTATTCACCTCTGAGTCTACTTTGAAAATTAAAACTTCAAAAAAATAGAGAAGATATAATATCAAATATTTGTGGTTTGAGTTCTCGCATAAGTGTTTTTTTTTTTGGGTGTGGGGGGGGGGGGGTGAGGAACGGAATGCCTTAAGACAAAACCTTTACTCCCAAGAGTTATTTAAGGGACAAGTTTAGCAAACAATCATTTGAATATCAGCAAAACAGGATATACAAAACATTAGCAAATTATATGATTAATACAGCACGGGAAAGGAAGCGCAACCCATAAATCTTTCACCACAAGCAATCTTCTATTAAACACATGAAAAGAATAATCATTCACCCATTAATCTGTAAAATACTTAAGTGAACTTACAATGTAGTTACACAGAGAGAAGTACATAAGGGAAAACAATATAAGTGGTACTACAAGGTATGCCTCATGAAGTGGTTTCGTATTTTATGGCACCAGTAGGGGGAAAGGTGCTAATCAAACTAATTTGCTGAACTCTAAGATAACAAGGATTGGAAAATTACTCATTGGATCAAGTGGAACTGTTACCCTATAAAAGAGCACGAGGTGCCAAGAGCATGAAAAATCCCAGCATCACACCCTAAAATATCAGTAATCCCATCATTAGAAAGAAATGATAACAGAAAGAAGATAAACTAACAGCCTTAGAAGAACTGGTAAAAAGGAACTTGTAGGGAGATTATTACTAACTCTAAAAGATAGGTGACTTTTGCCACGTCTGAAGTGCCGCACCTTCACGAGAGAGGTAACAACCCCAACTTGCTAGCTTCTATTCATGAAATTACACCAGTCAAGTCACCCATCCAATCAAATTTCTCACTCAAAAAGAGAAAAGTTTACCTCTGCCTCTTTCCTGCACAGACCTGGCCTAACTATAGAATATCTTCCAACTAGTGCATGCCAGTGTGAAATATTTTTTAAAAACAAAATTTTTTGCTTATTCATATATGTCATAAAGCAAATAAGCCTTTCATTCTACAGTATCATCCCTCTCAAGTAGTTTCTTCATTAAATCATCCAACAACGGCAACTTCCATCTTTTCCTCATCTTTAGAAGTGATTGGGAGCATATCTAAGAAACTATCAAGTTGGTTGAGCTCAGAAAGATATTCTAAGAAGAGAGAAACAGCAGCTGTAGGAGGTATAATGCCCACTTTGATAATATTATTCAGCAAATTGACGGCTTGCTGAAGTTCACCTTTGCTGCAAAACTCCTGCAAGCTAGAATGACAAGTTACCAGATTGGATTGGACACAGTCCTCAGTCATTTTTCTTAAGATTTCTTTGGCTTTCTGAAGCTGCATATTTGTGCAATAACTCTTAAATAAATAGGAATATATGATGCCATCGGCTTTTACTCTGTCTTCAGGCATGCATCGGAGTATTTTCTCAGCTTGTTGAAATTTCCCCATTCGGCACATTCTACTTAAAAGTATATTATAAGTCTTAGCACTTAGCTCTTGCCCCTTATGTTCCATCTCTTCCAAAAAATATTGAGCACGATCAAGATTACCAAACCTGTACAAGCTAAAAACCAACGTAGTATAAATAACTGAATTCGGTTCAACACCATGTTTTTCCATATCACTTAGTAGCCCTTCTGCAGCCTCAAACTTTTCCATTTCACAAAAACCCTCCAGCAAGGTGGTGTATGTGATCACATCAGGCTTAAGGCCGTGTTCCCTCATATCGGTAACCAGCGCCTGCGCAGCTTCAGGTTGTCCAATCTTACAAAACCCATGCATCAAGGTAGTATACAATATAACATCGGGCTTATAACCCTTGTTGGTAATATCCAAAAAAAGCTTCTTGGCTTCGTCCATTTTCCCCATTTTGCAGAAACCGCTTATCAATATGTTGTACGAAACGATATCAATGGACCCACAAGCTTCCATTTTAGCAAGCAGATCAATGGCTTCCTCCATTCTCCCTCTTCTACACAAACCATCGAGCAGCGTTCCGTACGTTGATTTATCGGGTATTAGACCATCTTCATTCATGCACTCCAAAAGCCTCAGCGCCTCATCTACCTTGCCGTCTCTGCAAAGCGCGCCCATTATGATAGTGTTTGTAACTTTATTTGGTTTGGGGCCATCGTCGAACATCTGATGTACGATTCCTAGCGCATCTTCCATCTGGCCATTAGAGCAGAGCCCATGGATCAAAGCATTGTAAGTAATCACATTCGGAGGGACGCCCTTCCCCGACATCTCAGAAAAAAGCAATCTTGCTTCTCCCATCATCTTCTTCCGACACAACGCATCGAGGAAACACGTGTACGAGACGACATCGCCCACAACACCCACCTTACTCATTCTCCCATACAGAGCCTTTGCGGCGTGGACCTTGCCTTCCTTACACAGCGCTGCAAGGACGCAGTTACAATTCACCTCGTTGGGTTCCAGCCCGAGCTGCAGCATCTCGCGGATGAGGCCGAGACCCCTCTCGGAATTAGCGCAGCCGCGCGAGAGTAGGCCGATGAGCATGGAGAAGGTGTACCCGTCGGGGCTCCACCCCTCGGCGCGCATCTCCTCGAGGGCGGCCAAAGCTTCGGCCTTTTTGTCCTCGTTGCAGAGGCCCTTGATGAGGGTGTTGAAGGAGACCCGGTCGGGGCGGAACCCTCTCCGGCGCATTTCGTCGAGCACCTGGCGGGCGAGGTCGGAGCGGCGGGACTGGGCGAAGCAGTGGGCGACGATGTTGAGGGAGACGAAGTCGAGCGGGGCGCCGGAGCTGCGGAGCGCGGAGTAGAGGGCGCCGGCGGCGTCGAAGCGGCGGGAGCGGGAGAGGGCGGAGAGGACGAGGTTGAGGGCGGAGGCGGGGGGCGCGGGGTGGCGGAGGAGGAGGGAGGCGGCGGCGGAGGGGTCGCCATGGGCGAGTTGGGAGCGCACGAGGTCGAGGAGAGGGGGAGGAGGAGAAGGAGAAGGAGTAGTAGAGGGGACGGAGAGGGATCGGGTTGTAATGGCGAGAAACGAAGAGGGGCGGAGTGCGATTTGTGGTGGTAATGGCGGTGGGGAGAGGGAGACCCCGCGCAGGGTTGAGAACATTGTTTGTTTTTGGGGTTCGGGAAACAGGGGAGGTTGAAAGATAAGAAAAGTAGGAGGAGCGGAATGAAATAAATAAAAAAAAAACCAAAGTTGGTCACTTATTCTATTATTTAAGAAGTTGTTATAATTATTTATTTATTTTACTTTATTTATTTTTAATAATAACTTGAAGTTGAGTTGGTTTTAAAGGTAGTTTGAATTGCGCGAAACTGGAACGAAATTTAAAGCATACAAAAGTATTAATTTTAAGTATTCCGAATGGTGTAGTTGAACTCTGAGATCGCAACGACGCACGCTCTCTGCACAATGTCGATTTTCAACGGAATTTGTGAGATTTGTGTGACGCACTTTTCAGCGATCTAATAGAAAGATTGGGCCAATTGGGATTGAGTTTTTTTAAAATTTTTTGGATAAGTCATCAATCGATTTTGTTCCTTAATTTCTTTCCAACATCATAATAAAAGAAAAAGGGAAAATATTTAATTATTTTATAATATATGATTACCTTCTTCTAACACATGGTTTACAACATTATCATTGGAACTACTATTGACACATTCAATCTCCTGGATATTGACCATGATGCTAACATCACTTATTCTTCTTCTTTTCAACCAAATATCTCTTTTTGTGTCAAAAAAATTGTAACTTGCAATGAACTAATTTCAGCATATATAAAACCCCAAAACATATGACTCACGGGGTTGTTAGTTGTTTCAATACATGCATATTATGACTGCATATCCGACCCTCCTAACAGATGTCAAAACTACGTCTTAGATTGAATTAACTTACTATTTTTGAAATCAGGAGTGAATTCACGATAGATAAATGAGAATGCAAACTTTGATCAACACAATCAAAATCTAAATCTTGTTGGATTTTTCCAGATGTCCGAAAAAAATTTATCCCATAAAACTATACGTTTGAATACCGGATGAATTTTAGTATCATCAACGTGACGGAGAATTCTGTTATACGACGAGTGGATAAAACACATAACTCCAAAGAAAAATTCTAATAAAAGACATAAAAAAACAAAAAATCTTAAGATAATGAAAATATATAAGAATAACTACCAATAACTAACTATAACCCCCAAAGATCTCACAACACATGTTCTCTCACCTTTCCTTTTGTGAGACCCACCCCATCCAACGAAGCCACTCACTCATCTTCACCCACCCCTAAATTTTAGCCAATTCCATAATCAAAACCCCCTAAAAATGGCAAAAACTCACATTTTTATTCCCCAACCAACCGAGTTGCTCGGCTTTGGAATTGGTCTTTGTCCCCAACACACGCAGATTTTTTTTTTTTAAAAAAAAAACCATACCCATTATTTATTTATTTATTATTTAATTTAAGCGTAGAATTAAATTACGCCCCCAACCCACCATCTCCAACGCGGAGCCATGAATCGTGCGAAGCTCCAACCCTAGCTTTTATTGGCGACGCTACCCCTCTCCTTCCCCGCTTCTTCTTCCTCCTCCCTCTCCCTCCCCCAACCTCAATCGATCTCTCCTGTTTCAGCGCTCTACTTGGGGGCCTTATTCGATCGAGAAGAGGTAAAAAAGGAGGGGTTTTTGAGGTTGGGGGGGAGCTTTTTGGGGGGAATTTGGGAGTTGGGGGTTTTGGAGAGGGGATGTGGAGGGATACCGGAGCTCCGGCGGATTCGTTCTACGCTGTTCGGCCCGAGTGCGCCGATGGACCCAAGACCAAGTTTAAGATCAAGGTCTGATTTTTTTGTGCTTTTAGTGTTTGTTTCATAGATTAGTTTTTTTTTGGCATATTCTCCTAATTTGATTCATTTTCCTTTTTTTTTAAAATTGATTTCCTTGAGTTGATTTTTGTTTGAAATGGTATAATGTAGTTAATGAAGATGATTATATTTGTTTGTGGGACATTCATCATGTTACAATTTTTGTTTTTTCTTCTTTTATGTAATGCATTTGATCTGCAGCATGAACTGGTTGCTAAATTAATAAGCGCCGCTTCATTTAGTAACTTGAATTCACGCTGTTCTATGCAAATTAGAAACTTATTCTTCTAAACTTTCAAAGTACTTATTTTTATCCATGTTAAGAATTAGAAATGGAAAGATTTTACCTTTTTCGGGTTATAGAATCATGTTTGAATGAAGAGTGATGGGTAGTTAAACTTTTATTACATGAATAGTGATCGTGGATATTGTGCCCATTTGTTGATCTCAACAAAATGGCAAGCGTGCTTGGATGAAGCCTCTTCATTTAGACAACCATAAAAGTTGTGAATTGTAATCTATTTTGTTAAAGATAATGAATTTGGAGTGCAACTTATGAGTCTTGATCCAATTTAGGAATGTCATATTTGTGGAGTATTTATTGTCCTATTCTCATTGCGCAGGCTGGGAAAACACTGAGCGCACGCAGATGGCAAGCAGCATTTAGCCCCGAAGGTCATCTGGATATTGGTTCCGTCCTTAGCCGAATACAGCGAGGAGTACGTCGATTCCTATATTCTACTTGTTTTTGAAGCATTAAAGTTTATCTATATTCGATTAAGTTATACATTATTATACACATTGTTCTATCCACCCTTTCCATGTTAACCACTTTTATTTTGAAGCGCACTTAACCTATTTCAATCTATTGGCAGACTTACTCTTTTTCTTTTATGCATAATATCCTAAAAATGTTTCCAAACGTCTGCGCGTTTGATGATATGCTTTCATTGCGCTTTCCTTTTCTTTATTTTCTGGATTGTCGTTTGTTGTTCTACGTAAGTTTTCATGGAACTGCAGCTTAAAAATTTTAATCGCTTCCTTTTCTTTTGTTAGGGTGTTCATCCTTCAATTAGAGGAGAGGTATGGGAGTTTTTACTTGGCTGTTTTGACCCTAAGAGTACCTTTGATGAGCGAGAGCAGCTGAGACAAAAGCGGAGGTATCTCTCTTCCTAATTCATAGAAAATGACACTTTTCAATCGAAGATAATCATGTTGCTTTCATTACGCAATATCATGATCTCTCTAGTGTTTTATCAGTCGACTTAAATATACACAAATCCCTCGGATACAATGTATGGAATAGTCCTGCGTTGTCCAGCTGTTTCTACTTACTCCTTGAACCTTTTACTTGAATACTTTGGCCCATTAACTTTCTAATATATTGCAACTTCATCCCTGACTGTTAGAGAAAATCTGGCCGCATGATCTTGTTTCTATAAAATGACCTTTCTAACCCTGCTTCAAATAAACCGAAACAAGTCATTTTGTAGAAGGGGTGAACTATCTATGTAAAAATCTATGATGAAGTATCTTACCATTTTTTTTTTTCATCCGGAAAAATTCTATCCTTTTCTCATGCAGAGTGCAATACGCGAGATGGAAGGAAGAATGCAAGGAAATGGATTCTCATGTTGGTAGCGGCAGAATAATTACGGCTCCAATTATTACCGAAGATGGTGAACCCATTCGAGACCCCTTGGTTCTCCTTGAAGCCAATCCAGACCAAGTTAACTCAAATGGTTCTGTGAGTTCTAGCAATGAGACAAGAGAGAACTGGGAAAGTTTTGGAGGTCATGTACAATTGGATAGGCAAGTTATTGATTGGAAGCTTACGCTACATCAAATTGGTAAGCAATCAAGGTTAAAAGGTTGTTTACATTTGTTTTTACTTGTTCGCAGTTAGAGAATATAAATTTGATAGACAGAATATTGCGAATGAAAATAAAATTTCAACAAAGTTAATTGGTGAACAGTTATTACGCATCTACTACGCATGCTATTCTTTATATTTTGCCAGTCAAGCTTTTACTCGTTTGACATATTAGCATACACTGGTGCATGGCCTCAAATTTGGGTTGAATTTGTGTTATATCTTGCGAAAATCGAGAATCTAGCTGATCTCCCTCTCTCTCTCTCTCTCTCTCTCTCTCTCTCTCTCTCAATTCTTTTTCTCATGAAAAATTGAAATTATGATAGGTCTTGATGTGCTACGCACCGACAGGACTCTAGTGTTCTATGAGAATAAAGAAAACCTCTCAAAGCTTTGGGATATTTTGGCTGTTTATGCCTGGATTGACAAAGATGTTGGCTACTGTCAAGGTGAGGAGATGGTGAATTTAGGAAAAAGTCCTACTTAATTTAATTTCTAGCAAGAGCTAATATTTATTCTATCATACTTAAAACAGGAATGAGTGACCTTTGCTCCCCGATGATAGTGCTCCTTGATGATGAAGCGGATGCCTTTTGGTGCTTTGAACGCTTGATGCGCAGACTGGTATACTTTCTATCTACCTAGTTAGCTTTCTTTTTATTTTCTTTTTATTTTTTATCTTACTTTTCAGAATCTATTAATTTAATTCTTTTGCTACCAAGTTAGGCTAGTAAACAATATATGGTGAATTTGGTTCACTGAAGCAATGATCTTTAAATGGCACTTATCCTAATGATGTACCATTTAGGGTGTCATTAAAAGCATTGCTTCTTTATTAAACATAGCTCGCAAAAAGCTTCATTTCTATTGAGATCACGCAATGAGTTAATAATTGCTATATATCTCTCTTTTTCTGCCATGTATTTTTTTCCCCCCTAATGATCCATCATTCAAGACAGACAGTTTTTTAACCAACTTTACATGGACTTGAGTTAAATTTTCTCAAGTTTTTGGCACGTGGTTAAAATTTTAATATTAATTTCTGCATGTTCTATAGTATTATGATGTTTACTCATTTGTGAAATGAGGGAATTTTGACTCATCCTATGTAAAATATCTTCTTTTTTTTTGTTGTTGCTATTTTCCTCTTTGATTTGCTTTTAATCATGTGTCATTTGAATTTTGAAATTTTAAAGCGAGGAAATTTCAGATGCACAGAGAAATCTGTTGGGGTGGAGAACCAACTTCAGAGCCTGGCTTCTATTACTCAAGTTCTTGACCCAAAGCTTCATCAGCACCTAGGTATTTTTTTAATGTCAGCTGTTGGATCTGATTTTGCAATTAACAGCTTTATTTCTCTAGATCTAGCCAACCTGATGAGCTGATGCATTTCTTACTTTTTCTTCTTTTTTTTTTTTGGGTGCATTTTGTCTAGAAAGATTAAAATCAATCACAAGTGTGGCTCTTCCATGCCTTAGAGACAAAAGCAGCTCTCAATGTCAGAACTTATCATTATGTGTACTGTTTTAGACATTAGAGTTTGTCATTATTTAGTCACTCAATTGCACTAACGCAT
Organism: Puya raimondii; assembly: GCA_016920855.1. Lineage (NCBI taxonomy): Eukaryota > Viridiplantae > Streptophyta > Magnoliopsida > Poales > Bromeliaceae > Puya > Puya raimondii. The sequence continues at coordinate 41,685,108 of JABWPP010000049.1, read as the reverse complement.
GAGTTTAAAAAGATATAAGGAATTTACTTCAGTGAACAACTTAAGAATCCTCTTATAAATGTTAATTGTCTTTCTTTCTCTACTATTTTCTATTATTTTATGCCATAGGGAAAGTTAGGTCATTTGACGTTTTACAGATAAATGTGGATTCTGTCAGTTTTATTGAAACTGTTTTTGTTGATTTTTGAATACAGAAACACTAGGTGGAGGTGATTATCTCTTTGCATTCCGTATGTTTATGGTGCTTTTTCGCCGAGAGTTATCATTTGGAGACTCCTTGTTCCTTTGGGAGGTATGAAGTTGTAAATTTCCATACATCTTGCAAGAATTCTACATTCATCAATTATTTGTTCTAACTCATCTTCCCCTTTTCTGTGATGTTTATGTTTATTCGCATGACATCTCAATATTCGACATCATTTTCTACAAACTCATTTATGCAGAATTTTTTCCGAAAAGAAAATGAGAAATCTGCCTATTTCTTCATTAGGCTATAATCATATTTGAAACGTACTATTTTGTTCTTTTCATACCCGATACAAGGTTCACAAATTTAAATAGTTACTTCATGCTGAAAATATTGAGCTAAATTAGTGCTTCTATACAGTGTTCTAACGAACAGACCTAGTTTGCGGTTGCCAAGGTACTGCGTAGCGCATATGCCGTAAGAAAGTGCTTGTGGGTTCATATATGATAAAGTAAAAACAGTAAATATAAAAGAATATAGGTAATAGTGATGAAAGAAATTAGATAGAATAACCAAATAAGCAAATAAACATAAATTTTTTTATGACCTACTTAAATATGTCATAGAACATTGTCATATTATACAAAAATATGCTATGTATGAAATAATCAATAAGCAAAATAAATTAACCAAGTAATGTATGTCAAACTTGATACCCAATTGTCATGTCAAACTAAGCCTACTTATATTTGCTTAAAATGCATTAGTAGGTGGTTCAGCTCTGTATGTAACGCCTATGCCACATGCGAGTGCGGGGTGTGCATGACGGTCAAGTTACTGAATCTGTGTATACGGATGCTTGCACCACTTTTAGAGTAGATATTGGGTTTGTACAGACTTCCATGTTTTCTCGTCAAAGCTTTTAATATTTTTGCTTATAATGTGATTATGTAGTAATTAATGCTCTGATGCTTTATATCTGAACTTTATGTACAGATGATGTGGGCTCTAGAATATGATCCTGATATCTACTACGTGTATGAAGACCCAGGAATTATTACTGAGAAAAATGAGGGGTCTAAAGGCAAAGTGAAGTCGACACGCCAGCTTGGAAAATATGAGAGGGAGAATATTAAGAACGGGTCAAAGAGTACTGAAGCCCCCCTCCCTATTTCGGTTTTTCTTGTTGCTAGTGTACTCAAGGACAAGAGTGCAAAGTTAATGACGGAAGCACGCGGCCTGGACGATGTTGTTAAAGTAAATATTTACTAAGATTATTAACATCATCTTGAAGATTTTTTAATTTTAGTTTGCACAATTTTGACGGTATATAAGTGAATTCAGTATTGTAAAAGTAAGTGATGCAAAAGTAAATTGCATCATGGTCCCCCATCCTTTACATTACTAACTCTTTTCTTTTTTCTTGTTTTCTTTCCCACCAGTTCTAGTCGTGAGGCTAGTTAATCATCTTTCGCCCTCTTCTTGTTTATTCTTTTCTATGAAGGACTTCCAAGAGGGTTGCTTCTTAATTACATGGCCTAAGCTTGAACAAAGAATGATAAATTACTCTAGCTAATATTAATGTTTCTTGACTTTATATCAACATGTTTGTTTTTCTTGCAGATTTTGAATGACTTATCTGGAAACTTAGATGCAAAAAAAGCTTGCATTGGTGCGATGAAACTTCATAAGAAGTACCTAAAAAAAGTAAGGCTTGATTCGCTTCTCGTGAGATTTGATCAAGTTGTTTCTCTCTTTGTTATATCTATTGGCTTTATTTTTTCAATCGTCTTCGGTGTAGAAGATAGCAAAAATATAAAAATTGGCTGCCAGAGACATCTTATTGTTCAAATTTTTTATAGCCAATAACTGCTAAGTTGATCTGCCAATTATCTATCCTTTTGAGACATTTCAAGTTTCAAATTTTTTTTTGGTGATTTTCTTTGGGGAAAAAAAATGGTAGTAGTAAACGTATAAAAAAAGTGTGTCGTTTGAAAATCCAATGAAATCCTTGATTTTCATGTAAGGACATTTTAGACTTTTAGTTATTGATATTGTATAGCTTTATAATGGGGAAGTTGTTTCGGATTTTTTTTTTTTTTTCAGAGAATAGAAAAACTTTTCTGCTTATTTCTGGCTTGTTGGTGCCTGTTACCGTATGATCTGGTTGAACAGAGCTTATGAGTACATAACAGTAACCTTATTATTTGAAATTTACTTATTAGTTTTGTACTTTGCTATTTCATTTCTAAAAAGGTATTACTAAATAAAGCAAATTATGTTGGCTACATTGTTATTCGAGTTAGACATATATCAGTATTATTCTGTATCATCAATTCCAATTTTAGAGAAAGAAAAGTATTTTAAATTTGTTAGAGTATAGCATAATTTCTGCCTATTTAATATAATGTTTTGGAAAAAAAATAAATTATTGTAAATTTACTGTCAACATATTTTCTTTGCTTATTTTTAACTTATATATTTATTTTTCCCTTGCATAATGTTGTCTGAATATATTGACATTTCAACTTATGCTATTATTTTTCGCTTGTGCAGGCCAAGAAACCTTAGTATTCTATTGCTGTTTCGCAATATTAATTGATCTACTATCAATGGAATAAAAAGTGCATGCTCATTTGCTCGACGATTTGGCCTGAAGGTGTTTCCGTATATACGTCCATATATTTCGCGTGGATCATACTTGTTGTTGAGTGCATAAGTGTATGATTTTTATCTATATTTGCCAATATTCATATTTGTTACATTCATTCTATATAAACCGATTGAACAGTCATGATGACATTAAATACTTGAAAAGTAATGTGTTATTAAAAACTCTTTATTTTCAATAAGAGTTGAAAATATATTGTGAATCTTTTATATTTTCTTCATACTTTTTTGTATGTATTTTCCTCTTCTGCAATAGATGTTTTTAGAATTTCTTTGTGAGTTTGGTTTGTTTTCGTAAATCTTATCAAATAACTCTGAAGTTCAAATACTGTTACAACTACTATATTTCTAACAAAATTTTTAACTTGGAGCTTGTGCTTTACTATCTAAAGACTCATTTTTGCTTCTCATGGCATTTGAAGCTCATATAGTTCATATTTTCTTTTAAATAATATACTATGCTATCAAAAAAGCTGCTGCAAAATTGTAAGCCAAAAAACTTCATGGCCTCTCATATTCAAAAGTTAATACTAAGATGTTGTTGATGTTCTAAAATTACCTAAAGATTTGATAGTTATCAATGACCATATTCCAAGAAAATGTAATAAAAGTTTTGGTGCATATTATAATCTGGTCCCTACACTAGTGCTCTTCGCTTTTAACTCATTTCATATGTATGGATATTATACTTTAGTTCCTAACAATCGAAAGGAATTTATTGTAAAATGACAATCTTAATTTTGAACCTATTACCTGTTCTTGTTTCAGTTTACTTCGAACGAGTTACAAGTTCCTTCCACAAAAAAAGTCACGTTTTTTATGATCTGCGTCTAAAGTCCAATTTACATAGAACGAACTTCGGACACTGAAGTGTTTTAAAGTGAAAAGTACAGGACCTAGCTATTTGAGAAGCACAAGCACCTCAATTCTCAACTCAACTCCAGAATTTCTGCAACAAGCTATTTCATGTGAAGAGGAACAGTACAGCAAAGTCTCATCTATAAAAGATCATATACACCATTCACACCATGTGAAATCACAAAGTAATGTGTTGAATTGTTAAGGCCACATTTAAACTCATTTTAGCAGTTTTATACAAGGTGAATAAGTTATTTACCTTGTGACCGAAAACTCATTCATCCTTTTTTCACAATTAAAAGCTCTAAATTTTTTATCTGCCAAGTGTTTCTGTAATTTCAAAGAGATAAGCTGTGGCAGAAATTAGAATAGGACTAGCAGATATCTAATTTAAGAATTTTATTCTGAATCAAAGCTTAGAGAGTCTCAGTTTGCAATAACATCAAAGCCCAAAGTGGAAAAGATCATTCATGCATATATAACCTTCAAAAATATGCAATATATACTTTGTATTCTTCGGAAAATAAAGATCTGGGCCTCTACATTTTCAAATTAAAACTAAGCCTCCACTTGGATTGAAGGCCTTCAACTCAACTTTGCATAACCAAATTTGCAATTTAACTATCAAAAATCATATCCTAAATGTGTATACAAACTGGTGTAGGGAGCAAATACATTGTGATTTTTTTACATGGCATTTGATACAAATACACAATTTTGCAGGTTGTACAAGTAAACAATTATAACATACATTTGAGTATAATAATATGCAAAAATCATGAGTAAACCTTACACATTAAAATTTGAAGAACACAACAACAAGTCTAACATCTATAAACACATCATCTTCCCCGCTTTAAAACCGCTTTTTATCTTCACAAGTAATTCATAATCGACGCAAAAACAAGCACTACAGCAAAGGCTACTCGCAGAAGTCCGGCGGCGGCGGCGGCCGATCGGTCTCCGCCACCCCTCGGTATCTCCTCAGGAAGCGCGCACTCCTCGCCGTCGAAGTAGACCCTCGTCGGAAACCCAGCGCCGCCCAAAATGTCGATATCCGGCGCGTGCTTCTTCGAGAACGAAAGAACGGATTGCTGCTTCCCGGGAACTCTCAGATCGACCGCCGGGTCCTTGCCGTCCGCCTCGGGCACCAAGTAGTTCAGGCCCTCGAATCCTTGGAAGAAGAGTGTGTTGTTGATATCTGTTAGCTTAGTTCCGTTGAACGAGTATATGTTCTCGTAGCCGAGATATGCGACGTCGTCCATCCGGACCGCCGCGAACCAGTTCTTGAATGTGTAATCGGCCCAGTTGAACAAGGTTATCCTCGCGCTCCATCCGCTCCGGTAGTTGGATAGCACGTGCCAGTTTATGCTCATGCCGCAGTTGTCGGGGCACGGGAGCGGGCTCGGGACGTCGCGGTGCTTGATCTTGGCCCAGGCCTTGGCCTTGGCCGTGCGGTTTGCGAACGGAACTAAGAGGGCCTCCGGCGGAAGGAGCAGCGGCCGCGCGTCGGGGTCGCAGGCGGCCGGATCAGGGCAGCCGCAGGCGCAGGTGCTGCAGGGCACGGCGGAGTCGTTGTAGTACGCGGAGAAGGACACGCAGCACCGCGAGGCCTTCTTCTTCGGCCGGGTGATGTTGCAAGCTACCTGCCAGCTAGCGACCGCGGTGGTCTCCGACATGAGGCCGCTCGGGTCCGGGAACTCCATCGGGCTGACCCTGATCGGCGGGCCGCAGACGTACTGCGGGTTGATGTAGCCGTTGATCTTCCAATTCTGCGGGGGATACAGCGCGGTGCGGTTGAGGTCCGGCGGGAGCTTATACACCTGGAGCTGGAATATGGCCCTGGACATGCTCGGGTCCATCATGTGGGGAAGGAGAGTGCCGTTCTTGCAGCAGAAGGGCAGGTTCGCGATGTCGTTGTCTTTCGCTCTCTCCGGCGGGAGGTCGACGATGATCGGCTTCTTCTCGCAGCTCATGACGGGGCCGAAGTCGAAGTCTTTGTAGTAGTTCGCGGCCTCGCCGTATATGCAAGCCGAGGAGTCCTTCTTGAGAGTGTAGGCCCCTCTCATCTTGTAGATGAATTCTCCTCTCTTCCACTCCCAGGTGAGGTTCCAGTTGTCGAGGCGGCCGAGGGGGCTCCAATTGTCGATCGTCACCTACAAAATTCGACATTCGAGAATTCATTAAGAATGAAAACATTTCGAAAATCCAGATGTATGTAATTACGGACGGACCTGAGCGAGATAGCTGCTCCCGTAGGACTGGAGCACGTCGTAGGCGATGGTGAGGTCGCCTTTCTGGCGGGGCAGGAACCGCGTGCTGTTCGCCTTCTTGTTCTTAAACTTCGAATCCTTCACGCAGCACACATACATCTGGCTACCTAACAATCGAATGAAAAACAAAAATTAAAACTGATCAAAGCCATACAATATTTTGATTAAGTTTCACTTCTACCGACTTATAGATGTCGGATATAATGCCTACAGGTTTCGATTGTAACTCGGCCCGACCTGACCTTCCGCCACAGGACAGTATGCTGGCTTATTTAAGCCAACAATAGAGGCTCACCCTTTTTGGTCGGAGCAGGGCATTTGAACCCCTCGTTCTGCAGCTTGATCGTCTTGGGCATCGGGACCCCGGGCGGCTTCACCCCGAACTGCGTGCCCGTCAGGTCGATCTGCACCTGGATCTGCGTCATGTCGCCCGCGGTGTCGATCGCGTTCATCAGGTCCATCTGCGGGTACCCCGACAGGGACGTCCCGTTCCCGACGTGCGCGGGAAAGTCGGTGCCCTCCGTCACGACCGCCCCGCCCGCTGACACCAGTATCTCGTCGTGCTGGAACCCGATGAAGATCTTCCACGCCTTCAGGTCCTCGGTCATCGTGTTCAGCACCGTCGCCTGCGACTTGAACGCGTACGCCTGCGCCGACGCGTTCTTCACGTGCGGGTACTCCTTCTCGCGCTCGATGAACGTGTACGTCAGGAACACGCCGATGCAGCTGTCCTGCGGCGACGACGACGCCGCCTTCGGCTTCTCTTCTTTCGCGCCGGCGCCGATATCGTAGTCCTGCGCTCTTACGCCGCTGGAGACGACGAAGGATGCCGCGAAGAGGACGAGTAGGGCCGCGGAGAGCCGGGCTCTCGGCGGCGAGGGGGCCCACATTGGTGGTGGGTGTGTGGGGTTGGCTCTTCACCAGAGAGAGAGAGAGGTAGAGCTTCTCAAGGGAAAAGGGGGAATTTTGTATACATTGAAGGGAATTGGGATTTTCCAAGGGAGGAGAATGAGGGAGTTGGTATAATTAGCTGCTTGTTTCAGCTGGATTTGTGGTGGGATTTTTTTGTCTTTTTTTTTTTTCTTCTTATTTTTGGAGTTTAAATTGAATTTTCTTTTTTGTGTATTAGTTTGAATTTTTTTTTTTAATTTCTAAAATAAGGGGGAAACAAAATGGGAGAGAGACCAGGTCAGCTTCAATCTCCTCCGTGGAGTTTGCAGCGGAAGTGGCGGGAAAAAGGAGGGGGCAACGGTCACCAATTTTAAACAGCCCCCTTTAATTAATATAAGAACCTTTTTTTTTTAATCTTTTTTTTCTCTTAAGAGCCGTTTGATATTGAGGCTTTATCAAATGCTAATATCTAAAATAGAATCATTACAAAAATATATAAAAAAATGATTTCGTATTTTTCAATTAGACCGTAGATAATATATCGTAATCGGCTCACGTAACGCAATATTACCTACAAAAACAAATACGATATTTTTCTATCATATTTAAAAAAAATTTAGATGGATTATGTCCATTAAGAATTAATTTTTTTTTAAAACAAAGAAATATAAACAAGTTGAACATCATGAGCATAATTGTGCATGACCATCCAAATCTTTTTTTTAATATGAATATTAACCGGATTCGAGTCCAAAGTAATCTCTCGGTGCCATGTTTCTTACCAAAAACCGTTGATCTAGTGTTTATTAATACACTCGAACTAACTAACTAAAAGGTTACACTTTTTTTTTATATTTTGGCCCAACTAGTTGAATCCAGGAACTCAAGGTCCATTTGTACCAATCTGGGAACAGTTGATTTAACACATAAAAGTTGAAAAAGGCGTCGAAGATGTAAAAACAAAGAAGTAAAGGCATAAAGTTGCAAAAAGGCCAACGGTTTTTCAAACATGGCGCGACAAAAGAGAAGGTAGGGATGAGGTAATACATACGAAGTTTTCAAAGCTTCTGTTTTCAGTTAATTACTTAATATTTTTCTCTCCACTTTACAATTTTTTCGCCGGCCAAATTTTTAACTACTATTTCTCTTCGACTCTCCCAAAGCTTTCTAAGCATAAAACCATCTCTCTCTCTCTCTCTCTCTCTCTCTCTCTCTCTAAAGCAGGATGAACGACTTACTCAAGGTAATAATCTTCTTCTTCTTTTGATCTAAAAGTTCTTTTTTCGCACTTTAACTACCGAGTTTAAGTGATCAAAATACTATTCTCTAGTAGTTTTTCTCCCTAACAAACATCTGCTTCGCAATTGCCCATCTTCTAAAAGAATTTGGGATGTGAGTAGTAGTATGAGAGGTGTACACGGGGGTAGAGAGTTAGTGTATATCGCCGCAACATGGTGGGCTCTTTGGTTAGAGCGGAACAGAAGGATCTTCGTGAAGTCTAAGCGCTCGTTGGGTTATTTGTTGGCTGAGATTAGATCTCTTAAGGATTCGTGGCTTCGTTTTTCGTAGTTTTTTCTTTTTTTTTTCTTTTTTTTTTTATAAAGTTTCCTGCCCTTTTCTTTTTCATCTGAGGCCTTGGCTGCCTCACTTTGTAGCCAAATTCATTTTCTAAATGAATGAAGCGGTAGCATGCTACCTTTTCTCAAAAAAAAAAAACTATTCTCTAGTAGTTGATTTAAGTTTGTGGAGACAAACGATTGTTTCACTTTAAATTTCTTGATCCTATTTAATTCAAGTCCTTGTCTTGGACTTAGCAGAAAGATTTCGTTGTCAGTTTACAGGCGTTATTTTAAGAATGTTCAGTTGCACAACTTTATCTAATTTTTTTCAATAAACCTGAAATCAAAAAGGACAGGACATGTAACATGTTTAAGAAATATTGAATTTTTAGAGCATTTAGAATCAAGTTGTAGACAATTAGACGAAATTTCAACGCATGGTTTTCGTACAGTGAAGATTTTCCATCTTTTGGTCCATACATTTCATTGCAGGACTCTTTTGAAATGGGAAAGGTTAAGTCGCCGAGGAAGAGGGATATTGAATCAGGAGCTGATGATTCAAATGGCAAATCAGATTATGGACTGGAAGATTTCTTTGAACAGGTAAATTGTAGTTACAGTCTGACCATTTTAAAAAAAAAAAAAAAAAAAAAAAACACAGTCTGAACCAAATCATCGCCTCATAATCTGTAACATGCTCGCAAGTTTTCCTACCTTTCACTCTCAATTTGCACTTTTGATAAGTTTTTAAGCAAGAGTGTTGAATCTTAATCATGTTTTGTTTCTATACTTATGCCTTTTGAAGTTTGTAATACTAAAATCATCTAATGTGTGTTCATTTTTCTTTTCGTTTCGCTTCATTTTGTTATGGAACTGGTAACCTTTTCTTAAATTAGGTAAGAGAGATTGAGAAGTTGATGGAGCAGCTATCTAAGCATCTTCAGAAGCTTCAGGTACTCAAATGCATCGATTACACTCAAAAACATGTAATCTCATTGGCTTTAAAATGCACTTTTGTCGATGTGACCGCATAATAACCGACTTTTATAGCACGAAATATGTGTGTATCTTTTTCTTTTGGATGGAAACAAAATATATATGATTTCTATATACTACAATGTTCAATAATCATTGTGAGTTCCACAGGAAGCTAATGAGGAATCTAAATCGGTCACGAAAGCTTCGGCAATGAAAGGTGGAATTCTATTTTGTCACAAATTTTTTCATACGATGAATGTCGGTTAACTGTCGAAGGATATGTTTCAGCAATCAAGCAGCGTATGGAGAAAGACATCGATGAAGTAGGAAGAATCGCACGTACCATCAAAACGAAGTTAGAAAAAATGGACATAGATGTAACAATCTCTTCATATATCTTATTTATGAAGTTCATTTTGAGTATGTTTCTTTAAGTTTACACTATTCACTCTCTTCACCATCTCTAGAACCTCCAAAATCGCCAAAAACCGGGGTGTGAAAAGGGTACCAGTGTGGATCGCTCGAGGATGTCTATGACTATGTAAGCCTTTCACTGTATCAGAAAAGTTTTCTACTAAAAAAATTCTCTGTTTAACCGAAGGGCTTTTTTATTGTAATTTGTATTGTTACAGCGCCTTGAAAAAGAAATTGAAGGATAAAATAAATGACTTCCAGGTACTGTTTCTTCCACACATGCATAAGTATACATATTTACCTATTGATTTTCGAATATGTATATTAGGACCAAATTCTAATGTTAATATTCTTTACAGAATCTCAGGCAAGTTATCCAAGATGAGTACAGAGAAACTGTCGAAAGGCAGGTGTTCACAGGTTTATATCTTTATCACAAGTTGCAGTTTTAGCTAAGGCTTCATAGTTCATAGAGAAATTAACATATGAAAATTTTCCTACTATTTGATATCTGAAAATTTTGAACTTGAACAGTTACGGGATCTCGGCCTACCGATGAGGTGAGCTTTGTATTTTAAATTCATTTGCTGCAATCTTACTCTCTTACTTCATCAAACCAAAGAGACTGAACATATGTACAGATGATTGACCACCTGATTGAGACCGGAAACAGCGAGCAAATATTTCAGAAGGCGATTCAGGAAATGGGACGCGGGCAGGTTTGTCTAGCTTATGTTCGCAGGAAATTTTCATTATTGAGTGCTACTTAATGTGTTTAAGCAAGTATATTCTGAAAAAAAAAGTAGTATTTTCATTACGGAGTCGATATGTTCTGCACATAACACATGTTGGTATCTCTGCCAATACATACATAGGCTACTTCACAAAATCTAGTTCGCTTATGCCTAATTCTGACCTTGTGATTTGTTAATCATGTTCGAAAAGGTTATTGCTACTGTAGAAGAGATTCAAGAAAGGCATGATGTGGTCATGGAGATCGAGAAGAGACTACATGAGTTGCATCAGGTAGCTAGCATTTTCTTGGTAGTCACATATACTTTCCGACTCTTCTTATTTGTTTTTTTTAAAAAAATTAAATTTTGTGATTCAGGTTTTCATGGACATGGCTGTACTAGTTGAGGCACAAGGAGAGATACTCGACAACATCGAATGTCAGGTTTGTTACTGCACTTTTACTGTTTAAAGTAGTAAGTTAAATAACCAATCAAAGGTCATTTTTAAGTAGTACATAATCTTAGTGCAAGTGACTACCATGTATATTCTTAGTGCTTTTTGGCTCTTCTCGAAAGCAGAAGTTCAAGCCCTAGATATTCTAGCTAAAGCGGGAAGTAGAAACGAGATTCTGGGCTCGAACAAGAAATTATGTCTTCATTCATGAACTCGCCATGTTACTGTTTCATTTTTCAGGTTTCGAATGCTGTAAACCATGTGCAATCGGGAACCGACGCACTCCGCACCGCGAAGAGCCTCCAGAAGAATTCAAGAAAGTGCATGCTTATCGCCATTATCATCCTCCTGATTATCGCTGCGATCATTGCGCTCTCGATATGGAAGCCGTGGAATCGGTAGAGAAAGTAACGCAACTGAAATTGCTTTGTATTGAACTAATACCGTCGAGAAATAGACAATTTCTGTTTTTCTCGCCAAATTGTAAGCTTGAGTGTTACTGATACATGAAAAATAAAGAGCATGAGATGCTCATCTCCTTGTAAAATAACTTAAAAATCTTCACTTGTACTTTCTCGCAGAATAATGAACCAGAAAAAAAATTGTGTTTTATTATAGAAAAGGTCTCTTTGGATTGAAAACTTGTTAATCTCGGCGTCGTATTCTAGTGAATCTCATATAACTAGGAAAAATGATCATATAAGCATTCCTCATGGAACATGAACTCAATCTAAAAACCATAATCAAGTTTTAAACATTAAACATTTTCTCCTTCAATTGTCAAATAGCAACATAAATAAAGCATTTGAGTTTCAATTGATCTACCCCATCAATCAGAGGCTTAACATAAAAAACAATTAGCTCAATTGGAGTTATTAATCACTATTACACCATGTATATACTACTTAAATGGCAAGCACTGAAGGAGAGCATTGTAGAAGCAGTTTCAGAAACTACTGCAGAAGAGCTTTTCGCGGAAGCTGCTTCTCACATCCTGGACTTGGCAATGACCACAGCGCCGCCACCGTCACTTACGCCGCCGGCTCCGGACCTCGTCCATGTCTCCTTAAATTGCTCCTCGGTTACTCCTGCAAACAGAAAACAACATAGAAAATCATCGTGTGTCTTACAGCGAGAAAAAGAAAAAGCCGAATTACGAAAATTCTAATACTCAAGTGAGCATTTTTTTAAGGTGTTTGTAGAAATGCCACTAGTCCAACACCTTTGCCCATGGCGGCGGTCGACGAGATCCCGCCCTGCACCGTCTTCAGCACGCGGTCGTAGTAATTCGCCCCCGACCACTTCTGGTGCGCCAGTGTCTCCACCCCGTTGCTCCGCTCCTCCCGCTGTATCCTCTCGACGTACGCCAGCATCCCCCGCCTCGCGTAGTCCCTCGCGAACGTGTCCGCCGCCAGCGCGTCCGCGTGGAAACCGGCCAACGTGATGAACTGCCAGCAGTAGCCCAGCTTCGCTATCTTCGGTATGAAGTCCCTCATCTCCTCGTCGGTCATCCCCGCGGCGTCCCAGTTGAACGACGGCGACAAATTGTAGGCCAGCATGATTTCCGGCACTGCCGACCGCACTCCGTCAGCGAACGCCGTGCACTCTTTTAGGTCCGGACTCGACGTCTCCATCCATATCACGTCCGCGTGCGGTGCAAACGCCCTCCCCCGCACCACCGCCGCCGCCACCGATCCTTTGAACCTGTAGAACCCCTCGCGGGTTCTCGGCAGGTCACAGTCCCAGAAGACGTTCTTCACGCCGAGCCTCTCGGCGATCTCTCTTCCTTGCTCGGTCGACAAGCACTTGTCGAAGCTCGAATAGCTGCTCCACTCGTTCAGCTTTCGCAGTTTCTCGTCGTTGCTTACGTAATTCACGGCGATGATCGCGTCTTTCACGCAGTCGGAGAAGGTTTTGAGCTGAGCCATCGCGAGCCACTCGTCCTCAATGGCCTGCAGCTCGGCGCCGTTCTTTCCGACGGCCGTGGCTTCGGCCAGCAATGCAGCCAGGCTCTGGCCTCTGAGCTGCGGATTCGTCGCGCCGAGAATGAATTGGTGGTCGCGGGAGTCGACGTTGCTTTGGATCAACGTGGCGGCGACGGCGTCGATGCGGGCAATGAGGACGGTCTCGACGCCCATGACGTCGAACTGGAGCCGCGCGGCGACGAGGCGGTTGATGTGCTCGGAGACGGGCACGAGGACTTTGCCGGCCATGTGACCGCATTTCTTGGTCACTGAAGATTGGTCTTCTATGTGCACGCCGGCGGCGCCGCGCTCGACGAAAAGTTTGCAGAGCTTGACGGTGGCGGTGGCGCCGCCGAAGCCAGTGTCGCCGTCAGCGATGATCGGCTTCAGGTAGTCGACATAGGGTGTGCGGGCGCGCTCGTCGCGGCTCATGCTCATCCGGGCCTCCCGCTGCTTCCGGTCGTGATAGAGTTGCGCGAAGAAGAGTTGCTCGACCTGTATGAATATACAAATATTAAAACACCGTTCTTTAGTAGCTTAAACATTCTAGTACGTGACAGTGGTTTGTTATGAATATACATATAACAGCTTAAACTTTTGGAGAATTTATGCTGACCTTGTTGGGGACGGTGTCGTAGGGGTAGTCGGCGAGGTCGGGGCCGGGCTCATTGGTGGTGGTGTGGGTGGAGGAGCACTGCCAGCCGGAGACGTAGATTGTGTCGAGATGTTTGGCCATCATGGTCACCTGTACGTGATACCCAAAAGATCGATCTATTAAAATACGAGTCCATTCATGCATACGATGAATATTAAAAACACATAAAATTAATAAGTAAAATAGGCGATGAGAATTTAATCTATTATATAATATGAAAATTTAATCCACCAAATATTGAAGATGGAGATTGAACCCACAGTCTTATAGAGTTGTCAAATAGTGAATGTGGATATTGAACCTTCGGCCTTACAGAACTGTTAGATACTGAAGGTGAGGATTGAACCAGTGGCCTCACAGAATGAAAAAGTTTAAAATCTGACTCTGATACTATGATACCCAAAACATCGATCTATTAGAAAACGAGCCTTATATATGAACAACCTGGACGGGGTCGAGCGCGCCGAACGTGCGCGAGGCCGTGCCGGCCGCCTGGTGGTTCTTCAGCGTCCGCCACAGCTTCCGCGCCAGCTCGTTCGACGCGTACGACTGCCGGAGGGTCCCGCGGAGTGACACCACGTCCCTCGCGGTGTACGGCCGCCGCGTCAGCTTGAACCGCTCCGTGTTCCACCACGCCTGCACCTCCGCCGCCTCCGCCTCGAACCGGGCTTCCTCCTCCATTATCTGCATACATGCAGTATAAGTAATCTGACTGCTCACACCTGCCCTCCTTATTGAAAAGCTCTCTATTGAAGTTATTGTCACAATACTCAATTTGAAATACTCAATTTGTTATATGATTTTAGATGTGAGAAGCAAAGTTGAAGAGAAAAATTTCAAAGATCAAAAAGCAAGTTTTCATTTATTTCTCAAACATATATAAATATATATAGAAAAAAGAACAGAGCATTTTTCAACCATGAAAATTACTGAAATTTATGGTTTATGAGGTATAATTATGTCAATTTGGAGAGCTTTGTTTTCTCATTAATTGCAGCTAACTAAAGAGTTATTTTAAACTTGTAGTGCCATCCAAGCCAAAAACTAGGATTAGTTAAAACACAGAGAGAAAAAAAAAATGGAAAAATGAAACTGATCAATTGGTAGGAACTTTTCCTCAACATGTTTTACTAATTGTTGCAAAATTGAAATCTCTATCAAATTTACATTATTATTGTTGAATTTAAATATTAGAAATAACTTCCTATGATAGTTTAAGTTTTTTGAAGAACAACAATTCTTTGATATAACTTAATATCGTATCAAAGCTAAAAGTTCTTATTTAATTTAAGTCTACGTTTTGAGACTCAACAAATTTCAAGCTCAGGCGTGAGAAATAGTGTTGAATATATATATAAATATTAAATACACATATCTTAAGTCCACCAGTGAGGCGGAATGATAAATATATATATTTATTAAAAATATCATTCTCTCATAGCTTCCAGAACAACAGCTCTTTCATATAATTTAACAAATTATTTAGCGTAACCTTCTCCCGAGAGATGTAAACAGAACAACCAAATTCATGTACTACTCATTTGGTCAATATAAATAGTTCAAGATATCAACATAGTCTACATAAAGGAACAAAAAAAATATCACTTTAATTTGAAGAACACAATCACAAAAAAAAAAAAAGCTATATAAATCAAAAACTGACCATTGAAGGCACTGAGAAAGAAGCAGCCATTGGTGGATTCTTGTGATCAGAGTTGGTGACTTTTGTGAGTACTACAACAAGTGCAATATTGCAAGTCCCATCCCTTCTCTCCTCCCTCCAATTTATAAAGAAAGAAAAAGGCCTTCACGTCGGATCGTTGGTGCTAACTATTAATTCCAAAAGCTCGAGCGGCTAGAAATACGTAACCAATTCACTTAAAGCATACAGATACGGCGCCCACGAGTTTCGATTGTGACTCGGCCCCACCAGCCTCACGCCACTTCGAACATGACTCGGCCCACCCAGCCTCACGCCATTTCGAACATAACTCGGTCCAACATGACCTCCCGCCACAGGGCAGGATGCTGGCCCATTAATTCCAAAAGCTCGAGCTGTTAGAAATACGTAACCAATTCACTTAAAATATACAGATACGGCGCCCACGGATTTTGATTGTGACTCGGCCTCACCAGCCTCACGCCACTTCGAACATGACTCGGCCCACCAAGCCTCACGCCATTTCGAACATAACTCGGCCCAACATGGCCTCCCGCCACAGGGCAGGATGCTTGCCCATTAATTCCAAAAGCTCGAGCTGTTAGAAATACGTAACCAATTCACTTAAAATATAAAGATACGGCGCCCACGGATTTTGATTGTGACTCGGCCTCACCAGCCTCACGCCACTTCGAATATTACTCGGCCCACCCAGCCTCACGTCATTTCGAACGTGACTCGGCCCAACATAGCCTCCCGCCAAGAGCAGAATGCTGGCCCATTTAAGCCAACACTACATACTCTCAGTAAAATTTTTGTTTTATATGGAAAAACAACCAAAGGAGAGGATAAATTACAACCATAATTGAATAAGAAGTTACAAAAATCATTTTTTTAATTAAAATATAGTGTGAGTGATTTTCTATACATATTCATAAAAAAGAGAAGACTATAAAGAGAAACATTTTAATCATCAAACAAGTATATCCCTCCAGTCCTGACCAAGCGATACGCTCATACATTTTTAATAAAATTCTCAGTAAATTATTAATTTTGATAGTCATAATGGTAAACAAAGAGACATGTTTAATTTATCTAGTTAATATTAAACGATGTGCCAATTAATTTCAAGGAAGTTTTGCATCTAAATATTTGATCGTAAACAATAAAAGAAAAAAAAATACACCGTTGAAATAATACAATTTTTTTAAAAAAAATACTTTTAGGCCAAAATATTTGTTGTTCCTATCTTTTTGGTGGTACACTTTTTCACCAAAAATGTTCATACGTGGGAAAGTTCTCAGCCTATGCAAGAGGACACATTTACGACATTTATGTTAAATATAAAAATATTTGAACATCGTTCTCTAACAGCTTAAGCTTTTAGAGTACAACGATTGTTTCACATGGTATCAGAGCAGGAGGTTCTGAGTTCAAGTCATGCCAGACTCCTAGCATTATTAATTTCCTCCCATTTAATTCAAATCCAGGTCATGGGCCTACAGGAAGTCTCGAGCCCAGACGTGAAGGGGAGTGTTAAATATAAAAATGTTTAAACACCGTTGCTTAAATGGGAGTACAACGGTTGTTTCACAGAGAACGGTATTTGTATAATTTTATATTTAACACTCCCTCTCACGTCTGGGCTCGAGACTTTTTGAAATTAATGATTAGCGCCAACGATCCAACAAATAGTATCGGAGCTCGAGCTTTTGGAATTAATGGTTTACGACTCTCTTCAAACAAAAAGTGAAACGAGTTTGGACACAAGCTAAACTAATCACGTGCCACGTGTCTGATGATGGAAGCAGATATCATATCCCCACCACCAATGGGACATGGACAGGTTGACGCTCGTCGGACCGTCGGATGCTTAGAATTTGCCTTGAGATGTGTGTTTTGTGTTGAATATATAAATATTAAATATACTATTGTTCTCCGATAGCTTAAACTTTTAAAGTAACATAGTTATTTCGTAGACGAATATTATTAAGAAATCTATGGTCTGATGAATGTCAGACCCTGCTCGATCATTTTCCACAATTTCAAACGAGCCAATTTGCAGTTTGAACTTAGCAAAATCGCAAGTTAATATCTAAATAAAACTGTCCGAATAACTATATCTATCAAACCATCATTTCAATCAGCGAACCTGCTGAATCATTTGAATTTCGAAGTATGTGCCTTGATCTTTATCAAACAATCAAAAGGAAATAAAAGACCCCCTTAAAAGTCATCAGGAAATAAATTTTAAGATCATACAATTTTGTTCACATCCGTTTCGATTGCATACATTTCTAGTATATTGTTATGCGGTGACGGTGGGAAACGGTTGCAACAAGATCGATGGTGGGATATATACTCTTGTTGTTATTGTGATTTTATCCTTTCCCTTCCCACGTACGCAATTTACGTACGTAACAGATATGTACACCATGCAACAAGATTAGTTATGACGTGGAAAGGGCTCGTCTTTTTAGAGATCACACACACTCTTATTAGATCACTACTTGCGGTTTTGGATCTTATCCTCATTGCGGATATATCCGAAGCTTCGCCTCTCATCTGCGACGAAATGTATTGAATTAGAATTAATTTGGTAGTAGTTGGGCTGTTAATGGGCCGGGCCGGTATGTAGGGCTGACACTAGCCAGCAAATAGTTTGGCGACAAACTGGGCCAAATTTTGGGCCCATCCTCGGTTAAGGCCCGTAAATAGTTTTCGGGTTAAAAAGAGATAATTTCACGGGTTTCAACAAAAGTCATTTTTTTTTCTTTTTTACGAACATATCGTTTTCTGCTAGCGTAAACTTATGAAGAAAAACAGTGGTAATATCTCTAATCTCTTCTAATTCACTCTCTAGATATGTCTACCCAATTTTTTTTGATAAAATTTTCGAACAAAACAAACATTTTTTTCGCCACAAAAATTTGTTTTAACTCTTTCTCTTTTAGTGGCTCACACATAGGGCTGGCAAATGAGCGAGCCGGCTCGTGTTCGACTCGCGTTCGGCTCGATATTCGGCTCGCTTGAGCTCGACTCGAAATTAAATGAGCCGAGCTTGAACAGAAAAAAAAGCTCGAAATTTATTTCAAGCCGAGCTTGAGCATTACTGGGCTCGCTCGAATTAGGCTCGAAAAGCTCGAATATATATATAGTCCGGCTACTATATTATTGATAGTATCAAACGCTTTGTGTTATCGAGTTTTTCGCCATTAGATCTACCTTTTTGGCCATTTTCACCCGTTAGATTATACTATTCAACCAATCACTCACTCAACCCTAGAAAATCACTATCATCCTAACCGGGGGCCACTACCATCCTAACCGCACATCACTTCATCCAAGGGCCGAAAATCTAATAGCACCAAGTGCTTGGTACTATTATAATAGTACCAAGCACTTGGTGCTATTAGATTTTCGGCCCTTAGATGAAAAGATGTGCCGTTTGGATGATAGTGGTCCCCTAGGGTTGAGTAGGTGGTTGGTTGAATAGTATAATTTAACGGATAGAAATGATCAAAAGGGTAGATCTAACAGCAGAAAATTCGATAGCACAAATCGCTAGGTACTATCGATAGCATAGTAGCCGGACTCTACATTAAATATATATAATAATATATATTATATATTTTAATCATATGTGTATAGAGTTTAGGTTATTGAGTATATTTGCTGGCCCACAAAATCAAACCAACAAAATTCTACTCTAATTGCTCTCTTCCTCTCTCTTTCACTTGCTCGTAAATTCGCTTCTCCTACAGTATTGTTTTAATATTATAATACCGTATTTCATGCATTCATTTTGTATGTTGAACTATTAGACATTTTTTGTATCAAATTTTAGACAATATTTTATAAAAGTTAAACTATAAATTACATGATGTTAGAATTTCAAGCGGCTCGTTTAGGGCTCGAGCTCGTTCGACTCGAAATTAGGCTCGCTCGAGCTCGGCTCGAATTAATTTCAAGCCGAGCTTGAGCCTAAATTTAGGCTCGAAATTAATTTCAAGCCAAGATTGAGCTGAGGTAAGCTCGCTCGGGCTCGGCTCGTTTCCATCCCTACTCACACATCTTCAACTTTAATTCAAAATTTACATGCATTACATTATTATTTTTTTAATTTTTTTTCTTTTTTAAAAAGAAGAGACCTCTGTAAAATCCTTCCTTTTGTGTCGGTTGAGGACCCACAAAGCAGTACATAATATAATGTGTTGTGTTGGTAGGAGAAAAAAAAAAACCAGGAATTAAAAGGTGCCCAAAAGAGAACAAATCCACACATATGCATATGGGTTTTGTCACATGCCTTTACCCCAAATTCAAAATAAATAAATAAAATAAAATAAAGCAACAAGAAGAATATTTAAAACTTTTAGGTGGAATTGCACGCTAACCCCCTCAACTATAACTTGCATTAAAATATATCAGTAACTGTTCTTGGTGATTTTGTTAGATTTAAACTTCTTAGCTGATAAAGTTGTAGATGTCATGAACTATTAGTTCAATTTATTAAAAGAATTTTACTGTCACACTCCAATAGTTCTACATAGGACGAAAATGAAGATGTGATTTGGTATATAAGAGATCATGGACACTACTAATAATAACTGAGCTTAAATATTTTGGGCCGGTGGTTTGGGCTCAGCAAGTTATTATTGCTAGCGGGTCAAATCCTTACATTTGATATCAGAGCCAATTGCTAGCCGGAAGTGTAAGATGAGTCTCGACTGAGTTAAGATTTGAATGACAGTCTAAGCTAGGGTCTGAAAATAACAAGCTATGCCAGGACGAGAATGTCCCTAAACGAGGGAGTATGTGATTTTAAGCATTTTATGCCAGTAATTTAGGCCTAACGAGTTATTATTGCTAGCGGATTGGGTCCTTACATTTACATCAAAATAAACACTTGAGAGGATATCAATCCAAAAAATAAAAAGGAAAGATTAAAGGGTGGTGAATTTGAAAATGGGATGTGATTGAGGGGTCTTCATGCATTATTAACCTTTAACAAACAATATTATTATTATTATTATTATTATTATTGGAGACAAGTACTAAGAGACACTACTTCTCATGACCCAAAGCCACAATGTGGTGAGAACCAATTAATTGATTTGTTTTTTATTTAACAACCCCAATCATGCAAATCCCCATATCTCTCTTCCCCTCTCTCTCTATCTCTAAATATTCCATGAACTGTTCATGCATTGACACAGCAGGAACATGCTATCCCCACTTGCAACTGTCTGCAGCCTTGACTGTCTGTAAATTAGCAACCCTGGATTCCCCAACACCCCTCTCCCCCTCTCTCCTCCCTATATGAATTGATTAGATTCAAATGCATGATAAATTATTAAATATAATCACTCTTTATGATCTAAACTTAACTAACGTCGATGAATCTGATCTGATCCTATTAGAAGTGAGTTTATTAATATTCTTTTTCTATTTACCCGCACTACAAACAATCATAAAATTTCAAAAAAATCAGCCAAACTAATTGTATTGCTGATAGTAAGACGTTAAAGAAAAAAGAGTGACGGGTTTTAGTCTGGAAAAACTTGGGGTGCGGAAAAACTAAATACCAAAATATCTTCTTTCTTTTCCTAAAATTGGCCGAACCGAACCGACTGAATGCGCATATCTAAATATGGTAATATTTCAGTGTAGTTCCTCAACAGTGAATCTCTCTCTCTCTCTCTCTCTTGCTCTCTAGATCTTGCATGTTGCCATCACCACAGCTCAACCACAACTAGTGGGCATCTTAAAATCATTCTAGCTGTCATCACATGCTTCATGTTTTGCTTTTTCAGATGCTCATTTTGAGATCATTTTCCATATGATGACTTAGCTACACCACCACACTAACTTGCTTTGGTGTAGTAGCTTCACACACAAACAACCAACTACATGACCCAGATCTAACTTGTGTGATAACTGATCCACAGCATATTTAAATCAGGACAAAATGTATGGATGGCCACTATACAATCTCCATATATATGGCAATTTAATCCTTATACTTCTTTGATCCCAGAATCATTTGAACAAAAAAAAAAAGAATAGGTCCTCTTTCGACGTAAAAGTTAAAGTGACCACTTTGCAATTTTAGAATAGTACAGGGACTAACCATGCGTTTTAACCATATAAAGAAGAGAATCACACACATTACATGAACTCACTCACTCTATACTTATTCCCTCATAAAGAGGCCTCCTTTTAACTGAAGCACTTCAATACATACATAGACATATATAATACATAGGACTCCTCCAAAACTGCTCCTCATATATCACAAGCTTAGGAAGTAGAAGATGACTAGTCCATGGATGCTGCTGCTGCTTCTAACAATGGCTTTTTGCACAAGTGCTTCTTCTGCTGCTTCGGCTTCGAACTCTTTCTCATTCAAGGACAGCTTTGATATCATGGGGGCTGAGGACCATTTCAAGGCATCACCTGATGGGCAGGTGTGGTACCTCTACTTGGATCAGAAAACAGGTAACAAACACCACTTAAGTTATCGAATTCTACTAAATCGAATCATCGAAAATGTTGCATTAATTCTTTAAAAACTTTCAACTTTTTTGTTCCGTCGAGTTCTTCGAAGGCTGCGGGTTCCAGACGAAGCAGCGGTACCGGTTCGGGTGGTTCAGCATGAAGCTCAAGCTCGTCGGTGGCGACTCCGCTGGGGTCGTGACGGCGTATTACGTAAGCCATTTAGACCGCATGTCATGTCGCAATGCGATATATTCAGAAGTGTTATCTGCATTTTAGTCGACAAATGCAAATTAAGATTTTCTTCTTCTTTTTGTTTGTTTGTTTTTTTTTTCAAGATGTGCTCTGATTTAGGGGCAGGGCCAGAGAGGGATGAGTTGGACTTTGAGTTCTTGGGGAACAGGACAGGAGAGCCATACACAATTCAAACCAATGTGTACAAGAGTGGGGTGGGGGGGAGGGAGATGAGGCACATTCTTTGGTTTGATCCTACCCAGGATTTCCACACCTATTCAATCCTTTGGAACAACCATCACATTGTGTAAGTTTTTCTTTTCCAATTTAGTTTTTCTCTTTTCTATGAATATTTGTAGAGATAAGTTTATAATGAACCTTTGGAGATCTCAAGCTACAAGTTGTAGTTCTTCAAATCATTTATCTTGGTATTTTGGGAAATGAGCTTTAGATGCCATATGCAAGTGGGTCTAATCATAATAATACTAACTAATTTACAAAAATAAAGGCCTAGAAAGATATTGTTATGAGTTGATTCATTGAATTACTTCAACATCAATATGAATCCTGTTTTAACAGTGTGCCATTGACCCCACTATAATAATTGATCGACAATGAAATAATTCCTTTCTACAGTTTGGAGGTGTAATGAACATATTCTTTGATGGGCTGGTTTGGTATAGCCTTTACATTTTGTTTTTTTCATTTTTCATTTTTAGTACATTAGTGGGGATAAGAGTGGATCTGATGAAGAATATAAAAGATCTTTGGAATAGTAGAGCTGAGAAAATGTAGAATGTTTTATTTTTTTTCCCAACGTCTGGCTACTACTTACAACATGTAAAATATATTAACATCTTTATTCAATCTTCATAACCAGGTTCTTTGTCGACCGGGTGCCAATCCGGGTGTACAAGAACACAAACAAGCCAAACAACTTCTTCCCGAATCAGAAGCCGATGTACATGTTCTCGAGCATCTGGAACGCGGACGACTGGGCGACGCGGGGCGGGCTCGAGAAGACCGACTGGCGGAACGAGCCCTTCGTCTCGTCCTACAAAGACTTCCAAGCCAACGGGTGCCGGTGGGAGGACCCGTTCCCGGCCTGCGTCTCCACCACCACCGACAACTGGTGGGACCAATACGACGCCTGGGTGCTCGATGATAACCAGCAGGAGGACTTCAGCTGGGTCGGGCGGAACCTCGTCATCTACGACTACTGCAAGGACTACAAGAGGTACCCGACGTTGCCGCCGGAGTGCAGTCTTTAGAAGGAGAGGTAAACAGAGGACTGTTTCATGGAAAGAGTGGTAGGCATTGATATATATATAGACATGGCATTGGCACATTGAATGAGGGGTTATTCATTCATTGGTTTTATTTACTCATTATTACTACTGCAAAAATTTTGGTGGAAATTACATTACATAGTTTTGAATTTTCATTGGTTGGATTCATTTGTCCTCCCTGTTTACTCTCATTGGAGGAACTTGCCCCTTGAGATCTTAACTGGGGCATCTCAATCTGGTAGGGATCAAGGGGATCACTTACGCATCACATGATGCTTAAAAATCAGAAGCAACAGTTTCACAGCAACAAAAAACAATAAGAAGAGTTTGATGATCCACAAGCAAAGTGGACAAACCACACTCCCAACTCCAAAAAGATCTGCAGTTACATACAGGATTACATTTTTCGTGGCACCTGTCTATTTAACCACTCAATTCTTTTTCCTCCCCATGTTTTTTAAATGATTCTAATCTAAATTTAAATATTTCGATAAGCCAAAAAAATAATATCACCAACAATCACAAAAGGCGCACAGCAATAGCAACTTAGAGCAAACTTCTCGAAACAATAATAACAAACATAGTGTATACAATTCATAATAAGAGTCTTAGCATAGCGCCGCTTCTTAAACTTGGAACAAGCCATCTAATAGTAAGTACAGTTTTGCATAAAATTACAACCACGCACTCGACAAGAACGTAAGCTTAGTAGTTGTAGTAGAACTTTAACACTTCCGGCCACTGCAATTTTGTAGTCAGCAGCAGCTCTGCTCAGAAACCATGAATTTTGATGTGGTCCTTCTTCACAATGCCAGCCTATCATTTGTGAATGGCCAAGAAAAGTAATTAATGGAATTGTAAATCATATGATACATGGATGAACAAAATTAAGGCTTCGTTTTTACTTGGACCGCCAATAACATAATATACGACCACCAGTAACATAATATACTCGCCAAATTTCTAACAAGTAACTTCATAGCAGACGAATTGAAGCCACAATTATAAACCGTTTTATGAAATCAGACACATGGATGAAGTATTTGACTTATCAATGTGTAAGTATTCGGCTCGTATAAAATACCATAGGTTAGAAATATCAAATAAGGCTATCATATTGGCGTACATATTCGTCACCCGTGGAAAACCCAAGCCGCATATTAACTAATGCTAAAAACCTACGATCAGAAGATACTTCCATGAAGAACATGGCACATTATAGAATATGTACCTGAACAAGGAAATTGGAAACATTCTTCCGCTGGTCACCTTGAAGTTGAATGACCTGCAAAGAGCGACAATTTCGATCCATAAGTCGTTGATAATCAACAGAACAGCCGTGCTAATATTAATATTTCCAAAACATTTGGAGATCAACGCTCGCAACAGATACGATGTTATACCTGTCCAAGCTCAGGGTCCTGGACGACAGTACCATTGCAGCAGAACTCCTTCTTGAGGTCCTTCAGTATCTTGTTGTAGCTGAACTCCTTCTTGAGGCCCTGCACAGTGGTCAGGCTCTTACGGCCGTTCCGCTGCTGTATGCGGATGTGGACGTACTCCTTAACGCCCGCTCCCGCCCCGGAGTCCTCAGCATTTGCCTCTGCAAACGGATCTGTACACCAGCACCAAGGTAGATGGAAAAAAAAGAGGAGTCAGTTCCGAATTTTATTCGCTAAACAACAGAATTCCAAGTAACAACAATCCCTTTAAGTTTAAACACAATACCAGTTTCATCTTTACAGTCCTAAATTTGACATTGATTTCAATTTTACCTACAGTGTTTAATTTAGGCGAATTGAAATCATGGTCAAACTTCAGGACTTAGTATTTAGTTAAAAATTTGTCACTATTATTATTTATGAAGTAGGGCAGCGCATGGATTGTCTTCTAATATGGTCACAATACATTTCCAAGGGATAACTATTTATGCATACCGTAGGTAGTTGGGATCTGGATGTCGAGATCAGACATGAACTCTTGGCTCTTAAGAATCCGAGAGGTCAACGGACAGAGCTTTGCTCGCTTGTGGAAACTTGTGCGTAAGCTGAAACCAATATAAACATGATAAGAAGAAAATATTCCATAAAAAGCAACACTGTTATGACACTGTCACAAGTACCTAAAAAAGAGTCTTTAGAAGAAGATTGTTTATGAAATTAAGATGTCAAAAAGTGAGATATAAAACTATGATCTAATAAAATGGTGAACACTAAAACAAATCATCAATAAATTTAATACCTTCTCAAATGGTTAAATTAAAATACCGGGTAAAACAAAAATATAAATTGTACGATACTACAATATCAACACTACTAGTCCTTGCTGCAAGTATTTCTACTTTTGCTGCTGCCAAACAAAATATTCAACATTACCAACATAATAATTTGAATGACAAAACAAGATTCACAACATTGAGAACTACCACAAGATAAACATCTTCACTCTCACATAAGATCACGTCCTAAACAAACATTTTCGACCATAATTATGAGAAATTACCTGCCACACCAAATTCGTAACTTAGACCCTATTTTTGAAAAAGGGAAAATTGTGACTAGGCAAAAAGGGAATACTTTTGCGCCTTTAACCCATTTTCTCAATTAAGTATGAACACTCCTCCACCAATAGACAAAGATCTAATTATGACAATATTAAGTACTAGATTAGTAACCGTGTTTCACAGGATCCTATTAGATACCCATCTTTTTTCACAACCTCTAAGGCAACTTATTTCATATCGATCAATACAGAATTTCAAATTGAGTAAGAAGTGCAAAAATAGAAACAAACCCCCCAAAACATGAAACCACATGATCTAAACAAGGTTATTGAGCCTTTCAAACCTAAAAGATTCATAGAAACTATTTAGGCCAAGAAGCGATAATATGAGGGATCAGTTTTTACAAATAACCCTACAAACATCTACATAAATACCCGTTCTTTTAATCCAACAAATAAACCCCTGTTCTATACAAAAATCAAAACAATCTCACAGTTTATAACAAATAACATATTCCCCATCCCCACATAACGAATCCAGCTACGAGCTCATCCTCCGCGTAAGAAAAAAGATACATCTTTTACCCAAACAAACAAGATTGGACGATCTAATAACCAAAATAATACAGAAAAGAAAAATAAGGGGAAAAAAAAAACCTATTCAGCAATCAAGATCCCCAGCAAACATGTCTCATACCAAAACCCAAATAAAAAGATCCACTTTTCCCCATATCACAGCTACAAACATATTAATCAAAACCTATAATTTACCCCAAAATAAAAACCAAAAATCACCAGATCCCAAAGTTTTAACACCAACGAAACAGATCAACCAACCAATCAAACAAGTCAACATCAGGAAAACCCTAATCGAACACAAATCAACAACAAACCCTAATCAAAGCAACAAAAAGGAAGCGCGATCGTACCTGATCGGGGGGATTAGGGCAAGAGAACGCGACGAGGAGGAAGCGAAAAAGGCAAGAGCTTTTATTATCCTCTCCTTGTAGAACACTCTCGTCCTCACCCTTCACCTTCTATATATAGCGAGAGATTAGAGGTCGGGGTCGTGGGAATAAGATATACCCGCGAATAAAGGAGTTATCCTGGGGCGGAGAACGCGGGGTATGTTGTGATGTACGGTTGGGATTAAGCGAGGAAGTGGAATAGGATAATGAGACTCGGAATAGGGGGTATAGTGTGCCGCGGCGATCTTTTTCTTCTGGAATAATCGGTTCGGATGGTGTCGGTTGCTTGGACGGTCGAGATCGACTGCGTCGTGCATCGCGATTCGCGACGTTGTAGGTCGGTTTACGGTGGGGAGAATTTGTTCCGTTGACCCCGGTCTATAGACCGGGATCCCTAAAAACTCAATTGTAGAGACCTTTTAAGAAGCGTGGTCCATTTTTTAAAACTTACAGGTTTTTAAAAAATTTACTTTTGAAAACTGTTGATTTTTACGAGGACTTCAAGTGTAAATAAAATTTTAGAATGTGTGATT
The DNA here is from genome assembly GCA_016920855.1 of Puya raimondii. NCBI lineage: Eukaryota > Viridiplantae > Streptophyta > Magnoliopsida > Poales > Bromeliaceae > Puya > Puya raimondii. The sequence continues at coordinate 41,657,790 of JABWPP010000049.1, read as the reverse complement.
TTCATACATAAATTTGTTGTAAGATACATATATCATATCAAATGGTTCATATTTTTGTATCACTAGTGGTTAATAAAGAGAAAATTTTAGAATTGTTATCATAGTGACACGCAGAAATAAAATTTTGAATTTTAAAAATAGAAGGGCGAAAAATATTTGGGGCAAAAAAATCTTTTTTCAATGTTACAATTCATATATAACAGTTCTGTTTAAAATAAACACTTATCAAATAGTAGTACTATACCAAGCAAGTTCTATATTTTGGAGAACTCGGTGTATAGACCGTGGCCCATACACGCGGGAACGGAATCTGGTGGGGCCCACGCTTTTGCGTGGGTATAACGCGTAGAGGCGGTGCAAACTGGATCGCATATCGTGCACGTTTAAATCTTTGTTTTTTAAATTAAATTATAAATTTTATATATTTCTTTAAATATTTTTTTTGTTTAGTGCCAGAAATTAGATTTCTTATATATTCCCCTGTAGTGTTGTTTGTTGACTGTAGTGCCCAACTGTTTATTAGAGATAGAATCGGATCCGGGCCTAAATAAGATCTGTCCCGAAGCCCACAACCCGACACAGTGAGTGCCTTGGACGAGGCTTAAAAATTTAGGCCCAAAGAGTTTGGGCCTGTTTGGACGTATAGTGGTCTCAGTTTCAAATATAAACCTACATGGAGGCACGAACCTCTGACCTCAAAGTTGATACTTATCAAACCAACATTGCCATTGTATAAAGTGTTTCACTGCTTGGGTGTTGCAGTTGCGTGTGTGGTTCTCTACATGCTACCGCAAAAAGGAGCGTATTCTCGTAGACAAGTGGCTGGCCGCGCCACCAGGGAACAAAGTATGGAATCACAAAAGGGACACGCATGCAATTTTGCATTTCTTGAAGGACTTAAATACAAATAATAAAATGGTATTACACAGCACACACTTTTTGGTCCTTTACTCCCCCAAAAAAGAAAATCAACAGTACCAAATCTAGTACATTTAATTTAATAGCACATAAAATGGAGAACCATTTACTTTCCAAATTTGACCAGTTATGAAAGGAGAAGCAAATCTCCACATACCCTTTCATTGGACCATTTTTTCCTACTGATTAATCCAGTGGGCACTTGCCTTCTAATTCGTGCCACGTGTTAGTTCCTCTCTTATTTTGCATTAGCCAGTATACGAATTGACCAAATTGCCCACTACAAAATCTAAATTTACACATTTTTGTTATCTTATATAAAAGTCTGAAATTTCATGCGTAATTGAAAGCACCTAAATCCATTTTTCCTTTCATAAATTGGATTACTCACTCATTAAGACAGTATTTTAGAGTGATGGGTTGTGACAAATTCGATCCTCATCATTTTCATTATCCTACAGCTTAGGATATGCTACAATAGGGAGTGACCATATCTTCATTTTGGTGACCTGACCTTCTTATTTTTGGTATTTTTCTGATTCATTTTGGTGACCTGACCTTCTTATTTTCGGTATTTTTCTGATACTGACCCGACAGCCTATGTTCGAATTATAGGAAAAATTGTAGCACTATTTGCATGTAAATAGACAGTTCTATAAGGGCATTTACATAATTAAAAAAAGCTTAATATTAGTTAACATATAAATTTAAAAGTTTAGAGAGAGAGAGAGATGAGGGTGGGAGTGGAGATACTCACAGGGAGATTCTTCCATGTAGAAGTGGAAGAAGCAGCCACTGTAGAAGTGCTTAAGAAGGAGATTGCAAGCAAGGAGGAGACACTGCATGAGAACAGGTTGATCCTGATGCTGAGTAATGGCCGTCTGATGAGGGATGATCAGCGTACCCTCGCGATGTACGGTGTGACGGAGGGGTCCATCATCTACCTCTTCTTCACATCACTTGGTAGCAGTAATTACCCTAATTGGTTCACCTACTTAGAGGACTTTGTGACATTCTATGTGAGAGAGTGTTGATACTTTGCATGCCATGCATTTCTATCATCTTTCATCATGCAAATGTTTAGGAGTGTCATGCCACCAATGCTTCAGAGGGTAAAAGAGATTACTAGTGTTTGGTTTTGGTACTAACTTTGTTACTCAATTCTACAATGATTTGCTTGGTAAAAATATGGATATGGATCCTTATAACTAGTTGCGAGATATGTGTAAAAATGATGGAGAGATGCTCCACAGGTATTTGTCTGATGCTTCCCTGTTGCTACTGTTCAAGCATGCCAATTAACAACAGATTACGTACCGAATATATTTACATAACTAGAACTATAAAACCAACTCAGTTTACCACGAACGATAATCATTTTAATCTTCGAGTAGCATTGAATGAAAAACACTACTCACATTCACAAACCACATGGTTAAGAATCATCGCTTGTGTATAGCTGAACATGTCTCGGCCAGACTTGACCGTAGACATCCTTCTTCGTATATCTTCGATCCCACGACCACGGGACATCTGATAAGCTCAAAGATTAGGGGGTTTATTTTTAGCTTTAATAGAAAGAAACCTAAAACTAGAAAAGGTTTTATGAAGCTAATTCTAAAAGTCAAGTTTAGTATACGGACCTTCGGGGGTGTATGGTTGCGGAGGGAGCCGATATGGCACAGGTAATCGTATCACTTGAGAAGAAGAATCAGTTCCCGAACTTCTGTTCAAGCAAAGAGTGGCCAACTTCGTCTTGAATTCATTCAAGGGAGTCGATGGCTGCTGAGGAAAAATTCAAGAGAGTGAGAGATATGAAAACAGTGATAATGTTAAAAACTAGAAAGATTATGTGAATACCTGTTTCATACTACTATCTCCTGTGCATGAGAAATGTGATTGAGGATGAACCACGGACGGCAAAAATAGTATACCCAACTGTTAAATTTTTGTTTTTAAAAAAGAGAGTAAATGGAGATAAAAGATAAGCATCAAATAGTAGCTATGGTCGGTCATTACTTTTGATTTAAGTGTTAATAGAAAAACTTACCTCATATGAACGTATCATAAGTTGCGTATTGTTCTTCTGTAATGCACCCCAAGCTGCCTTGCTTAAATTTGCTGAAGTCAGCAGAAACCATCTGATAGAAAAGGACCGACATATCAAACATCAAAGTTTCCAAAATTTGGCATCTAAGTTACGCAATAGATTACTTGGAATAAAGCCTTACGCAATATTCTGACCATTATAGCGGGTGTACGTTTTTATATGCGGCATTGCACGACTGCGGCATAAAGATATCAAAACAATTAGTTCTATTAGCACTTCATAGCAAAAGAAGATTGCATCATGGTAAATTTATTTCAACAGCAATGCCACGACAAATCCAGTTAACAAGTTCGAATTGATATTTAAAGTAGAATAATTTAATTTCACCTCTATTGCCGGTCAGACAATTTATCGTGCTGCAGACCACATGGGCTTTCCTAATAATTTCTTCATGTCAAATAAATATAGATAAATAATCCAAAATTATGTTGTTTTCCCTTTGGCGAACATGTCTTTATTGATATTCGCAAGTACAAGTATATGGCTGTTTCTCCCTCCACCAGCATTTGATTACTATGCTATACATTGGTGTAAAATTAAACCATGCAAGGACTGACAATTGTAATATAAATTGACGGCTTTGAAGATGAGCTCATCACAATTTCTCCTACAAATTCACCATGTTATTTGAGAGGAGTAAGAGGCATACCAGCGGCCCACATGATCAGCCTTCCATCTAGCCCAATACTTCTTCAGGAAGTCCTTCTCTACATTCTTTTGAGGGCTCGGAATAGCGTTACCAGCCGCATAGCCCTGGAATGTTATAAACATAATTTAAAGAACCAAACGGGACAATAGAATGAAATAACAATTTGAATATAAGATCAGAATATTCACGAATGAGAGCTTCATGAAAGTTATGCTTCTCAATGCTCTACTTACAAAGATTAGGGTCCATTTTCTTAGTTCAAGATACCATTGTGAATTAGAAACTGATAGGAACGGGATTGCGAACTTCATAAAACTCAAAAGCAACAATAGCAAGAAAAGTAAAACTTAAAAGCAACAAACAGTAAAGATATGATGTAGTTTGGTTCATACCTCTAGAGAGCACCTGACATCCTCCACAGTAGGCCAGATAATAAGGGGCTTTCCTACGCCGAGAGGTGATCCATCGTCTGACGTGCCTGCGGACATTGACGATGCAAATTCGTTCAACCACCTCTCGTCCAGTGAGCCGAGGGAGGAAAACTGAGACCAAGAATTTAAGTGTCATAAATCGGTTCTCTACCATTACAAAGGAGCAGTAACTATGTGCACCAGTCCCACCATGTCAGCCCATGCACCCTGCAGTGTTCGGTCCTCAATCCAATCTCATACATTCAATCCAACTGTCCAAGAGAAAATAATTTTTAAATCCGGGAATGACTACAACTCAATGGGAAGTGGGGATTGATAATATGGGATGGAGGGTGGATCATTGGATGGTGCACAGGCTGACATGGTGCATAAGGTGCAGGAAATATTTTTCCTATTGCAAAGTTAATAGCAGATTATAAAGAGAGATAGCATCTAAAGAAAGTAAAACTGGACGATGGTGATGTCAAGATTCACGAACATCACAGAATTTATGAAGTAATAGAATCAGCATTTGTATTAAATGTTGTAAATAGAATCTTCAGCTGCATTATTGACGATGTTCAACTTTGAAAACAGAAAACTCTCTATAAATAGACCACATGAAAAAGAAATCTATTATCAATTATTTGACAGAGTGAAACAACCCCCAAGGCAATAGAGGAATCCTGAATCCCTGAGAAAACCCAAGGGTACAGTACCGACATTATGGAACATAGAAGTACAATAACTAATCTCCAAATTAACATTAACTCTGCATGGTTGAGATATAAATACTTGAAATATGAAAAGAGAGGCATACCTGGTAAACTAGGGGGGATTTATGAAATTCTTTATCAAATATTTGCTCATCGAGAACAGTTCTCATTTTCATATGACCCCACTTTTTCAGATGGGGACCCGTATGATATCCTGGAACAGATGCAATTAACCTAACCTGGCAATGGAAAATAAATGTAGGAATCAGTTTACCAGAAAACCTTAGTTCGTATGAAGAGATCAAGAAGACTACAGTAATAGTAATATTGACAAAAGAAAAGGGAGTATAATACCGTAGCGCTGCTATAATCAAATTTCTTAAAGAAAGCAGCATTGATAGTGACATTGCCAACAGTGGGAAGATTCACCCTGAACTCAGGCCACTGCATATTCGTTAAGACTGATTACCATGATGGAATATGTTTAGAATAATTAAAAAGATTGCAGACGCCATCAGGCTAAAGAAGAGAAGGGCAAAAAAAAACTCTACAATTCACCACGTGCAGAAGAAAAGAATCACTTGTTATAGTGTGTTCCATAGATTATTCAAGCCTTGGAAAAGGACATTTTAAGGAAGAATACATCACCTTCAGCGTTCTCAGATAATCAACCAGGTCATTCTCAAAAGAGCACTCTTTGTTATTAACCTTTACATCCTTCCAGGGAAAATCTTGCATCCACAAGCCCTGGGTTTTGTTGTTCCAGTCAACATAGATTAGGTTTGCAGTGTGCACGACAACACGGATTCCTTGAGGGTACACAAGAAGCATGGCTTTTGAATGGTGTGTTCCATAAGATATAGGTAGTGGCGGCTTATGCAGGATCCAGTTTGGTGGTTTGGTTTTCTGTTTTACCAAGTAAAAGGAGAAATTAAGAAGAAATGTAAAAGAAATATGCAAAACTAACAAATATTTGAAATAGTACCTGCAAACGCTCAAGTGAAGCACCACCTTCTCCATGCACAACCAGGACATGAGGAATTTTTTTCAGATCCGGACATGCTACATAATACAGAAAAATCTGCTGTCAGAGTCTACAACCAGATAAATTGGCTAGAAGAAAAGATGAGTAGAATTGAAGGTACTCAAAGTAGGGATCAGCCCCCTTTTTTACTAAATCAAAAAATTGAAATAAACCTATGATACATAGAATATACAAATCTCTGAAATTCTGGTACTATTCTAGCCTTCCAGTGACCAGTACTCATATGTAGAAATAAATTAAGGTATATAAATAATTTCCTCAAGTCACTGTTACAACTAATAGAGATTTGATGCAAGTCAATCTGATGCTTTCTTGAGATAAGGGAACTCATCGTCAACATATACATATGGAAAAAATGATTAAAGCAGCCAGAAGGAATGAGATAACAAAATAGGAACTCCGGAAGTTAATCAACATATAGTAGTCGAAATGTCATACCAGACAACAACCAATCAATGTCCACCATATAATTCGAAAGGACTGCAACAAGCACATTCCCCTACTACATTGATAAGGTAAAATATTAGTATGCTCGTCAATTCAACAAATAAACTATAAGGTAAGAATCTAACTAAAACAGCATGCCTACATCAGCCTTTACTTCCCAAAGAGTTCGTGAGAATTCAGTAAATAAATGACCTAGAATTCAAAAGCCACAAAAGTAGGAGCCGAGACCTGTATAACATCCTGAATAGTCACTGATGAAGAATTAGCCCATGCGGGAAGACCTTGAACTTTCATAAGTCGAAAGATCAGCGGAAGCCATTCTTTAGAAATATTTAATTGATTAACCTTGTCCATTTTCGAATCAATAGTATTGGCAGGCTTTGACTGGGAACTACCAGAAATATCTGAAACTGTGGCATTATCTTGCACAAAGTTGCCCTGAACATCATGCACAAATCATAGAATCAAATAGTCCTCCGGCCAAGTACACTCATTAGACTAGCTATAACTAAGGCACACATCTGCATGCATGCATGCACCAACACACATATGCATTTACACACATATGCTCGTGCACACACAGATGAATCGACATAAATACGAATATCAAGTAATGTACCTGCAAAGTTCTCGCAAGAGCTTCATCTTCAAGAATTTGACGGTTCCTTTTGACTGCTAGAGTATCCTCTTCGCTATGCCTTTTCCCTTTCTTTGAGCTCGAATCTGTTGGTGATGAAGCGGTGTACTCATTGCCAAAAGTCACAAACTTAAACGAATAATTACCAGGGATCAACTCCACGACATCACCATTAGCTATTGTGACTTTCTCCTGAGAACAGATCTTCTTTCTCTCTCCTCCAGATCTAATAACAATAGGATTTGGCCCTTCCTACAAGGATTCCAACCAAAATATACACAAGCCCTAACATTTTCGTAAAATTAACTCAAAACTTGTAAATTAGCATTGGAATTTATTAAAATTTTAAGCGTTTGCGCACCACAAGAACTTCAATTGAACCATCAGTTGATGCGTGCAAACTTATATGCTTGCGGCTAACTCTCTTATCAGTAACAGAGAGATTGCAGCGGCCGACAGTATTAGCTCCTTCAAAAATCGGAATACTAGGGAGCGAATCATTCACCACGAGGTTGCTTTGTAGAGGAAGTAGAGCACCAAGCTTTACCTAAAACATTGAAATTCTTATCATTCCCATTCTGAGTCATAAAACTACATCAAAAAATTAAACTTTTCCTCCTGGATTCACTTTTCAGGGCACGATAGAAACAAATACGAGCAAAAGAGAAAATTTTATCTAGATAAGCACTTACATTAGCAAAGTTTCGTATTTTTAAGCTTATTTCATGCTTCAAAAGTCATGCTTTTAAATCATGCGTATAGTGTTATAAGTTTTTTGCCATCTCCTTACGTACACTTGCGCCAAAATTTCTATCAAATCGAACCATTGGAACCCTAATCTCATCCTAATCAATCAGATACTTCGCATACCACTAGCAAATCGCACAAGCAACGCTTACCCGAGAGGCGGACATGAGGAAAAAGGGGGGGAGTTTTGCGAAAAACCCTAGCGATCGAGGGAGATGGTGATGAGAACGGGGTGGGGGGTTTTGGAGTGGAATCTAAGGAGTGGTACGATGCTCGAGGAGAGCAAAAGGAAACCCTCTTAATGTCGGCAATGCGCGCGCTGCATAGAGCGGCGAGCGCCGAGTTCTACTTTTGTTTCCCTCGATTGGGCCGCGGGAACGATTCGGCGCCGTATTCTAAATATGCTTTGAGAAGTCGGCGGCGATTTCTCTAAAGCTGGGCGCTTTCGCGTTAGTAGTCGGCATTGTGGATTTTTGGTTTTTTTTTTTTTTTTGGATGGACCGTAGGCACCCAAACCCGCCAACCCGAACTCACGCACCCGAACCCGTAAACCCGGAAGAGGGGGTGAATAAAACCCCTAATTTTTGATGCACCAAACTATGGAAAGAAACATTATTATTTTGTAATATTTTTGATATATGAGCTATATTTGTAGGTGTACACACAATTGGAACCTCGCATTGCTCGTCGTTCGAGAACCGACTCTACAACCACACCGGCGTCGGGGACCTCGACCTGAGCCTCGACAAGAAGTATGTACCAGCCCTGAAGATGAAATGCAATCCCAACGACGCTACAACCTTCGCAGAAATGGATCCCGCTAGTCTCCTAACATTTGATTTAGGCTACTACAAATTAAGGTGTCGCCAAGAGGAGAGGGCTCTTCGCCTCCGACGACGCGCTCCTCTACGACCCGACGATGAGCGACCTCCTCCGTACTAAATTGACAAACTTATGATCATACATAAAATGTGTTACAAATTTAACCGTGTCCTTATTTGAGCTCAACTCTTGTAGTTTAAGGTTTTAGAAAATAGCAGTTGTTTAACATAGAGAACATGCGATGCACCCTTTCTATGAAAACCAATAAAAATGTGTATTCACTACAACAACAAGATCCAAAAAAACTAAAACTAGTTCACGGTGCACTCAATTTCGCGCCTAAGCTAATCGCCGTGGCATTGTTCACCCTCCGACAATTCGTCCTGATCTCCCCGTCCGGTCCCGTCAGCGCGCCCGCGCTCCCAAGCTTGATCATCGACTCCGAGAAGCGCTTCCTGAAAAGCACGGGATCGCTCGCGTACTGCGTCGCCAACCTGCTGGTGTAGTCGGTGAAGGCCAGATCTTGGTCTAGATGGAGAAGTGCTTTCTCGTTAAGCAAATTGTGGTAGAAAGAGTTGCTGAAGTGGAATGTGGTGGAGAATTGGTTCATGAACACTGTGATGTCCTCGGTAATGTTCTCGATTGTTACTAAATGTGGGGGACATTTTTGTTGGAGCGTACTCAACAGGTTTGGGTCTACTGTTGGGTCAGCTACACCTGTTCCTCTGAAATCATAGAGCCTATCTATGAAGAACCCACAGTGGCAAAATCCCATACTATGAGCACCTACAAAATTAGCCAAAATATTTGAATTCAAATTTGATCAAAGAGAAAAATGACAAAGGCAAATATTGCGAAATAGACGGTTATTAATTTATAATAATTAATAGTTAATGGTGTTATTAAATCAGTTTAATAGTCAAACAAAACTTAGATCAAAACAAATGAAAGTTAAGGGTACCAAGTAAAAGAAAAATATTTAATTATAAAGCACAAATTAATTAGGCATTGTTTATTATATAATTTGTATTGCCGTAGCCGTTGGGTTATTATTAAATCACATTGTCCAACGCGTTGAAATGTTAAGGATAATTAATACTACATGTTGCATAACATCAAATCACAAACGACAATTTCCCTTTAAAATCACTTATTATATTTGAATTTTTTATGTATAATCTCTAGATGTTGTTGTTGTTTTTAATTATTATTAGTTTTAAGGATCTCAAAGCCAATGTAGGTAATACTGTTGCAACAAATTGGTTACTTACCAAGCAGTGTAGTGAGATCCTCTAAATCAAGATTAATGCTTTGGAAAGCAGATAGGGCTTGCTCAACTGAGAAGAGGGGACTGGGGATATGAACATCCGCCATGTTTGATACAGTTCCATCCCTCCTCCCTGTGGGGAGATCATAAAAGTCCCCTCCCGCGAGCGCGACCCCGTCTCGGGCCGCCAGCGCCAGTGCATCAGCGCACGACACGACCCCTGGGCACTCCTTCTCGAGCTCGGCCTTTATGTCGTCGATCACGTCGAATGTTCGTAGCGTTAGGTTCGGAGGAGCCTCCTTCTCGGCTATGCTGTCGTCGGTGCTGTCTATAAGAACAGAACCGTCGCATCCCTGAAATAACAACATAGTTTTTGTTAAAAAAAATTTTGAACTCTACAGATAATAGTAGGTCTTATCAAATAGTTCTACTCTGATAGCATTTCTGTAAGGTCAATAAATACGACAGGCTTAGCTAACGGTGAGAAGTAAATGAAAAGTTCATGCGACATACTCTGATGAAACAGTCGTGGAAATGAAGGCGAAGAAGGCCGGCGGGGACAGAAGAGTCCTGCTGAAAATGCTGCTGGACTACTTGCTGAACTATGGCCTCAGCTCTGGGGCATGAATTCTGATAGAAGTTGAGTTGCAAAGAGAGAGCAGCAGTTAGCATATAAGCTGCCAGCAGAAGTGCTAAGATTGAAAGTGCTTCTGCTGCCATGAAGAGAAGCCAATTCTTGTAACTCCTCTGGTTAGATTTGTGAGAAGAGACCAAAAGCTACTTGTAAGCATGCCAAGGAAGTGATGGGTAACTTATTATGGGAGTTTGGAGGAGTTCATTTATTTCATTAGATTGTTAAGAAGCTGTGAGCAGTGGATTGCTTGCTCTTGAGAGTGTGTTTCTTGGGATGGTAGTGGTATTTTATTGGTTGGTGTGAGAGGCACATGGTCCACATGGATAATAACTAGAGAGCACTTCTTAACATGGATTGCAATAAGTTTGAGAAATTAAAATACATACCTCTACAATATTGGCTTTTGAAGTAAATGCCTATGTAACTAAACCTTTTGAAATGGAAAGAAAAAGAGAAAATTCAGGTTATCCAGAGGGAGAGAGTTGGGAGTAACTACAGGTTTCCAATGGCTACATTTCAATCTCTGAGATCATAGAAACATCTCAAGTAAAAGTGCTCTAAGAGTATTACAGATGTTTATCAAATAAGATGATCTGAAAAGCAAAGAGAGTAGCCTTTACAAATCGCGCTACAAATATAGCACCTCATCTAATAAAATCACAAATAGGCTAGGCTTAGAGAGCCGAGCCAAGCGCATCGAGCTTCATTTAACTAAGAATAAAATGAGTTGAACACTAGGAGCCTGTTTGGTCATGCGATAAGACATAGTACTAGCGAATAAAGTATTGTCTGAGTAATGCTTTTAGAAAAAGAATGAAATCACCTCTTATTCCCAAGCAAATATGGTTGTAATCATATTTGAAATCATTTTTATTTTACTTTGGGACTTTTGCTGAAAAGACAGATAAGTGAGATATACTGAGACATGACTTCCCTTTCAAACAGGATCAGGCTTAAACAAGATCAGTTCACAAATATCCGAATTCGCACTTTGTACAAAGAAACGTAAGTGTACAATATAACATTCTACTAATCCTTATGTAATTTCTTACAAAAAGAAAGCGGGGAACTGTTCTTCGCAAGAAGCTCCCTATGATGGTGTTAAAAGGTAAGAGTAAAACTACCCAAAACAAAGAGAAGGAAAATAGAGCATGCAGATTAACAAGAGGAAATAACATCAAACAAACTAATGAAGAAGACCGAGTGCAAGATGGCTCTTCATTTCCTCTCCAACCGCCGCAAGATCGACTCTGCAAAGATCTGCTGCCTGACAATTCAGAAAATAATTACTCAGAAGAAACAAAACTTTTCCCAAGTAAAGAGACCAACTCGAAAAGCAGTTAGCTTCAGAGAAATCAAAAATAATTTAGAAAGGGACTAACAAAATGACAAGACTACTAGTTGATTAGATAAAGGCAGTTGAACAATGTTGACGCTTATCCTTCTATACTACTTGGAGATATATCTGAAGATATATCTACTGGTGGCAGATGAATAATATATTCAGCTATATGAGACTCTAGTATTAAGAAAACATACTGATCAATAGATGGGAGTGTGAGCGATCTGGGCCCATGCGACATAATTTACAACTTACATATATATCATATATAACTGCTTATTGGCAGATTAAAAAAGAAGATAAAACCATCTGAATATATTGATTGGCAGTATAAAACAAAATAAAGAATCAAAGAATCACGATAAGAGATGATTTCCATACTTCCGTTCTGTATGCTTGGGGCTAGGGCGAAAGTACTTCAGATACCCATCCCATGGAACCTTCTTTAGACCAGCTCGAGCAGAAATCATGTCTCTAACCCTATCATGAAATTCATAAAATCGATGCTATTAAAATAAAGTAAATACGTATTTGTGTTGTTGCACCTAAAGGGAACTTGAAATGCAAAATATTTCACCTTTCAGCAAATTCAATTGGCGTCTCCCCGGGTCTCAGGTACTGAGGCTCCAAGTACCACACATCACAGACAACAGCCCACGACGTCATAAGGCGGACCAGATGCATGGTAAAAGATTGCCTATAGAAGGATTTGTCCATCAAATTAGTTAGATGATATTAAGAAAAAAAAAAAGCAAAAAGAAATGACATATTTTATGGTTCTTTGTCCTCACTTCTTACTGTTCCAGAAGGCATCCACGAAAATTTTGTTGTATTTGATTGCTATTGGGCAAACAGCACATCCAAGCTCAAAAGCACCCTGTATAAATAAGTGTAACAGATTGGGTCATGTTCTAGAATAGCAGAAAATTATGACATGTATCAGAACTCAAAAAGCTTATAGCTCGCTTAGATCTGATAAAAGCAGCAGCCTGAAGTCTAGAACTATCCACAAGAGGGGGGGAAGAAAAGAACCAGGATTATCCCTTGGTTTAAGTCTATGATCCAGAAAAAGTGATATAGCACAACATTCTATGCTAGTTCAGCTTTCTCCAAATTGAGATTTAGAGGGTACACTCCCAAACTACATCATATGCAAAAGGTAAGATTTATACCTTCTTAAACATGACAGTGTAGTGATTGTTTACGCAGGTTCCTTCTGGAAATATCAGAAGAGGGTTGTTGTCCACTCCTTGAACATGTTCTCTTAGCCTGTAAATAGAAAGGTCAGTCTCTGGAAGCTACAAACCTGCAAAAGGATTTTTGAAGAGGGCAAGTCTTACTTCCGTCCAACAACTCCACGATCCTTAGACTCTGTACGGTTGAACCAAATACACCCTACACTTTCTAAGATGGTCTTCTGAATAAATCCTATCAGACAAAATAACCCAAAAAAAGGAAAAAAGAGATGATCAGAAAAATAGCACAATGCCATTAGTAAAAGATACTAACTAAAGTAAGAACCATAAGAAGAAATAAGAGGCTTACCAACCCATCCAGGATGTTTTTGCATGATAACAGCAAATGCAGTCATTTGTTCTAAAATGATGAAATCAATCATGGAGGTGTGATTAGCAACAAATACCTGTTCATATTAGTTACATAATAATCAGACAAGCTTAAATAACATGGTCAGAGAGCATTAGTCATACACCATCATGATAATTTATTAATTTAATATTTGTAATCAGCGGAAGCAGAGCATGGATATATGCCATGATGTAGCAGAAAACACCTGATGAGGGCGCGTGCTTGGGCGTGGTCCGTGATATTTTACGACTCCAGTCCATGAAGCAACAAATACACTGCACATCATCTCAACCAATTTTCTCTGGACCCAAAAAAAAAAAAAAAAGAGAGGAGAGGAGGAGGAGGAGGAAAAGAGGGGAGGGGGGGGGGGGGGGGGGGGGGGGGGGGGGGGGGGGGGGGGGGGGTGTGTTAAACTAGTGAGCCATGAGATAAAACTAGTTACTCAAATAGTTATCAAAGGGTATACTTTAAAAGGAATTGTTGAACTAATACTTTTGACAATAAAGTTGGAAGTTCAGCAGTGGCATCAACAAATTGAACAAAGAATTCTCATTGCACAGAAAGATAAACAAGCAGACCTCTAGTTTGCGCCTCCACTTGGGATACCCTTTCAATAAGAAATGTACAGGGAAGAAGGCTGAAAAAAATACTATCCACCCTATCGCCATGACTGCAACTCTGGAGAAAAAGTAGAGCTATTACAATACCATAGAATATAAATGTAAATAAAACCAGAAAAAGAGGCAGCTAAGAAACAACACAAAAATGGAAAGACTGTTAACCAAGAAAGGTCAGCAACAGAAATAAAAAATAAGCATATAATAATATTGCACAAAAAAATAACAGCCTTTATGTACACAATACAAGTGCATCTATTAACCACACATGAAAGACAGAAATAAAGAAAATGATACAAACAAAACCCTTTCCACCTAAATATTTTATTACATCCTTCAATCTAAGGAATCAGCTACACGGTAGTAGATTATTTATTGCAAAAGGAGAGGCCGGAACTTTTTGGTTGGAATACTATTTCAACTGTAAACATGTCTAGCATCGTTTAATGCAGTAGGACAATATGACTTACACAATTGGAATACTATTCTCAGTTACATGCTTCCTTGTAATTGAATAAATATACACATCATTCAGAGGTCAGAGAGCAAGAACCTAATTTGTCCAACAAGAAAACAAATACAGCAAGAATCCACTTGTTCAAATGCTACCATAAGAATACAAAATCTGTTTAACATACTTGCATATTCACAGGTTGTGGGCTACACAACGGCTCTATCAATTTGCACGTTCAAGATCAACCATGAAAGTTCTCTTGCAAAAGTAATAGCTCTTTCTACTAACTGCAACTAGATAAGGTCTATCAAATCAGGAGGTTATAAAATGCATTAGCTAAATGGTCCTAGTTTACTGTAGTACCACAAGAAGTGCTTTGATTTTCTCAGACAACATAAAAGCAAGCATTAAAGTTTGTATTTCACACACTACCTACCACAAGTAGTTGTTGATAAACATGTAAATAAATGTTGTTTATTTAAAAAAAGTTAAAAAAAAAAAACTTTTCATAAGCTGTTATCTTTCAAATAATCATTGGTTACGAGAAAATTAAGAGATTATATAGCAGAGTAGCATCTTACAAATGAAATGAAGTTTCAGCATGTTCAAGGTGGAAGAATTAGAAGTACCCATTACCTAAGTGGAAAAAGAATCCCATATCTTACAACGACTCCTAGGCACCATAAAGGGAACAAATATATATTCCAATTCCATGGTTCTGGAGGATTTGATTTAAAGCAGCGAGTGAATGAGTCCTGCGAGAAAAAGAGTAAACTTTAAAGGCATCTGAAAAACAAAATAAATCAACAAAAGAGATTAAGCATGTAAAACATAAAAATATAATAATATATACAAGGCATCCAGAGCTGTTGCTTTCTGAAGTTTAGCTAGTTCTATATTACATCAACTTAATCGCATGTAAAGTTATTCTCAAAATATAAGAAAAAGTCATATGCAAAGTTCTAGCGTCCGAAAAGGCTAAAAACCAAAAAAGAAAAAATTCTAATTTTGAACAAAATTCCACCACCTGGCAATATGAGTTCATAGATCCACAAGCCAATATCCACTAAAAACCACTCTTTTCCAATACACATTACCATTCATCAACCCGCCGAACCAAATTACTTTCCAAAAAACCCTGATCTCAATCAGCAGGGAATCCAAAAGAACTGCCCCGATCGTGTATCGAACCCCCCCAATTACAAGGGGGCGAAGGAAACAAAAGGCCAAATAACACCACAGAAGAAGTATAAATGGCTACTTATCAGTAATTTGAGTCCGAGAAAAGTTTAAAACCGTAGTCAATTCTATTTTTGAACAAAACTTCATCATCAGCAACACAAGTTGGTGGATCCACAACCAAATTAACCATCAAAAACCACTCTTTCGAGTCTTTTCCACGAGACCCTAGCATTCATCACGATCCCAATCAAATTACTTCCCTGGGAACTCCCAATCTCAATCGAACCCCAATCCACGAACAGGAGAAGAAAAAGACTCACATCAACGATGGCGCCCGCGGCCTCGGTGAGCGTGGGGGAGATGTCGAGCAGGTCTCTCCTGATCAAATCAACCAGGGTGAGATTGTGAGGAGATTGAGACCTAGAGAGAGAAAGAGGGGGGGTGGTGGGGGAGTTACAGGTGGAGGTTTTTGGGGGAGTCTTGGATGGAGTCGGTGGGGAGGTACTCCTCGAGGTTGGGACGGTCGAGATCCATCTCCGCGCTCGACGAGCCCAGAGCTTCGGCCATGGCGGAGCTCCTCCAACAACACCACCTACAACAACAACAAGCGGCGGAGGAGGACGAAGACGACGACGCGCACTCTCCCTCCTATTTTATTATTTTTTCTTTTATTTTTTTTATTACTATTTTTATTATTATTATATTATTATTATTTATTTTTATCGGGTTCGATCTGGTGGTTCCGTCCACTCCACCCGACTCGAAGTCTCCAGGTGCTCTCCGGTGAATATATTATAAATTAGATATACTGTTCTATTTAAATTATTATAAATCAAATATTAAATAAAAATATTAAAAATAAAAAATAAAAATGAAATCCTCGCCGTGAATCACCATCGTGCAAATCGCTTTAATGTTCGTGCCGATCATCAATTTTCCCTTTTTTCCCCCTTAATTATTTCGCATAAAGGGCGAGAGACGGGCCTTGGCCCAATACCGGCCCGTTAAAAACCCAAGACCCAATTAATTGTTATTATTATTATTACTAATCCATTAAATTGTGGATTCGGGTTTCACGAACGCTTGTGTGCGAATTGCGAAGCCCTTCTCCTCTCTCTCTCTCTCTCTCTCTCTCTCCAACCGCCGCCATGGCTACGACGTCGAAGCTCGAGAAGAAGAAGACGAAGAAGAAGGAGATGGAGGGGGAGGAGGAACCCCACGAGCTTCGTGGCTACGGCGATGGCGATCGCGTTGAATCGAGTGGCGCTCGTAAGAAATCAAAGAAGCGGAAGCTCCAATCCATGGAGGTAGCCGAGGTTTCTAGGGTTAAGGACGAGAAGAAGAAGAAGAAGAAGAAGGATGAGAACAGAGAAGAAGAAGATGTTGTTGAGGAGGGGGAGGAGAGGAGGGAGAAGAGGAGGGGGGTGATCACGGACGAGAGGTTCGCGGCGGCGCAATTCGACCCGAGGTTTCGGCGGATGCCGCGGAAGGAGGCGAAGGTTACGATCGACTCGCGCTTCGCCCGCATGTTCACCGACAAGGACTTCGCAACGTCGGCGGCGCCCGTCGACAAGCGGGGGCGGCCGAGGAAGGAGAGCGCGGTGAATCCGATGCTACATTACTACCTTCAACAGGATGGTGAGGAAGAAGAAGGTAGGTTGAAGCTTGGGGATGAGGAGGAGGAGGTTAAGGAGGGATCGGATGAGTCGGAGAGTGATGAGACTACTACTACTACTACAGACGAAGAGGAAGATGACGAAGATCAGGTGATAGATTGTCCTAATTTTTGCTTTATGTTTGTAAAAATTGAGTTTTCATGCTGAATTGTATCAGAGACTTAGTTGTTTGTTTAATTTGGTTTCTATGAAAGGTTATAGAGGTCTAACCATGCAATTGTTTGTTGTTTGTGAAAATTTTTAGTACTCTGTTAATAGCGATCTATGTCGGTATCTGATGGCTAATCATGAAGACACACCATTGATAGATACTGAAACTCACCGGCTCGCTGTTGTTAATTTGGATTGGGATCATATCAAGGTATGTTAGGATATGACTACATTATCTAGTTTGCTCTGTTGCTCTTTTTTTTTTTTTTTAGTCATATGGGTTCAATTTTGTGTTGTGCTTCTTGTTTATTACTTTAGCCTGTTGATTAGCACTATGTTGGTTTCTTTTTTCCTTACATTGGTAGGCTGTTGATCTGTATGTGGTGATGACTTCGTGTCTCCCAAAAGGCGGGCAAATTCATTCGGTGGCTGTTTATCCATCCGAATTCGGACTCAAGTGCATGGAAATCGAAGCAATTCATGGACCATCTGGTCTTTTTGAAGACAATGATGATAACAGCGAAGATGACTCTGATGTTGACGATAACAAGCTACGCTCTTATGAGCTCAACAAACTAAGGTAGCTACCATTAGTCTATGTTGTTTTGGTCCTAATTCATTTCTGTATAATATATTAATATATGTACAATTATATGGAGATAAAGTAGAGGGAGAAAGAGGTACTTGAATAGTTGTCAATAATTTTGGTAGTTTATTTTGCATGAAGAAATATTTTTTGGAGTAGATGTTGGAAAGCAAGTTTGCTGCATGTTGTGCTAGGATAATGCATTTGATTGGCAATCCTAATGTGATACAAATTCTCAGCTGTGTGTTCTGTTTTTTGGACCTCTTGCAGGTATTACAATGCAGTTGTTGTATGTGATTCAAGTGCCACTGCAAATCACTTGTATAAGACTCTTGATGGTACCGAGTTTTTGAAAACTTCTAATGTGTTTGATTTGCGATTCATTCCCGATTCTGTGGAGTTCAAACATCCTCCCCGTGATATTGCAACCGAGGTAATTCTTTCTTGCTGGCAGCTGCTGAATGAAACTTCTTGTTTTGTTATTATACTATTAATGTAAAATGTGATATTATTATTACGTCTATGCCTTTGTTTCTAAGATATGTAGTTTGTTTCTTACTAGGGAAAGAAATAGTATTCAGAGTACATCTTTTGTTGGATTCTTAGTTTAAGTTGCTGTTTAAGCAAAGCTACCTTTTTCTCCTCTTTTGCTCCTTCGGGAATGACCGAATCTCGTTTGAGGTGCCCGTCAATTTGAGTTTTTTCCTTTATATATGAAGTTCTAATAAGCTCATGCTGCACTGCCAGAAACACCCTCACTCATCTCTTTACTTATTTTAGCACTATTTATTTATTTCATCAGTATTTTTCAATTCTAATGGACTATGAACAGTTGCTTGTCAGTTTGGCAAGTCTGCTTGTCGATAAAAGATTTGCTACTAAATTTGCACTGATTGATCCTTTAAAAAAATTGCTATTTGAAAATCTATATTTGTAGTTGTAATTTCTGTAAGTTGGTATACATTGACTCACTTGGATATTTGTGTTTATACCCAGGCACCAGTGAACTACAAAGAACCAGATTTCCAGACTCGTGCTTTGCAGCATAGCAGAGTTAAGCTAACCTGGGAAGATGATGAACCAGAACGCAAGAAGATTTTGAGACGCAAGTTCAATCCGAATCAGGTATGACTCTTCGCCTACTGATTTGGTTGCCAACTATATATAGTTGGTATTTGAGCCGAGAACGTCTACTCATTCAGACCCATAGATGGCCCTTTTCTCTTGCTTAGACCTTGGATATGTTTAGCAGTAATGTTTTCTTTCTCAGTAAATAGGCCTATTTTAACAGCTTAATACTATTCAAAATAACTTCATCTTAATAATTATATAAAGTCATATATTTTCCACATTGTTTTGTTTATGAGGAAGTTCATGTAAAGTTTCATATGCATGTAAAACTGTCCTTCAATGTTCCGAAACTAACTTCATCCTTCTACACATAATTGGTCTTTATTCCTAGTGTGCCTATTCTAATCTAGTTATGGTGACTTCCTTTTAGTTTCAGCATCTTGGGATGCATGTGATTGTTTTCTAGTCTATATTTATATATATATAAATGTATTCTTGTTATTTTTTGTCTTAAAATTCAGTCACTTAGTATAGTTTGTTTATCCATCTGCCTGCTTTGTGAAACTGGAGCCCTTTTTTTTGCCCGCTATAGCTCGATGAGTTCAATGAATACTTAGCTTCCACCGATGAGAGTGATGAAGACGACGACGAGTATAATAACCAAAATGGTGTTGGCAATGACGATGAAGCTGAGGCTATGCCCAACGGTGAAACCAAGAAGCGCTTAGGGAGAGAGAAACTGTTAGCTCTTCTACAAGCTGGAGATGATTCGGACTCGGATAAAAGCGATGACAAAGACATGGAGATCACTTTCAATACAGAACTCGAGGATCTAAGCAAGCGCATCCTCGATAAAAAAGACAAAAAATCAGAGACTGTTTGGGAGGCAGTCCTTAGAAAGAGGAGCGAGAAAAAGAAAGCTAGAAAGAATCAGTCAAAGCACTTAGATGATGAAAACAGTGATTCTGATAATGAAGAAGCACCTCAACAAGATGATGATGATTTCTTTGATGAAGAGCCTTTAGATAGTGAAAGTAGCAAGCAAAAGAAGGGTCTGAAGGGTAAAAAAGGCAAAAAAGGCGGTAGAAAAGATAGAGATGAGTCTCCTGAGAGAGAGGAGGAGAGAGAAGCGAGTAGGGCAGAATTGGAACTGCTATTTGCCGGTGATCAGGATGGGGATCAGGGTCCCAAGGGCTTTAATTTGAAGCCCAAGAAGGTGAAGGGCAAGAAGGGGAAGGAGAAGTCTTCAGAGGACAAGCTTCCGAACGTAGATCTTAGTAATGATCCGAGGTTCGCTGAACTCTTTTCTTCTCATCTCTTTGCGTTGGACCCAACCGATCCAGAGTATAAAAGGTAATCTTGAAAACTTTGCTCTACCATGTTCTCATTACGGTTCCATGTTAGTTGTTAATATCTAAAGTAAGGACTTGATTACAAATTTAGTCCCTGTGAGTTTTGATCGAATGTCAATTACATCATCAAAGTTCCAACTTTAACAACTTGGTTAAAATTTTCTGCATTGAAAGAAAAAACATCATAAACCTTTAAAGATGTAATAGCTAACAGGCTTCACCGACTTCACGGACTGGGTCTGTGAAATTGAAACTCAAAAGACAGTAGTTGAAATCAAGGTCAAACTTCATTGACTAAAGTTCCAACTAAGCCTTCAATTAGTTTAAGACAACCATGTTACTTGCATTTTACAAGGAGTGCTTAAAGTTTGTTATATGTGGATTAAACAGGAGTGCGGCGTATATTCGAAAGCGAGCAAAAAAGCAGGGAAAGGATTCTCGAGAAGAAGAGATACCGGAAGATAATTTGCGCAAGCCATCGAAACAAGATATACCGCCACCTGAAGAGGGACTACCGAATGTAGATACAGTTCCGCAACCTAGCAGGGTGTCATTAGAAAAGCATGAGCTATCGTCCACCATTTTGTCGCTTAAAAGAAATCTCGGAACCTTTAAAAATGGAACAAAGGGTAGGTAATGTGTACCCAGGTTTAGTGCAAGTTCCCGACAGTGGCGAAAAGCAGTTGAAATTTTGTCATAGTTGTTTTTTTTTCACTCTAAATTTGCGTAGAACATGTTGAATTTTGATCAATTTATTAATTTATTATCTTTATGAAATTATCTTGAGCTTGTCTTGTAACACTATCAGGAACCAATTTTCGGCTTGGACTCCTATAGCTAGATTTTATTTTTATTTTTTACTTTTTAATTTTTAATTTTATATATATATATATATACTAGCTGAGTATATATGCAAATGTACGTAATAATTATTTTAATAGTTATTTTAAATTAACATAAACTTATGGATCATATTAATTGAAAAATTTACAATCAAAAGTTTACGATAAAATTTTAATTTTTTTTAAAAATAAATTTATCTACCATATTTTATTAAAAAATATATGTCATATTCTAACTCAAATGTAGATAGTTGTTGCTTTTAGATAGATGTTGTTGACAATAATTATATAGTTCTATTTTTTGTTTTATAAAATTTGAATTTAAATAGTAAATTTAATTTAATTTTGGATATCAAATTTAAATTAATTATTAACAAATTTTAATTAAAGTGGATTAAAAATTAAATTTTAAAATTTGAATTAAATGTGAATGAAAATTTTGATACTTTTAGTTTAAAATATATATTTAAATTTTGGATTCACCAGATTTAAAAAAAATACAAAAATATTCAACGTATAATTAAATTTTCATTATGAATTTAAGATGAAACAAAAGTTTAAAATCAAATAAGATTAAAAAAATAAATATACATTTGAAATTAAATTTAAATCTAATTGTTGGTTGCAATTTAATATAACAACTAAATATTAGTAAATAGTATTGAAATAATTTAAAAATATTTACCTAAAATGAATAGATATAAAATATTTCTAAGATTATCCCTTAGAGAGAAAAGAATTAAAAGTTTATTTCCTTATGTTACTTATTTTTGTGTACGAAAAAAGAAGAAATCAAAATATTTTTTCGCCAAATAATATATTTATCGACATACCCAAATTCAAAATTAAAAACTATTTAAAAATTATAAACTTTGAATAAAAATATTTTGAGGGTGACTCAAAAAAATTCTTTCATATATATATGTATATAAATATAAATGCGCTCACCTCCCCATAGGCGTACCCTCGGAGTTTTCTGATGAAAACTCTAAGAAAAAAATCGTTTTGCGGCAAAAGAGATAATACAGCGAGGGAGGTGAGCTCACCGGTGGTGACCAGACTCTCAAAGCCACTGTTTTGAACTACCCATCAAAATATAGCCCGGCCCAGTATGGGACCAAATCTGCATACGATACGGGCCGAATCCATTGACTACTGGACTCAATACATGGGCTTGTACTCGGCCCAAGTACCTAATTAATAAGTCTTGTTTTGGATTACTTTGTTTATTACGGAAAGTTTCAACCTTTTGTTTTGGCCTAAATTTTAAAATAAAAAAAATATTTAAATATTATGAATTTTGAATAAAAATATTTTGAGAATTACTCATAAAATTCGTTCACTCCCTCCCTCCCTCTATATAGAAATGTGAGACCAAATCTCGATGCGACACGGGCCGAATCTATTAACTACTGGACTCAACACATGGGCTTTTCCCTGGCCCAGATACCTAATTTATAGGCCTATTTTTGGATTAGTTTGTTTATTACCATAATTTCAGGAAAGATTCAACTTTTTGTTTTGGCTTAAATTTACTTTTCCCAAATTCTTTTTTACAACAAAAATTTAAATTTTTAAAAAGTAAGATTCATTTATTATATTTTTATTAAAAATTATTTAAAATATCTGTCACATCCTATCTCAAATTTGAATAATTGCTCCCGGCAAAAAATTGGAACTCAAGCGCAAGTTTTGTGAACATGATACAGCTTACAGAAAATACTCTCTCTCTCCAAAATTGGTGATTGTTACCGAAAAAAAAGAAAAATAAAAAGTGATGTCACTTAATTGTTTAACACCAAGATCTTCAACAGCCAAAATATACTTGTAAAAAAAAGAAAGAAAAAAAAAGCATATCCTCTCAGGTTTACGAATTTCGGAGTCTTGTTTATGGGCCAAAATGTATTTAAGGAATCACTCATATAAATATCTGCGAGATTCTTCGTCTTTTTAACCCACTTAGCAGAAAGGTAAGTGACCAAACAAGCATCATTTCCCAGCCATTCAATCACTACCGATTTTGCTTAAGATCTCGAATATGAAACATGAGCTGCAAAAGTATAATAGATAATAAGAAACCATAGTTTCCTGGCGCATTAAAGGAAAATAATCAGAAAGTCCAGTGAGTACCTTTACACCCACATAAAATGATATAAATATGTATATCAGAACAGGATATGCTGTCAGGAAAAAAAGAAAAAAAAAAAAAAAAGATGAGTCAGTTAACTGCTGGCATTAACAAATCGAGGAAAGTAAGTCTCAACATACCGTCTTTCTGAAGCATTCGAGAAATTAATGATTTTATGCTCGATGGCCCCACGACATAGCCAACAAGGTTCGCTACCTGATAAACCAGAGAGGAATTACTATTAGATAATAAAGAGAGATCAGAAAGCAAATAATCAACTAACATCATCTTATTTTGGTATCAATCGAAAATAGTGAAGTCGAATATAAAATTGCAACAGTAAAGAAAACATTTCCTTCTGAGGTTACAAAAGAATCAGATTGTAGTGCTACTCCTTCTTTGATGTGATATCTAACAACATAGATATGACGAGAGAGAAAACGTACCATTAGGCAGTTAATCGTCACGGCACCAGCAATAGAACTTAGTTCACGATGTATGAACGCTCCAAAGGCACTCCTCGCCTACAATTACAGGTACTTTAGAATGTAGAAATGGATCAAATTAAGTACTGTGACCCTTTGTTTTGAATAAAGAAGGATTATCCTTCATATGAGGAAGAATGTTGGTTTCTTGGAACAACGTCTTATACGCAAGATGTATCAAAATGAAAGACTGATGTGTGACATTCGTGGATGCTCGCTAAATAAAACTGAGCAAAAAGGCCCAAATAAATTAGAAATGACCTCAAACAACACTACCAGGGCAATTTTAAAACAAATATTAGACCTTTGGCTCTAGTTTGTCACAAATATTGGTTCATAAGAATTAATTTCTATTTCACATCTACACTTAGACTTGCTTGATCAAATCAAGACTTAAGATTAGTTAATTTATCAAGATAGCCCATGTGTTTTGTTGGCGTCGATTTGCATCACCCTTAATAACCTTAGTTACCATACACCTATTATCTACCAAAATATCACAAATATGATTACGAAGTTATGACTACTTGGCATTACCTGGAAAGCATTTGCAGCTGATTTGGCTAATAGTTCGGGAACGAAAAATAAACAAGTTAACCATGCCCAAGAAAGAAGTTTCCTGTTCAAGCAAGGAAAAGTTTATCAAATGAACCATGCCTAACCCTCACGTAAAATTTGCTTAATTTCTTATGTGTACCAAGTAATTAAAAGAGCAAAAGTTCTCTAATGATTTACCATTCCAGATCGTGCCAAATTGCTACAAATGTGAAAATCACCCAAACGTTGAGTAGCTTTCTGTGAGAACCTCCAAGTGGAATGTACATGTACCTACAGTGATAGAAGAATAAAGAATAACTCCTCACTGAATTAATTAGATCGAATACTATTCTAACCCTACCTGACAAGCCATTTATTGAAAGAAGCATGCCAGCCTTTCCAGAAGCTCTCCAAATCATAGCAGTTGTTCATACACCTCGGCATATTCTCGGATGTCTCGATTCCTCCTATCTAAAATAAGAAATTATCCCGGTATTAAGTCCAAAGACAAGCATTGAAAGATTGAAATACTGTATCTGATACTTTTGCTGTTTTATATTGATAGTAAATAAAGCCATATTCTACTTTACGACAACAACCAAATATGTCATATCCACTAATCAGCTTTATAGATTATTATATATTGCCCTGTTCAGTAAAAATAGTAAAAAGCTATAATCATTTATGTTTTACACAGGTAATTGATTAAACTCCAATCGGTCATCTAACACAGATACAGAATCCACATTTGTGACAGCTGTTTACTATAGGATGTGAGTAAAAGATACCAAACACGGAAAAGAGTGTTTCAGATGCAGTACCAGAGACCAGAACCGAAAATAGCGCCAAATCAGGAGAAACTTTAACCACATAAAGTTTAACACCTGTTGCAACACAAGGTTCAAAAGTTACTAATCAAAATAGAATTTCAAGCAATTTTATTAACCTAGCAGAAATTATTTGTGCAGAACAAAAATGCAAGTTGCAAAAGCAACAGCATCCAAGTGAAATAACCTATAAGAAGGAAGAGGCATTTGAAAAATATAAAACTATGTGTAGCAACATGAGCAACAAGGCATTTCTTTAAAAGACAAAGGATAAAATTTACAACGGATATGATTAGGGTTAGGTTTTAGCGGAGGGGTGTCTAATAGAGACATAATCTACTATCAGATACTGTATGAACTTTTCTTACCCCGTAGCCAATGAGGAAGATCTCAAATGGTGACAACTGCCACCACACACCACTGCACAACACCAGCAATCAGATCTAGTGTCCACAAATAATGCATAAAACACAAAATCTATCATTTGCACCGCTGAGGAATGGCTCACCTAATTGCGAAGGCATTGTAATAGAAGAAGTGTGTCATCGCCTCCATTAGTAAGAAACTTAGAGCCCATCTTAGCCCGTAAGCAGATATTTGTCTAACCGAATAATTCTCCTGCGGTGTCTCCAACTGCAAGCTTCTTAAAGTTAGATTTTGCTGTTACCTTTTCAAATTAATTTGAAGATTTACATTATACTATAGATGCAAATAATAACTAATTGCGAAGCAATTTACACATTAAGAAGATGCAACTTCATATTTGACATGGGTAATGCATACACGGAGGAGAACAAACAACCAAATATTCACCATGAAAGTAAAACATTCATACCAGGCTAAAAATCAGCAGCCGACTTAAAAGAGGAGGAACAGAAAAACAAACTATAAATTTTCCACAAAATAAGCTTCCTTTAACTGATAAATGCACTTTACACGTCACTCTGAAAATTTGAAGTACCAGCTAAAAGTTCTAAGCTTTAAACCAGAACAGCTACTAAAAATAGTGAGTTTAGTGCTGAATATCAGGAGGTCGAGCTACAACACAGTCAACTAAAACATGGCAATTTGACAAAAAAAAAAGTACAAAAAAAGTATAAGCAGAGTACTAAATAATGGATAAGCTAGGAAGAAAGCAAAGTGTGGTTAACTTGTAAAATAAGAACTCTCCAGTTGAAGTTAATCAGTGAAGAAAAGAAAGATGTCATATTGCACAAGGCTTATTATACTAAATAGATAATTTTTGTTGTTTGAAATTAAAACAAGAAAAGGGCAAACTGACCTGTTTAGCAAATGCATTGTAGCTAATAATGGGTCCAGCGATATAGAGTGGTGCATATATCAAGTGACACAAATACATATTGAATGAGTATTTGCTACTGTGAACTCCAGTCTCCTGCCAGATGATCCATTCAGTCCTTGAGTTCACCACAACTTTATAAATCACATTGATGAAGACAAATACAAGGCGTAGAAAGAAAAATCTCCCATAAAAATACATTAAAATACATGTTAATATACAGATATTACATCAAATTAGTTGATATACAAGTGAAGTTATAGGTTCTTATGGACAAAAGTATCAAATAAGACAAACAATCATCGGCTTACAACACATGTTCTGCCAAATTTTTTTTTGATTATAGTACTCAAAGCACCAAAATACAATATAAATAGCAGATATTGTAGATGAATTTGATCTGTTTACTTTAGATACCTGTAAAGCATGGTAACATGTCCTCCCAGAAGAACAAACATGGCAACGCTGGATGTGTCTCTGTGTGCATAAAACACTGGAAATGTTTTGTAAATAAAGCAATCTAAAAACAAACATGAAAAAGGGGGAAACAAGCATTAAGATACAACAATATGACAAGCAGTTAATTACTAGGTATATCATAATTTGGGCTTAAGCATTCTAAACTGGGAAGAGCATATGTTAGCCAACGAGAGAAAAAGGATACATTAGAATGTGATAAAACAAGTGTCTCATTCATAGGAGGTCATCTTAATAATCTCTTACTCAAAGCTGTAATTGCACCTGGCAAGAATAATTATTCCATACCTTTTTATCAAAGCGAGGATGTCCAAACGACCAATGATAGTCACATCCAAAGCTGATCATGCGTAGTACAACTGCCACAGAATAAGCCACAAAATAAGTTAGCAACCAGTTTCAGGGAGAAAAAGAAGAAGAAGAAGAAGAAAGAAAATCTAATTCCATATGGTATGAAACCAAATCATTAGTACCTTGCATGGAGGAAATAGCCAAAATTAGCACAAAATTCTCCTAAAATGAAAAGGCTTCTCCGCGTAACTAATTGCAAAACTTTTAAAAATGAATTCGGATTCTAATTAATTACAACCTACATGGTAATAAAGCCATATATCTTCAAATGAATTATTTTCTACCAAATATTGCCCTAAAACAATCTACAGGAATGATAAGTATAATAAGCATCGTTCGAGTTTCTACTCAAAATAAAGACACAGAAGAAAGCATACCGAGATTAAAGCATATATGCCATCTAAAAGTACCCCGGTAATTGTCCAAAAAAGCTAATTGTTGCCTATTCAATTTTGAGAAATGTAATGTTAGTCCAAGTGAAAAAAGGTAGGATTGTGAACTACTGATATACTAGCATGAATCAGATCATGAAATAACTAACCCAAACAAAGAGAAAGGATAGCCTTCATAGATGCGATTTAGTACGAGAATTGCTATATTGAATATCCAAAGCACAGGAATGAAGTAGTTGGATCGAGCAAAAGTCTGCAAAAAGGAAAAAAATAATGCCTCAGAAAACATTAAGAGATGGTAAAGTTACAAACTCATATTATCATACATCTAGAAAGATAAATCAATCAAACTGAAACTATCTCCAAGAGGAAAAAGCTACAGACCAGCCACTACCTGATACTATAAATTGGGTTAGCTGCTAAGGTAACAGAGAATCAAAACTGTCTTTACTATTGCCAAACATAATTTCGAGTTCCTCCAATAGTCAAAATGAAAAAGGAAAAAATATATATATATCGTTACTGATAGCGAGTGCCTTGCAAGCTTAAGAAACAGTTTCACCGTAGAATTTTAAACCATAATAAAAATGAAAGAGTAGCATTAAATAAGTCACATACCTTAACTAAAAAATAATTCAGAGAGCCAAAAAAGAGAATAAAACCAACACTGCAATAGTAACAAAATAGTTAGAAAACGATCGGCAAATTTGACAAAAAATAATGGTAAAATTGATAAATCTGATCGACTGCATACCAAGCTCCATGTAAATACAATAGATAAATCAAAGATATAAAAATCCATAATGTTGACATTCCTCGGCCTTTCAAGGCATAATAGTGGCGGAAAACATTCGCCACAATCACGAAGGCTCCCATAACAAGAGTAAGAATTGGTAAGTTTCCTCGGAAGTTTCTCCATTGTGGATCAGAGACGTCCTGAAAGAAAAAAAAAAGAAGAAAAAAAAAGGAAAATAAATAGAATTAGGCAAATGAAGCCAATTATCTGCAGGGAAATAACAATAAAAAATTGTGCGAGGATAGCTCATAGAAACTAGTAGAGAGGTAGCTTAAGGGGGAAATGAGCAGGAGACATACATTTAAGCGATTAGCGAACCAGCCAGGGCGTAGACCGTAAAGTCGTCCAACATAATCTGTCATCAATCACATAGTAAGAAAACTAATTTGCACAAAATTTTAAACATAGTAGATGTCCTGACATATGTAAAAAAAGGTAAAAACGTACAAAATTTACCTAAATTATATACCATTTTGAATCGGCTACCCAACCTTCCAATTTGTTTGATTTGAGACAGTCAACGACACTTTGACTCCAAAATTTAAGCTAATTACTATTTTAATGAATTTATAGTTACGAGAATTGCATCAAATATACTAATTAAATGTGTAAAGATAAACGACGTATTCAAATTTTAAAGTTAAACGATCGTTGACTGACCCAAATCAAACAAATCGAAAGGTTGGGTAGTAAAATCAAAATTTTGAAAGGTAGGATAATCGATTCAAAATGGTCCATAGTTCAAATAAGTTCTGTATGTTTTCACCATAAAAAAATTAATTTTTAAACTAAATTACCATGTGAAAGCCGAAGAGATCGATGGATTACAACCAGATAAAAAATCAGGGCATAGAAAAGAGCACAGAGGAATTCCCACTGCTTCCATATGTTGCTAATCATCTTCTCCTTCGTTCCAAACTCTATAACCTTATTATAGAAAAAAGTTACGAAATCAGAGTACGAAAACAATTAAAACACGGCAAAGTGAATAAATTTCACACAATTTGGCAGAGTATAAAATTGTTTGTGCTAAGACAACAACTAGAGATAGATGTTCAGGATGTCAATTATCCGCACAAAAAGCTCGAGAAAATCAACTCTACAGGTATTTTCACAAAAAATCGCATTTTCCCCATAGGAACTAACAAAGTGCTCCTAGAAAAACAAAATGAAATGAAATAAAATAAAATCGCTACCATTACAATGCCCTAGTTAATCATTTTTCCCAAGCGAGGAGGTGAGCAACGAGAATCTCGCCGGAGACGAGATCGGCGGCGAGGGGCTCACCGGAGACGAGATCGGCGGCGAGGGGCTCACCGGCGACGAGATCGGCGGCGAGGAGGAGTATTGCGCTGCGGCGACCGGGAAGGAAAAGAGGAGGAGGCGGAAGGGATGCGCCGAGGAAGGAGAAAGCGGGGGTGAAAATGTATGGACAACCCCTCAACTATACAACATTTAGATTTAGACTCCTAGAATATTTTTTTTTCGATTAAAAGCTTCTGAATATCTAATTATTTTAATTTAAACTTTTATATTTTAGTTACGTTAAAATTTTTAAATTATTATCTGTATATTTTAGTGTAGAGTGTACGTCTTACAATCTATAATTATTATATGATTTTATTACAAATCTTTTTTAAAATTTTAGTATTAAAAAAAACCCTCTCATTACTGTTACATTAACTAATACTGTATTTTTTTTATTAAATCATAAAGAGCTCAAGCACGAGAGCTAGTAAAGATTGAATTGTACTTTATATATAGTAATTATTATTATTATTATGATAATAAAGTTATTACTACAGGCTTTTGTGAACATAATTATGTACATATATATTTTTGAGATTTAATGTACGCGCTGTCCCAAACTTCTAATTTCTATTTTATCATGTTTCATGAATCTTTAAAAACAAGCAAGGTTACAGTCCCAATACACTAGTTCGGTCATGTGGGCCAAAATTTTTTGACAAATTTAGAGGCTTGACGACAAATTTAGAGGCTTAATAATTATTCTATAAATGATATTTTTATATTTTATATTCAACAGGTAGTAATCTTATTTGGACACAATGTGAACCCCGTGGGCACTGCTTCCAACAACCAACTCCCGAATTCGATCGCACCGAATCATCCACAATCAATGTATAATTTGGATCAGCTGTATCTCTAACTAAATTTTAAATTAAATTTGGATTACTATTTCCAACGGATCAGCTGCGACGAGGTGAAATTGCTGTCAGCATCAACGTATCTTAGCTCGATCCTAAAATTTAAGTTCTATAGTTGGTTGAATGCAAATTTTTTTTTTTGAGAGAATTCGTTTATTTTTTTTAGAAATAAACTTAGCTTGAATTGTGAATCAACTAGGATTCGAACTCGGAACCTTGGGTACCAACCACCAAGCCCTTTGTCACTTGCGCTAGGGACGGTCGGTCGCTGATTGTTGTGTTAGTAATATGTGTGTACATACTTGAAAGTTGATATCGTCAATTCGGATTAAGAGTTGACCTACTGTACATATATGTATGTTTAAAGAAATGACCTGTATAATAATTTCTTCTGACTTTTTTATTTTTATTTTTTAACCGGGTCCATGTCAGAATCGTATTAGGCCCACACGGACCATAACTATTAGGCCCGGACTGGAAACTGAATTAAATTCTTTTAGCTGAGCTTTATCAAGTCCGCAAATTAAGGCCCAATTTTTAATGGGCCGACTAAGCCCGAAACTACTCGTCAAGAGTTCAATTATCAATTAAATGATAGAGTGTTTTCTTTTTTTTTTCTTTTTTTGAGGGAGAATTGATAAAGTTAATTAAGAATCACTTTGAAGTTTAATGTCCACACTTTTCTTATACATCAAAAAATTGGCTAAAATATATTCCTGTTTTATAATATCGACAATGATATCTCAGCTCTTATAGAATTAATAACAACATCAAGATATTGAAAGATTAAAATGGTCCAAACAATTATAATAGGTTCATGCTTAATTAATAACGACCGAGTTGCTACTTCCTTCCTGGAGTAATTATACAGCCAACATTTGCAAATAACATTTTCTCTATCTTTTCAATCCAATACTCTTTATTTAATACGACAATAGGATAACCGATAATACCAGTACAAAAGCATTATCGACCTTCTAGACCAGTAAAAGTAATCTCATTTTCGCTGACGGGCACGATGAAATCAGATGCCGTCTCTGCTTTATCCTTGATTCTCACATTGAAGTAAGCCGGTTGCTTTGGATCTGGTAGGCTCGTACTGTCGCTGCTTAGCATCGCAATCACATCCGACATGGTGGGTCGATCCGCTGCATTCTCTTGAACACACATTAGTGCCATATGAATGCATCTCAATATCTCATATGTTTCGGAACTTTCATCTAGTGATGGATCTATGAGTTCAAACCATCTCCCCTCTTTCCAAACCTCCCATGCCTGAGACAAAATTGTCACCAATGACATTTTCAGATGCTTCAGGGAATTCAGAAAACACCAATAATCACGTTAATTAGAAGATGAAATGATCTAAAATGCCATCATAATCTCTTTAGAAAATATCATAAGAATGAAGTGATCAAATCGTTTTACTTACATATCCGAGGAGGTTAAGATGATTCCCATATTGGTGGAAACCAGCATTTCTCTTTCCGCTAACGATCTCGAGAATTAAGACGCCAAAGCTAAAGACATCAGATTTGACTGAGAAAAGACCTTCAGAAGCATATTCGGGAGACATGTAACCACTGAATCAAATTAATTATAAAATTCTCAGCAAAACCAATAAGCCTATGGTCATTGATGCATAAATGTGGTTGATATATACTTACTATGTGCCGACAACCCTGTTTGTGTTTGCTTGAGTTTCATTAGAACCGAAGATTCTAGCTAAGCCAAAATCAGATATCTTAGGGTTCATCTCGCTATCCAAGAGAATATTGCTTGTCTTTAGATCTCTATGGATAATTCGCAGCCGAGAATGCTTGTGAAGATAAAGAAGTCCTTGAGCTATCCCTTCAACAATAGTAAAGCGCTTTTGCCACTCTAGTGTTGCTCCTCTTGTTTGATCTAAGATTGACAAACTAACATAACAAAGAATGCATCGAAAGGGGAGAAAAATAACAATTGAAGCAGAATGATGAGTACAAACCAAAGAGGAAGAAATCTAAGCTTTTATTCGGCATGTATTCGTAGATTAGTATTTTCTCTTCTCCTTGAATGCAGCAACCTAATAGCTTTACGAGATTTCGATGTTGAAGTTTTGCTATAAGTTGAATCTCATTTTTGAATTCTACCAGACCTTGGCCCGAACGTGCAGAGAGTCTCTTTACTGCTATCTCAAGTCCATCTGATAATAGGCCCTGTTATATACCATAGAAAGTACCATGATTTTCAAATTAAAAAAAAATTAAATAATTACTTTTCGTTTTCGTCATTTTTTAAGAAAAAAGTAAGTGTACACTCCTCCGAAGCCGGAGTTTAATAATAATACTAATAATAATAGGTTGGCACATAGTGCACCTTAAGTTTAAATCCAAATCTTCTACGGAAGAGCAGGCTAAAAAAGTTGTACTTCAATTGTAAGTTATTATTGTTAATTGATTGCATGTGTGTTAGTAGTATTACCCCACATAACACTTTTTTTTTAATAAAAAATATCATTATATAGACATGACTATCATTGAAGTGTCGAGCTCAATACAACATTATAATTACTCTATTAATTGTAAGATCTAAATTTGCCAAAGTATGCAATATCATAGCAAGTGTTTGTCCGAGTGAAATTTCAAGAAATGTTCGACAAATACCATTTCCATTCTTTTTCGGAGATAATATTGATTACACTTTAATTACCTTGTAAACAGGCCCAAAACCGCCCTCGCCAAGTTTGTTTTCGATGGAGAAATTGTTTGTGGAGTTTGCTATGGTGGGAAAATCAAATAGTGAGAATTCGGAACTGCTTTCTTCACTCTTCCAAAGCTTAATTACTTCATCAGTATCAAAATTGAAAGTTGATTGAGAGTGATACAACTTTGCCCTTTCTGGATCACAGATTAAAAATGAAAAAGGAAAAGTTCTTGGTAAGAAGTTTGTCAAGCTGTAAGTGGTTTAAAATTTAATTTGAATTTACCTGCACGTCTTCGCCTTTTGATACACAGGAGACACAGGAGGGAGCAAGAAATAAGGAGTAAGGTGAGGCATATAGTTATAATAATAATGTGAAGCTTATTTTTCCCCCGCCCTGTAACAAATGTTTCCAGTGAAATGCTATAATTAATTGATCAACCAAACACTGAATAGTAGATGGTTATCT
Source organism: Puya raimondii (assembly GCA_016920855.1). NCBI lineage: Eukaryota > Viridiplantae > Streptophyta > Magnoliopsida > Poales > Bromeliaceae > Puya > Puya raimondii. The sequence goes on along the minus strand of JABWPP010000049.1, from coordinate 41,623,917 downwards.
TTAGATTGTTTTGTAAGGCAGTTAACATAAAGGTAGATGTAGAGCATAAGTATTTTAACATGTTATTATTTCTAGCTTTTAATATTACTTCTATATAAACAAAATATAAATGATAATTTAGACGTTATTGCAGATAAACAAATCTAAACTTTTTATTGTGGTGAGAAGCATCTTCAAAGACGCATAGAGCAAAAACTTTTACTTCTAGCTATAGTAAATAAGTACTCCGAGGAACTAAGGAAACAATTATATTTATTCATATTTCTTGATAGTATTTTTTTAACAATATTTCAGCCATAGTTTTATCTGAAAAAACAGCTCATCATGCCTACTAATTGATATTAGATTTTTTTTTTTTTGGGACTGTTTTTACTGAGGAGATGGTGAGTGTAAAACGTGCAGCTTGAATCAGACAACGCTGAGCCACCGATCTAACACAAAAGTTCTCAAATTAAGGCACAACTTGTTTAAGCTTTGCCTGTTGGGCAGGCACAACTCAATACTAATTACTAACGTTTTTCTTCTAATATTTTGTGCCTAATTTATTTCTTTAAAAAAGAATAATTCATGTTATTTATTCTTTATATTCCTTTTTTTTTTTTTAAACCTCAGAAGGTTTTAGAGTATTAAAAACGGAAAAAAAAGGGTTGGTTGTTTGAGCAAGCACTTATCTGAACCCCTCCTGCTGTGTGAAACAAATTAATCGACTTCTGCAAAACTTTATACTGCTCCACAATAATAATAATTATAATAAAAATAATATTTTTACCAACAGTATGCTCATTACTTTCGGTTGGAATTTGCGGAGGGGGCGACACCGTGAGAGGCGACGAGCTACCTGGCTGTGTGCTGGGAGGTTGCGGAGTACCGGGCAGGTCCCCCGGTGCAACAGAAGTAAGACTTATCGACGGATTCCCGTAGTAGAACGTATATACTTCGTATCTCAGGGTGCACCAGACGCCGAGAATTCGTCCCCCTTGGCTCCCGTCGAATATGTTCAATGTCTTGTTGATTTCGGCCTGAAGGCACTGATGACACTCCGGGCCCGACAAGTCCGGAGCGCACTGAACTAACCCGTATATTGTTGGAAAGCCGTTCGTGATGGTTAATTCGCCAATAGCGAATAGCTTTCCAGAGTTTGAATTCGACACAGCCGAACCGGCTAGGTTGCTCAGCAGAGTGTTCACCACTTGGTTGAAGAAGTCGTAAATGGCGGTGTTCCGGGTGTACCCGGGAAACCTCTTGTCCGTTATGTTTTGGGTATTGTACATGAAGACCTGCTCGGAATTGTCGAAGACGGAGGTAAAGTTTTGGTTGGAATACTTGAGTAGGCAGTCATCGTACCAGATGACGGCCGTTTTGTCGTACGGGCAGAGCTGCAGGGTGTCATTGGAAGCTCCATCGAGGCATGTGCGGCAGTCGGTGGCGTTGATGTCGCCGCGGCAGAGGGCGAGGCCAAATACCTGGTCGAGGGACTCGCCTGTGCTGGAAGTGGAGAAGCCGTCAGAGACTGAGGCTACGGAGGAGAGAGAGGCCAGGAGCTGGTCGAGGTTGGATTCGTAGGTGCTCTTGGCGGTGTAGTTGCCGGTGTTGCCGCAGAATTGATAGAGTGGCGAATCGGCGCCGCCGTGCCAAAAGATGAGAAAGCAGAGCAGTGAGATGAGGAGTAGAGAGGGGAAGAGGGTGGAGGATGGAGGTGTATCCATGGGATTGAGTACAGGTTTGATTGCTGTGCTCATGAGGTTTTGATAAAAGTTTGGTTGAGAGCATCCCTTCTGCTTGAGAATTTACATGTGAATGCTGCTGAGATAAATAAATATTCTGAAATATTTTATAATTCAATTATTAGTGTTTTTCCTCCCTAAATTATAGGTCTTGTAATATTTTGGTCCTTAAAATTTAATAAAATGGCGACGTATCATAAATAATAATATGACAACGATTAAAAATGTAATAGCGATTAAAATATCGTGTTATTATTGCACCAATAACACATTAAAATCTAGTCAGATATATTAAAATTTAAAATTTAATTATAATAATTTAAAATTTTATTATAAAAAATTAATATTGCAAGACTAAAATATTTACTAGGCTCATACTTAATTTGAGGATAAAAAGTGTAATTTATCCGTTCAAATGCAATAAATACTGAATTGGAAAATTATACTTGGTGTATACGTACGTATGTCTCATTCACTACAATTTTAGAATCTTATTTTTGACGCTTAAAGATAATAGTCTATATTGATTGAGTGAATTCTATAATAAACAAAATACTCTTGGACTGCACTCAATGTTTGAGGATTCGTTCATAAAAAAATTGTGAAACTCATCCAAAAGTAAAATTTTAATTTTGATACCTTTATAACAAAATAATATACTTATTCATAATATAATATATATATATATAATATAATAAATTAAGCTAGAATATTATTGGTAGGTAGCAAACGAATTTCATTACTACCAATTTATTTTCGATAATGTGTAGTCTCTAAATCGACGATCGGTACCATTGAATATAATATACACCACTTAAAATATTTAAAATTAAAATTTTTATTTTTTTATATTGTTTTCTTATCTATTAAATGGACGAAAAAAAAACCAATTTACATTAAAAATTTATCGATTTTGAGTTTTTGTAAAAATAAATTACTATTTTATATCTGTCAAATTCGCCCGAATTTTGCAAAAATAGATTGCTATTTTGGACCTTGCAAAAGTGGGTCAATATCTATCGTGGAATAAGTGGTGACTTGAGGAGGAAACTCGGAGTCGTCGTATTATTTGACTTGTCAAATGACAAAGCACAAACCGCGTCGCTCGGAAGCCTTGAAGAGGACGTGACTATATTTTTTGAGAGAAAGGTATAGCACACTATCTGCTTCATTCATTAAGCAAATAAAATTGATTACATAGAGTGAGACAGCAAAGATCTTAAGGGGTCGAAAGAATAAAAGAAAAAAAAAGAACGAAAAGAAAAAGCTGAAAGTAAGCGGGTATAAGCAACAAAACTAAAGAGTCTAACAAACGCCGAATTAAATTATCCAGCTCTACAGAAATCAGCCCACTCCTTCGCCAGCACTCCAATACGATGAGCAGATGAGATAGTGTTGGTAGGTAGATTCCTAAAAATATTTTTTTATTAAACAATAATATATGGTGTTGTTTGGCTTAAATTTAAAAAAAATGATTTTAAGCTTAAAATTGATTTTCGGCTCAATAGAGTGTTTAACAATTTTATTTTCAAAATCTGATTCTAATTTTTAGAATCAGCTTTCAAATTTTCGAGGTCCAAAATCAGAAGTAGTTAAAATCTGCTTTTTGAAATCTGATTTTAATTTTGAACTTAAACTTCAAAAATTTTATTTTGATGTCGTTTAAACTTAATTTTAATTTTAAATTTTAAATTTTAAATTTCAACTCTCAAAAGGGCGCGCTCAAAATACATATATATATGTCAATAAGACTGACGAAAAAGGGCGCGCTCAAAATATAGTTAACTCGACCACAAGCTTAAATCGAGATCCATAATATAACGGAGAAAATAATCTTGTCACCTGCATTAACCAAAAAAAAAAGTTATATACTAATTTTTTGTCGAAGTAATTTTCGGAAAATACTTACTCAACTATTGATTCAATATTGTTATTCTTGTGTAAAATTTATTCAACTATTGATTGAATATTGCTATCGTGTGTGGAAAAATTCGGCGCAGGAAAGAATAATTCTAGGCATTAGAAAATTCTGTGAAGCTGCAGATTATAGCACTTTTGTCATCTGGGGTCGCTGTACACAATTCGATCGCATCAAACTCAAATTCTCCACTTAGTCGACGATATGATCGATGTTGACGTAAGTTTAAGGGAAAATTAATTTTACAAACATATAGAGTTTCTTCATCCCTTTATTTGCACTTATGGTGATTAGTAAAATAATACCTTGTTACAAGAATGACGCTATCAAGGTATCAGTTACTTGTTACTTTATGGACAGGACGCTATCAGTTCACCATCTTTTGGCGATTGGAGTGGCCTATACCACTCCAACCGACTGTTTAACCCCGAATCCTTAACAACCCCATTTACCCCTGAGGAAATAAAGGCAGCTACCTTTCAACTTGGCAGTAAAAAAGCTCCCGGGCCAGATGGTTTTCCTCTAATTTTTTTCCAAACTTTCTGGGAGACGGTTAAGAGCGACATATTCAACGTATTTTCTGACCTCCAAAACGACAAACTCCACACTGGCCCGACAGACTACTCTTTTGTGTGCCTCATCCCCAAAAAAGAAGGAGCACGCAAAGTCAATGACTACCGACCGATAAGTCTCATCAACGGGATCCAAAAAATCATCTCAAAAGTGCTTGCAAATAGGCTAGCCCTCGCTCTGCCGTCTATAATCACTGCGCCGCAATCGGCCTTTCTTAAAGATAGGCTACTGGCAGACTCGTTTGTCACAGCTAGCGAACTAGTCAACTGGTGCTCAAAGTCTGGGAGGGAATGTGTAAGTATCAAGGCCGACTTCGAAAAAGCTTTCGACAACGTTCGTTGGGGCTTTCTGAAAAGAATAATGCAGTGGCTGGGATTCAACGACATATGGTGGACCTGGGTAGAACAATGTATTTGCAATGCCAAGGTAGCCATCCTTGTTAATGACACCCCCACTAAATGGCTTAAAACGAAGAAGGGGTTGAGACAGGGTGACCCACTTTCCCCTTACCTTTTCCTACTGGTGGCCGACAGTCTCGCCAGGCTGACCGAAAATGCCAGAGGTAACAACCTGCTCAACGGGATCGGGCCCACCGCTGACTGCCAGACTGTACTCATCCAATACGCCGACGATACAATCTTCTTTTGCGAGCCACGAAAACCTTTCATGCGGAACCTGTTTTTCCTTTGGAAAATCTTCGAATGGGCGTCCGGACTTCGAATTAACAAGAATAAATCTGAACTATACTACCTGGGATCCAATCCACATAAAGCCGAAAGGCTAGCTACCATCTTAGGATGCAAGGTCGGAAACCTACCGTTTCGCTATCTCGGATTACCGCTCTACAATAGACAACTTCGTAAGGAAGATTGGGATGTGATCATTAATCGCATAAACGCAAGAATCGAAGGCTGGAAAGCTAAACTTCTCTCCCACGGGGGAAGACTTACTCTCGTCAACTCGGTCCTTACCAACTTGCCACTCTTCTACCTTTCCATCTTTAAAGCGCCGCAGTGGGTTTTACATCGAATAGAAGCTATGAGAAGAGCCTTCTTCTGGAAAGGATGTTCTAAAATCGCGGGGGGAGCATGTCTCGTCAGCTGGAAATCGATCTGCATAAGCAAAAATGAAGGGGGGTTAGGGATCATAGATATGGAATCTATGAATTTGGCTCTCCTATCAAAATGGTGGTGGCGTTTCTTTAAGGAGCCTCAACTGAACTGGTGCAAATTAATCAGATCTCTTTACTATGTCAGAAGGAGACCTATGCACGAGGGCAATGCCTTTGTCCCTTATTCGCAGTGGTGGAAAAGTGTGTTACGATGCCGTGACGTGTTCAAATGTAGTATAGCATATGAGCTCGGCGACGGACGATCCATCAGGATGTGGTCTGACATCTGGATCGGAGAAACCCCTCTGCGCACTGTGTTTCCTGATATCTTTGCTAACATTAGAAATAAGGATGTCCGAGTCTCCCACTGCTGGAATGATACAGGATGGAGATGGCGCTTTATATGCAGAGGCTTCGTGGCGTCCCAATCCACTGAAAGCAGGAGACAGCTGATGATGCTCAAAGATTCGCTCCTATACAGCCGCCCGGACAATTGTCAGGACTCGATCAAATGGCGGTGGACCTCCAATCAGTTGTTTACGGTTAAATCTCTCTATCAATTCATCACGGAGGCTGGACAGAAGGATCTAATGAATCAGCACATCTGGAGTTTGAAGTTTCCGACCAAAATTAAAATCTTCATTTGGTTGTTACTTCGAAAGAGACTTCTCACAGCCGACCGTTTGCTCGCTCGAGGTGTGCAAGTGGAGCATAACTGCGTTTACTGTGCTGTACTCTCGGAAAGTTGCGATCATCTCTTTGGTAACTGTATCTTCTTCAGATATCTACTGCTTTGTGCGGAGGGACTGGATGTACCTAACGACGATGTCAGAAGTCTTTGGTGCAAAACATTTAATATCCCAGACAAGATGATGAGAACGAATAGGCTAACACTTTTGTCGGCCGTTTGGTGGGTCGTCTGGACCGACAGAAACAACGTCATCTTTAGGGCGGCACAACCCAATGCCTTTCGATCACTTGAACGGGTCAAAACTTTAATGAAAGCCCGGAATATGCTACTCTGACTACCTTTCGCTACCCTTTCCTACTACCCTACTATCTTATCTCTCTTCCTTTTTTGTTGCTTTTTCGGACACTCGGAGGCCTTAGCTGCTTCCATCTTGTATGCCTAGTTTATTTTGCCTAATGAATGAAGCAGGTAGCTTGCTACCTATTTTTTTTTTTTTTTTTAAATAATAATAATAATTTCTTATTGAAACAAAAATAAAACAATTATATGATAACAAAATACTACACTTTGAACTTTATATATAATAAACTACAAATTAATGTGCTACACCACAAAGGATTTTCGATAAGAGAGATGGTTATTCATATACGTAATCGGTGATTGAAATGTTTCAAAATTAACAATTTTCGAGGCCAATATTTCTCAATGGTAGAATCGGAATTGGTTAAATATGTGCTAGAAATATATTTTCGTTTTGTTGATTACGGTACGTACTGTGACCATTTACTTTGTGACTATTTGGCGTACTGTGTTCACTTAAAGTTATTGGCACCATGCATTACAACGGACGTGTCAGTTAATATTTAATGCGATAAGCTACAATCAATTTGGGCTTATGAAGTAGATTTGTTTATGATACTTAGCTTGTTAAGGATTTGATTAGAAGTGGAACAGAGAAACATTACTCTTTCCATACAATACATTGCGCCTAATAGTGAATCAACCTGTAAGATGCACGAAGGGACACCTCCTCCAGTGCAAAGATGGTTGTGCCGGAGTGAATGATGTGTCTGCCATTTCCGTCTGCGGTCCATTCGAACACGGCCGGTGGGATCGGCAGCAGGGTGTTTCCGACAGTGAGGTAGTAGAACAAACTATTCGGATAACTGCTAGGGTTTCAGACAAACTGTGTGGAGTTAGTTGTGCTAGTATTGCTCAAAGTGGCCGACGGACCGAGGAAGTAGTAAAAGAACTTTGTCATGTTTAACAATATGGATCATCGATTCAGAAATTTCATTATTAAAAATAATTTATAAGTAAAAAAAGCTCTATGTTTATAAGAGTAGTAATTTTACTATATATGTATGTATATATATATATATATATATATATATATATATATATATATATATATATATATAGAGCTAGGCTGGTATACTATCGGTAGCACGGAGGCCTCCGTGCTACCAAGTTGTTTTTAGTGATGCGGCTTCCAAATCAATGATCGGCTCCGCTAGACTTGATCTACACTATTTAAAGTATTTGGAAACTAAATTTCATAATTTTTCGACATTATTTGGCTAGTGATCAGAAAGTCTCAAAATTGACAATTTTAATGGTAGATGAGATACGTTTGTGAATTTAACGGTGTAAAACAATCCAAATCTGATGAAATTTTTATAAATTTTTTTTTGAACTATTTAGAGTAAGATCAGTACCTCTGATCTTAAATTTAAGTCTTTTATCATCATTTTTTATGAGATTTTTATTTTCAGCCGTTCATTTTTCGACTACTTGTTTGATAGGTAAATAATGTCGAAAAATTATGAAATTTAGTTTTCAAATACTTTCAATAGTGTAGATCAAGTCTAACGGAGCCGATCGTCGATTTGGAAGTCGCATAATTGAAAACAACTTGGTAGCACGGAGACCTCCGTGCTACCGATAGTATACCAACCGGACTATATATATATATATATATATATATATATATAGTAGGGCTATTGTACTGGGCTATTGTACTGTTAAGAGTACAATAGCCCTTGTGCTCCTAATTTTTTAGTCATTCATCAATTTTGATGGATGGTTAGGATGAGAGAAAGAAAAAAAATTGGAGAGAAATTGGATGTCTTAATTTTTTTTCTCTTTGAATTTCTCTCCAATTTTAATTTTTTCTCTAATCCTAACTACACATCAAAATTAATGGGTGGCTAAGAAGTTAGGAGCACAAGGATTGTTTTCCTCTTAATAGCACAATAGCCCTATATATATATATAAATTAAAGGATGTTTTAACCACATCCATTCGTCAACGGCATGCTAAGATACATTCTGACTGTTAGATCAACTATACTTTTAGAGATCATATTAAATAAATTATGTGGATGACATCCAACATTCAGTCTCAATACACTAGGTAAAATATCATGAATTGATTGAGTGGATCAAGCAAGAAGCAGCCAAATGAAAAGATAATGAAGCATAAGCCATTAGGTTCATTCTCAACCATATCATTTTTCTACGAGTTAATTACCACATTTATAAAATGAGAACAAAAAAACTCTATATAAAGAGACCTGCGAGTGAATATCTTCAGCTCAAACTTTCTCTTCTCCTTTGCTCTATGGCCAATTTGCTTCATCTTTTGCTCATCCTTATGTTGTTCTTCCTTACTCCCCTCGCGGTTTCGTCGGCGACAGCGATCCGCATACCTCTAAACCATATCGACTCCAAAGGCAATTTTACAATGGCGGAGCTCATCCGTCGAGCCGCGCAACGGAGTAATGACCGGGTGGCAGCCCTCGAAAGTAAGCTGGCTAATACCACACTCTTTAGCAGCTACACTCCGGTTAACTACGGCTCTTACGAGTACGTAATGGAACTATCCATCGGCACTCCTCCTGTTCCACTCTCCGCTATGATGGACACAGGTAAAGTACAAATAACTTTTGATGGACACAGGTAAAGTACAAATAACTTTTTCTCTAAGTCGCCGTTTGGATTGGGAATAAAGGGTGGGATAACCCCCTATCCCCCCCAGGCCCCACCCCCTCCTTTACATCCAATAAATTGGTATAACTATCTCCACTTATACCCTCATTTTCTATATATAACTATCTATTATTCCTCTTATTTCATATCATCTATCCAAACACAATTCTTCTTATCCCCAGAAACAATTTAATTTTCATCCAAACATTATTTTTCTTATCTCCACACTTGTACCTATCTCTGAATAGCTAGTTCTTGCTTATATTCGAACCAAACGGTGCCTAAAAGCTTAGGAGTGATTGGTTCTGCGTAAAACGAAGTCAAAAATTGCTTTTGGTATGAAAAATATTTTTTCACTTATTTGATTAATTTCATGTAAAAATACTTTTTCCTAACAGTATTTTTACTGGTTTGGAAAAAAAAATTGATATTTTTGTTTTCTGCTATTTTTTAGCGGAAAAAAAAAACACAAACTACGTAAAATCTTTTTCATTTATTTTTTTCCACCAAACCTAACAAATGTAAATTTTTTTCTCTTTCAACGAAGCAAATATTAATAACAAAACTTTTTTTTTTTCCTTACAAACCAAGCAGTATAATATATACAATTTTTTTTCTACCGAAATTTTTTTTTCCGGTGAAAATTTATTTTTAAAGATATTACGTACAACCAAACACCCCCTCTGGGGCAAATTTTTTTGATAAATTGAAGGATTTGAATTAAATAATATGAAAAAAAATAAGACTCCAGATATAGTTAAGGATTCGCGCAATGCCGCGGATATAATATATTTTAATAATAAATTTTTAGTTGTATTTTATATGATTTTATTAGCCGGAGTAATTATTAAATTAATTTAAACAGAAATATTTAAATCAATATATGTTCAATATTAATTTTTAAAAGAACTTATTAGTAATTAACTAATTAGTTATGATATATATAAGTAAATGGCTAATAATATAGGTATTCAAGAATTAAAATAATTAAAAATAAAAAAGTTTTCTGGGATCTAATTAGTAATTAGATAATTTTATAAAACAATAAATATAAAAAATTAAAATAATAATATATTAAATGAAATTGGATTACAAAAAAAGACATAGTGCAGGTGAAATATGACAGTTATTAGTAATTAAATTAAATTATTGTATATAAAAGAATATATGAAAAGGCATTAGAAGAAATTAATTCAAATAAATTAATAAAATAATTAGACGATGGAAAAAAGAGCAGAAATGATTCCATGCACAGATGTATAAGAATATATTATATTTTTTAATATTGTATACAAAAACTTGTTTTTTAGATTATATCGAATGGATTAGATTTGATTTTATAATATTCATCAATACTGAACTGTTTGGTGTATGAAGTACACAAATAGATTGGATGCACTAAATAATTTCTCATACTTGAGAGGAATGAGATGAGAAAATAGGACAAAAAAAACCATGTATTTAAGTATATTTACACGACAATTCTTGCACATCATTATAAATTTTTCATATAAAAACTTTCTACGTAATTTAAATAATTTTGTCGAATTAGATTTTAGTTGTATAATAGCAATTTTTTTAAAAAATTATTCAATATATATATAAGGTTATAAATCAGGTGCATGCAATTAATAACTTTCTAGTTGAAAAGGGTTTACGTGGATTCCATGACCCCATATTAATGTGATTATTATGTCATATGTAATATATAGTTATAAATAAAGTATAGATTAGAAATTCTTGGAATGATATTTTTAAATTGAGAAATGCTTCATACACCATAAATATTAAAATCTAACTCTTAACTAGTAAAAAATATAATTTGATTTTACATAAAATAACCTGTTGAACATGTTACAGATTTGAATTTAGTTAATACGACAATGTTGGAAGAGATTAGTCGTATATATCAAATTTGTTAACGTCCTATAAATATTAAATATCTTATTTACTCTTGTTACTTACCAAATTAGATAATACTCAATTTGTTTAATATCCAACTCAGAAAAAAAAATGTTGAATTTAAATTTAATTTGAAGTTGGTATTGTAATGTAAAATTTTAATTTTGAAATTTATGTTAAACTTTTAAATTTTGAATCTAAATTGTACTTTTAATCTTAAAACTAAATTTTAATTTTTGATTTAAATTGAAACTTTGAATTTGAACTAAAAGTTTTATTTTAAGTTTGTGTGTTATATTTAAAAAAATTGAATTTAATTTATAATTAAGTTTTTTATGTCATTTTGAAGTTAAATTTACAGTTTAGTTGTAATTTGAATTCCAGCTATTGTTGTAGGTATTTGAGAAGGTCGTAGTATTTTTAGTTTGATAAAACCAGTCTTATGGGCCAAAATATTTTACAAAGACCAAAATAACCTTAAGATAGGTACCAGATGAATGGTATCTATGTTTCAATAGTAGGCCACCTCTAGAGTCATATTATATTTTAACCATCAATTAAAATAAATAAATGATCAAAATCTATATGGTGTACTGAAATATTACTCTTTTATATTTTATATTCAACAGGTAGTAATTTCATTTGGACACAATGCGAACCCTGCGTGCGTTGCTTCCAACAATCAACTCCCATATTCGATCGCACCGAATCATCCACATTCTCCGAGCTAGGGTGCGCCACCCCACAATGCAATGACCTTTCCAAGTACACAAGTAACACACCCACAGATTGCACCCAATCAACATGCCAGTACTCCTACGGTTACTTAGATGGGTCTTACACAAAAGGCGTCTTAGCTACTGAGACATTCACATTTGGATCCACCAATGCTCCAGTATCGGTCCCCAGTGTAGCATTCGGATGTTCGGACGACAGCGTCGTCGATTTTGGAGCCATCTCTGGCATCGTCGGCCTTGCGAGGGAGGAGTTGTCGCTTGTCGCCTCTCTCGACGCTCCACGATTTGCTTATTGCTTGACAACTTACTTCGATGCAAGCAGTTCGAGCACTCTTTTGTTAGGGTCTAGCGCGGAGTTGAAAGAAAGCGAAGAGGCGCAAACCACACCGCTGCTTAGTAACCCTTACCGTTCTGATTTGGTTTACTACTACATCAGCTTGAAAGGGATATCAATTGGTGAAACTCTCCTACCGATTCCGCCAAGCACGTTCGAAATAAATCAAGATGGGTCCGGTGGCTTATTCATCGATTCGGGCACTTCGGTGACTCACCTTGTGGAGCCGGCTTATTCGACCGTTAAACAAGCCGTGTTCGATCTTGTTAGCTTACCGAGAGCCAACGGAACGTTCGATGTTTTCGATCTATGCTTCGTGTTGCCCTCTTCAGGTCAGTTACCGGACTTGCCGGACACGACACTTCACTTTGATGGCGCGGATATGACGTTACAAAAGGAAAACTACATGATCGTCGAGCCTGAAAGCGGTCTCGTTTGTTTGGCGATGATAGCATCGAGCACGTTGTCCATATTAGGTAACTACCAGCAGCAGAATATGCAGATACTCTACGATCTCGAAAGCTCGACGCTGTCGTTTGAGCCGGCGCAATGTGATGAATTTTGAGTTTGTTTGAAAACATGCACTAGCTACCTATGTACATCTCTGGTTTGAGCTAAGGTTTTCGATTATGTTTGGTTTCAAGATAAGTAAAATAAATGAAATAAAGTTAAGGGAAGTGAATGGATAGGCATGCCGTATATGCAGAGCTACTCCTAGATAATCTAATTTAGCTTTCTTTTTCTTTTTTTCTTTTTTGTGTCGTGCCAACCTTAACACATTGGAGATCTCAATATGAGATCTAAAAAAAAAAAAAAAAAAACAATGTCGAAACACCCAAAAGCGTAAGATAAGCAATTCTACAGCTTGTTACAATTCACGAGCTAGAAGGATAACACCTGCAGTCGTACAGCCGCCATCCCTGTAAGCATACAAGTAGTGGCAGTCTGGCAACCAGGAGAATCTAGGCAAGGCCTGGCAGAAGGTACGATTGCATGGTATCTTAGCAAAGATGGTGGAGTTCGAGGGGTCGTAAAAAGGCGTAGGTTGGGGGAAACATCGCACGCAGGGCACGCATTGAGTCCAGATGAGGTCGCTGCCAGTGTCGAGCAACGCAGAGAAAGGTAAGGCCGGCGTGCCGTTTGTGAAGTCCACGAGGTACGACCCTGTGCTCACATGCACCGGGGCGACGCAAGCTGCAGTCGGCCGCCCGGTGGATTAGCTGCGACGAGGTGAAGTTGTTGTCGTTGTCGACGTATTGTAGCTCGATCTGGATGCCATTAATCGAACTAAAGCTTGCTAGAAAGGATAAGAAGCGGAGGAGAATACTTTTTTTTTTTTTTTTTTGAGAAAAAGGTAGAGCACGCTACCCGTTTCATTCATTGGAAATATGAACTAAGCTACAGGGGGTGAGGCAACAAGGCCTCAATGAAGGGTGAAAAAAAAATAAAAATAAATAAAACTAAAAAAAATAAATAAATAAAAATCGCTCACGCACCAGCACAGCACCAGCACACTGTGAAAAACTCTAATGCCTATTAAAGAAAAGAGACTGCTGCCAAATGATAATCAACTGATTGATATTGTAGACTGCTTGGATAGGATCCGGCTGGGTCTTTCGAAAGAGAGGAGAGGAGAATACTTCTTGTGATAATTTTGGCCACGTTGAAGTTGTGGGATATTGGAAGAGAAGATCTATAAGGATGAGATTATAATATAAGGTCTATAGTTGGTTGCACGTTTGCTAATTGTGTTATTAATAAGTATGTATATGCTTAGAAATTAATATTGAAAATTTGGATTAAGAGTTGACCTGATGTATAGGATCGACCTGTATAATAATGTCTTATGACTTCCTTCTTTTTTTTTTACAGGGCCCATCTCGGAATCGTATTAGGCCCACACCGACCGAAACTATTGGGCCCGGAATGGAAACTGAATTAAATTCGTTTAGCTGAGCTTTATCAAGTCCGCAATTTAAGGCCCAATTTTGATTGGGCCGATCGAGCCCGAAACTGCTCGTCAAGAGTTCAATTATCAATTAAATGATAAGAGTTTTTTTTTTTCGTGACTTAGAAGTTTAATGTCCATAATAAATACTTTTCTTATACACCACAAAATGTCTTATAATATCGACAATGAAATCTCAGCTCTTATAGAATTAGTAACAGCATCAAGATATTGGAAGATTAAAATGGTCCAAACAATTATAATAGGTTCTTGCTTAATTAATTACAACCAAGTTGCTACTTCCTTTCTGGAGTAATTATACAGCCAACATATGCAAATAACATTTTCTCTATCCTTTCAATCCAATACTCTTTATTTAATACGACAATAAGATAACCGACAATACCAGTACGAAAGCATTATCGACCTTCTAGACCAGTAAAAGTAATCTCATTTTCGCTGACGGGCACGATGAAATCAGATGTCATCTCTGCTTCATCCTTGATTCTTACATTGAAGTAAGCTGGTTGCTTTGGATCTGGTAGGCTCGTACTGTCGCTGCTTAGCATCGCAATCACATCCGACATGGTGGGTCGATCTGCTGCATTCTCTTGAACACACATTAGTGCCACATGAATGCATCTCAATATCTCATTTGTTTCGGAACCACCATCTAGTGATGGATCTATGAGTTCAAACCATCTCCCCTCTTTCCAAACCTCCCATGCCTGAGACAAATTTGTCACCAATGACATAAGTTTTTTTAGATGCTTCAGGGAATTTAGAAAACACCAATAATCTTGTTAATTAGAAGATGAAATGATCTAAAATGCCATAATAATCCCTTTAGAAAAATATTATAAGAATGAAGTGATCAAATCGTTTTACTTACATATCCGAGGAGGTTAAGATGATTTCCATATTGGTGGAAACCAGCATTTCTCTTTCCGCTAACGATCTCGAGAAGTAAGACGCCAAAGCTAAAGACATCAGATTTGACTGAGAAAAGACCCTCAGAAGCATATTCGGGAGACATGTAACCACTGAACCATATTAATTGCAAATTTGTCAACAAAACCAATAAGCCCATGGTGATTGATGCATAAATGTAGCTGATATATACTTACTATGTGCCAACAATCCTGTTTGTGTTTGCTTGAGTTTCATTGGAACCGAAGATTCTAGCTAGACCAAAATCAGATATCTTAGGGTTCAACTCGCTATCCAAGAGTATATTGCTCGCCTTTAGATCTCTATGGATAATTCTCAGCCGAGAGTGCTTGTGAAGATAAAGAAGTCCTTGAGCTATCCCTTCAACAACAGTAAAGCGTTTTTGCCAGTCTAATATTGCTCCTCTTGTTTGATCTATGATTGACAAACTAAAATAACAAAACATGCATCGAGAGAGAAGAAAAATAACAATTGAAGCAGAATGATGAGTACAAACCAAAGAGGAAGAAATCCAAGCTTTTGTTTCGCATGTATTCGTAGATTAGTATTTTCTCTTCTCCTTGAATGCAACAACCTAATAACCTTACGAGATTTCGATGTTGAAGTTTTGCTATAAGTTGAATCTCATTCTTGAATTCCACTAGACCTTGGCCCGAACGTGCAGAGAGTCTCT
Source organism: Puya raimondii (assembly GCA_016920855.1). Taxonomy (NCBI): domain Eukaryota; kingdom Viridiplantae; phylum Streptophyta; class Magnoliopsida; order Poales; family Bromeliaceae; genus Puya; species Puya raimondii. The sequence goes on along the minus strand of JABWPP010000049.1, from coordinate 41,608,365 downwards.
TTACTGCTATCTCAAGTCCATCTGATAATTGGCCCTATTATATGCCATAGAAAGTACCATGATTTTCAAATTAAAAAAAATTAAATAATTGCTTTTTCGTTTTCGTCATTTTTTAAGAAAAAGGTAAGTGTACACTCCTTTAAAGCTGGAGTTTTAAAAAATAATACTAATAATCAGTTGGCACATAGTGCAGCTTAATTTTAAATCCAAATCTTCTATGGAAAAGCAGGCTCAAAAAGTTGTATTTCAATTGTAAGTTATTATTGTTAATTGATTCCATGTGTGTTAGTTGTGTTACTCCACATGCATAACACTTTTTTTTTTTTTTTTTTTGTAAGAAAATATCGTTATATAGACATAACTATCATTGAAGTGCATAGCTCAATACAACATTATAATTATTCTATTAATTGTAAGATCTAAATTTGCCGAAGTATACAATATCATAGCAAGTATTTGTCAGAGTGAAATTTCAAGAAATTAATTTCGACAAGTACCACTTCCATTATTTTTCGGAGATAAAATTGATTACACTTTAAATTAATTACACTTCAAATTGATTATGCTTTAATTACCTTGTAAACAGGCCCAAAACCGCCCTCGCCAAGTTTGTTTTCGATGGTGAAATTGTTTGTGGAGTTCGCTATAGTAGCAAGATCAAATAATGAGAATTCGGAATTGCTTTCTTCACTCTTCCAAAGCTTAATTACTTCATCAGTGTCAAAAGTGAAAGTTGGTCGAATGCCGTATAACTTTGCCCTTTCTGAATCAAAGATGAAAAAGGGAAAGGAAAATTTCTTGATTAAGAATTTTTCATTCTATAAGTGTTTTAAAACTTAATTTGAATTTACCTGTGCGCCTTTGCCTTTTGATACACAGGAAACACAGGAGGAAGCAAGAAATAAGGAGTATCGTGAGGCATGTAGTTATTATAATAATAATGCGAAGCTTACTTTTCCCATGTCCTGTGCCTGCAATAAATGTTTCCAGTGAAATGCTATAATTAATTGATCAACCAAACAATGGATAGTAGATGGTTATGTTCAGATTAAGATAGTTAACAAATATAATGAGTAGAAGTAGAGCATAAATAATTTGACATGTTATTGTTTCTAGCTTTTAGAATAACTTCTAAACAAGATATAAATGATAATTAATTTAGACGTTATTGCAGATAAACAGATCTAATTTTTTTGTTGTGGTGAGAAGCATCTTCTAAGAACCGGAGAACAAAAACTTCAACTACTTTTAGCTAAAGTAAGAAGGTACTCCGAGGAACTAATGAAACAATTATATTTATTTATATTTATTAATAGAGTATTATCTCAACAATATTTCAGCCAAAGTTTCATCTGAAAAGACAACTCATATATCATTCCTACTTCTGATTCAATGCTTACTAATTGATATTAGATTTTTTTTTTTTTTTCTCTTTTTTGTTTCTTTACTGTTTTTACAGAGGAGATGGTAGTCAGGATTATTTAGATGGGGATGGAAAACGTGCAGCTTGAACCAGGCAACGCCGAGCCACCGAACTGATACAAAAGCCCTCAAATTACGGCACTACTTTGTTAGGCTTCGCCTGTTGGGCAGGCACAACTCAACACTAATTAGTAACGTTTTTCTTCTAATTAATATCTTGTGCCTAGCTAACATATTTCTTTTAAGAAAAAAAATAATGTATGCTATTTTTTTTTATGTTATGTTAATTTCCTTTGAAGGTTTAGAGTACTTTTTTTAAAAAAGCTGGTTGTTTTAGTACATATTAGAACCCCTCCTGCTCTGTGAAACAAATCGACTTATCTGTAAAAATTTATATATATATACTGCTTAAAAAAAAAAAAAAAAAAAAAACTATTTATCAACAGCTAGTATGTTCCTCACTTTGAGTCGGAATTTGTGGAGGGGGCGACACCGTGAGAGGCGGCGAGCTGCCTGGCCGACTGCTGGGAAGTGTTGGAGTACCGGGCAGGTCGTCAGAAGAAAGGCTTATCGTCGGATTCCCATAGTAGAACGGATACACTTCATATCTCAAATTGCACCAGACGCTGAGGATTCGTCCCCCTTGGTGCCCGTCGAACACGTACAGCATCTTGTCGATTTGGTCCTGAATGCACCGGCGACAGTTCGGGCCCGACATGCCCGGAACGCACTGAACTAACCCGTATATTACCACAAAGCCGTTTGTGATGTTGAATTCACCGGTAGCGAACAGCTTTCTGGAGTTTGAGCTTGAGGTAGCCGAACCGGCGACGTCATTCAGTAGAGTGTTCACCGCTCGTTTGAAGAGGTCGTAGGTGGCGGTGTTCTGGGCGTACCCGGCAAACCTCTCGCCCGTTTTGTTTTGGGCATTCCACATGAAGACCTGCCCGGAGTTGTTGAAGGCTGAGGTTAAGTTTTGGTTGGAATACTCGAGGTGGCAGTGGGTGTACCAGACGACGGCCATTTTGTCGTACGGGCAGAGCTGCAGGACGTCACCGGAGGCTCCGTCGAGGCAGGCGCGGCAGTCGGTGGCGTTGACGTCGCCGCGGCAGAGAGCGAGGCCGAATACCTGGTCGAGGGACTCGCCTGTGCTTGCGTTGGAGAAACCGTCGGAGACTGACGCTACGGAGGAGAGATAGGGCAGGAGCCGGCGGAGGTTGGTTTCGTAGGTGCTGTTAGCGGTGTAGTTGCCGGTGTCGCCGCAGATTTGATAGACTGGCGAATCGGCGCCGCTGTGCCGCAAGAGGAGAAAGCAGAGCAGCGAGATGAGGAGTAAAGAGGGGAAGAGGGCGGAGGATGGAGGTGTATCCATGCATGGGATTAATTGAATACAGGTTTGATTGCTGTGCTTACGGTTTTGATAAAAGTTCGGTTGAGGGTACATATCTCTTCTACGTGAGAATTTACTAGTGAATGCTGTTGAGACATATAATCATTTCAGAAATATTTTATAATTCAATTATTAGGGTAAATTATACTTTTCCGCCCTAAATTATGACTCAACGTGATATTCTGATGCTTAATTTTTAATTTATTATAACTTAATTATCAAGCTTACTTTTTTAATGTTTGGAATTAAATTTTCTATGCCTAATTTAGCTGACAAGATGACGATGTATCATAATAGTAATATGATAACAATTAATAATGTGATAATAATTAAAATATTACGTCACTATTATACCAATTACATATCAAAATCTAGTCAACTATATTAAATTATGAGGCTTAATTTTAATAATTAAAAAATTATTATAATAAATTAATATTTGAGAATTGAAATATCACCGGGCTCATAATTTGATAACCAAAAGTGTAATTTTACCTGCTCAAATAGAATAAATAATGAATTGGAAAACTTATTGTTTGTATATGATGTATAAGTATATCTCATTCACTACAATTCTAAGATCTTATTTTGGACGTTTAAAGATATATAATTATCCTGCCCTACACTTAGGGTATGTTTGGTTACTATTAAAATAGAAATGTAAAATAAAATTAAATTGTTTTGGAATGAAAAATGAAATGATGAATCATCTAAAAATATGTAGTTTATTATTGGAATGAATATCGGAATAGAAATCAAGAATTTTTGATAGGGCATTTTGATTAAGAAAGAGAAAAATGATGAAGAGAGAGGAGGGAAGGTGTTGGTGAAAGATGATTTTGAATACTTTACTTTGGAATGGGTCAATCCGGTATGCAAAATCGGATTGGGTCATAAATAGATTTGGCCATTCCCGTTCTAGAGTGGAATGAGAGTTGGAATTCGATTTCTTTAAAAATTTCAGCTGGTATAATATCGGTAGCACGGAGGCCTCCGTGCTACCAAGTTGTTTTCAATGATGCGGCTTCCAAATCGACGATCGGCTCCGTTAGACTTGATCTACACCATTCAAAGTATTTGAAAACTAAAGTTCATAATTTTTCGACATCATTTACCTATCAAACGAGTAGTCTGAAAATGAATTGCTGAAAATAAAAATCTCATAAAAAATAATGATAAAAAATATAAATTTAAGATCGGAGGTACTGATCTTACTCTAAATAGTGAAAAAAAAAATTCTATAAAAATTTCATCGGATTTGGATTGTTTTACACCGTTAAATTCACAAATGCATCACATCGATCATTAAATTATCAATTTTGAGACTTTTTGATCACTAGCCAAATAATGTCGAAAAATTATGAAATTTAGTTTTCAAATACTTTCAATGGTGTAGATCAAGTCTAACGAAATCAATCGTTGATTTGGAAGCCGCATCATTGAAAACAACTTGGTAGCACGGAGGTCTCTGTGCTACCGATAGTATACCAGCCTAGCTATCTATCTCTCTCTCTTTCTCTATAGATATATATATATATATATATATATATATATATATATATATATATATATATATATATATATATATATATATATATATATATATATATAATCCAGCTACTATCCTTTTAGAAGGATGGGAGCCTTCGTCCTCCTAAGTTTTCTACCGTTCAGATGAAAAGATGTGCGGCTAGGATTAGAATGGTTACGGTTAGGTTGATAGTGGGCCCCCCTAGGGTTGAGTGAGTGGTTGGTTGAATAGTATAATCTAACGGTTGAAAATGATTAAAAGTTAGATCTAACGGTCAAAAATTTGATAGGACAAAGGCTTCTATCCTCTTAAGAGGATAGTAGCCGGACTCTCTATATATATATATATATATATATAATATATGTATATAATATATACATATATATATATATATATATATATATATATATATATATATATATATATATATATATATATATATATATATATATATATATATATATATATATAATCCGTCTACTATACTATCGATAGTACCAAACTTTTGATACTATCGAGTTTTCTTCCGTTAGATCTACTCTTTGATCATTTCTACCCGTTAGATTATACTATTCAACCAACCACCCACTCAACCCTAGGGGGACCACTATCATCCTAACCGAAAATCACTATCATTCTAGCCGCACATCCTTTCATCCAACGGCCGAAAACTTGATAGCACCAGGTGCTTGGTACTATCGATAGTATAATAGCATAATTCTATATATATAGATATATAGAGTTGAGCTAGAATACTTTTGGAAGCACCAACCCCTTGGTGCTTCCACATTTTTAACCATTAGATCTACTTTTTAATTACTAATAGCCTTTAGATCAAACACTATTCTACCTACCACCACCTACCACCACCTACCACCATCATCCCAACCCTCCAAATCTCAATCCAAAGGCTATAAACCCACAAGCACCACCTCCTTGATACTCTTAGAAGTATTCTAGCTCAACTCTAGATATATATATATATATATATATATATATATATAGAGTCCGGCTACTATGCTATTGATAGCATCAAACACTTGGTGCTACCAAGTTTTCTACCGTTAGATCTTCTCCCTTGATCATTTTCATCCGTTAGATTATACTATTCAACCAACCACCCACTTAACCCTGCGGGGCCCACATCATCCTAGCCACACATCTTTTAATCTAAGGGCTAAAAACTTAATAGCACCAATGACTTGGTGCTATTAATAGTATAGTAGCCTAGTTCTATATATATATATATATATGCGCATGCGTGTGTATGTATACACTCATACACTGGGTGTAGGCAATAATTTTACGTATGGATGATAAGTTCTATCGTTGATTTGAGGGGAAGGGCAATAATTTTACGTATGGATGATAAGTTCTATCGTTGACTTGAGGGGAAGAGTCGTAGTCCTCTTATTTTTTTTTACTTTTTCAAATGACACAGCACTAACTGCGTCGCTCGGCAACCTTGAAGAGGACGTGACTACCCCAAGGCCAAGGGAGAAAAATATCTTCGTTTGTAATAATTATATCAGATGTATCTCCAACTATCAATATTTATATTATATAAAATTTAAAAAAATTTAACAAAAAATCATATACTATTTTTTTTGATGTAATTATTGAAAGAAATTTATTTAAATATTGATTCAATATTGTTATTTTTGTATAAAATAATTTAGACAAAAAAAAACTTGGTCGCCTGATGCAGATGACACATCTTATTTTCAAATAACTCATCGATGCAGAGATAATTTCTATCTTTAATAATAAGTCTGTAGTTTGTATAAAAATTAAAATATATTATGTAGGAAATGAGAGTTATGATATATATAGTAACAATCAGAAATACTATTATGATCCAGGAAAAATTTAGATCTAGGAAAAATTTAAACTGATATGAACGAAGCAGGTATGTAGCATATTATATTTCTCTGGAAAAAAAAATCAAGTTGATAGAGAATATTGGGATCCACCCAAATCTGCCTGGTACAATAAGAATTTAAATTATATGATGATCTCTACTTTTTCTTCAGGATATTATTTAAATTCTAAACACTGTTTCTTCCTAAAATAAATGCAATTTGAGAAGAAATTATTTTGGTGGTTTTTTTATTTTAATTTTTTCCATTTAACTTTAATATAATCTTCGCTCCTTGATCCATTCCTTTTTAATTTCTGTTTTTTCTTCTTCTTTTTTTTGTTGTGAGAGTTTATATAGAAAAATTCTGTATACCAAACAATAAACTTTCCATTTAACTTTCCGTTTCCACTTAAACGATAATAAAGTGGTGGACATAAAGTTTAAACTTTAATTAAAGGAATACAAATTTTATAAACCATAGAATTTTTTTACCACGGGATTTGCACTTAACATATCCTAATTAACAAAGTTTCCACTTAGACGACAATAAATGGTGGACATAAAGTTTGAAGGAATATATATATTCTTTTTGCCTTTTTTTTTTTTTTTCATGTGATATATTGAATACTTTTCTACTGAGCATTTTGAACTCTTCCTATAAATATATAGCCTAGTCAATTGTATTACTGAGAAAATTAGGTGGATATTCTACCTTAATTTCTTGTAAAGTATTTGGTGTTGGGGGAAAACCGCAACGAAATCCGATTGTGATTTAAATCTAACTAATTTTGTGATGAAATTAATAAATGAACTTACCGGTGAGCGCTAACATCCAAAACAAATTGTAGAAGAAAAAAAAAACCAAATATTCGATAAATCCGGAAGCGTGCGAGGCACTGCCCTAAGGCGTATTCCCGTCCTTACGTGCGGGATTAACCGAGAATAACACCCCAAGGTACGACCGGAATTTCTTCTCCTGCGAGCACGATCGTGGAGTAGGTTGACGGAGCTTCTTTCAACACCCGGCGATAAAAAGGATCAATCAAGAATAAAAGATGAAATAGATTTAAAATATTTTTTTAATTTTGTTTTTCTCCTCTACCTATTCATACCCATGAACAGTGTAAATAAATAGAGGAGGGAGCCTGAATGCAAGAATGAATGGCAATAAATCTAATTAATTAACAATAATAAAAGACAATAAATAACAATAAATAAGAATAAAAGAATTAATAAATTAAAATTAAAATGATAGTAAAAATAATTAGGAAATTTTGAATTTTCTCCAACAATCCCCCACAAAATTCAAAATTTCTGAAATAAGAATTAAACACAAAATAAATAAATCAATAAATCAATAAATTAATAAATCAATCAATCACCGGGTGTTTATACTATGCAATAGGTGAGATGTCTTTAAGAGACTTAATCCCACTTAGGGCATGTTTGGTTCACCTATTTTAGACTATGGAATCGGAATGGGATTCATTGATTCCAATAGTTGTTGTTTGTTTTAAAGAAATCGGATTCCGACTCCCATTCCACTATGGAATGGGAATGGCTAATTCCATATATGGCCCAATCCAGCCTTGAATACCGGATTGGCCCATTCCAAAGTAAATTACTCAAAAGTTTCTTTTACCAACACCTCCTCTCCTCTCCCATCATCATTTTTCTCTTTCTTAATCAAAACACTCTATTCAAAATTCAAGATTTTCATTCCATTACCCATTCCAATAATGAACCAAATGTCTTTGGATGATTCGTCATTCCATTTTCCATTCCAAAGCAATCCAATTCCATTTCTCATTCCAATTCCAATCGCGAACCAAACATGCCCTTAGTGTTAGCAGTTTCCGTCAGAAGGAATCGGAGTGAACTAGGTCTTGAACTACGTTCCTTTGACCCTGACTTCAACCACCACACACACAGTATAGAATTCTCCGTCGCGGGTCTGTGCGTTAATGGCCATGCACAGTACCTTGATTTTTCATAAGAGCTTCTATAGATAGCCCATATCTCATAGCCGCGGCCACATACGGATACTCTTATATAGGTGGTCTCCTCCAGGGATGTGTGTAGAGTCAAATCTCGCGAAAATTATCGCCTTGGATCCCATTAAGAGCTATCAGCTCAACCTCAACTACTACACAGAGCACTACTCACCATAGGGATGGGATTGGAGCTAAAACTCCTCTATATAAACTGTAGACAGTGCTCTTTGGCCAACCTGACAGCTTGTTTTTACCACATTGAACCTTCTTCAAGGGATCTCCTATCACAAAGGTTGGGTTCCCACTGCAGGAAGGCCCTTTACGGGCAAAGTCCCATCCCCCTCGATGAATCCAGGATCTTAGTCTTATTCAGACTTTTCGTCAAACAATCAGCAAGATTCTGATCAGATCTGATAAAATTCAAAGAAATGATATCACAAGAGGTTAGCCATAAAATAAACTTTTGCCTCAACTTAATATACCTGCTAATCTTAAAATTTATTAATTTTACTTAATAACTGAATATTATGATCAAAAGAAGTGAAAGCAAAAGGCAATCATAATATCGAAATTAATCTAGCAGATAATAGAATCTGCCCCCACAAGTTCTGAGATACACCAAAATTTAAAAGCGTGACATTAACCATGTCAAATAGGATCCAATTTAATAGCAAACAGATGGTCCAAATAATTTTAAAATTTGATTTCAATTAGGTAAGTTAAAGCATATTATGCAATTAACCAATATACTGCAAACAGTGTATAGAAGTATTAATTGCAACAAATAAAGTGACAACTAGGTCATGGAACTGTTGGTCAGTTTGGCGAGCTGAGAAGTATAGATCCTTGCTTAGGATCAAGAAATCCCAACAAAAGCAAAAACAAATTTTTTTTTTATTATAGCAACCTTTCTAAAACCGTACACTAATTACTGTAGCTTTTTTTTTTTTTTAATAAATAGCAGGAGATAGCAAATCTATAAAAAAAATTACAAGTAAACTATATGCAATTAGATTTTAAAAATGCTAATCCCAATTAGTTTAACTTTGTATGCCAGTCATACAAGCAAATTAACAAACAAATTATATGCACGATAAAATTAAATTATTACGGATTAGCACCCGTTAGACTGGTAATCACAATCAGATTAGGAATACGCCTTAGACTGTTGGGGGAAAACCGCAACGAAATCCGATTGTGATTTAAATCTAACTAATTTTGTGATGAAATTAATAAATGAACTTACCGGTGAGCGCTAACATCCAAAATAAATTGTAGAAGAAAAAAAAAAAAACCAAATATTCGATAAATCCGGAAGCGTGCGAGGCACTGCCCTAAGGCGTATTCCCGTCCTTACGTGCGGGATTAACCGAGAATAACACCCCAAGGTACGACCGGAATTCCTTCTCCTGCGAGCACGATCGTGGAGTAGGTTGACGGAGCTTCTTTCAACACCCGGCGATAAAAAGAATAAATCAAGAATAAAAAATGAAATAGATTTAAAATATTTTTTTAATTTTGTTTTTCTCCTCTACCTATTCATACCCATGAACAGTGTAAATAAATAGAGGAGGGAGCCTGAATGCAAGAATGAATGGCAATAAATCTAATTAATTAACAATAATAAAAGACAATAAATAACAATAAATAAGAATAAAAGAATTAATAAATTAAAATTAAAATGATAATAAAAATAATTAGAAAATTTTGAATTTTCTCCAACATTTGGAGAGTCACCCTAAATCGAGTATGGAATGATAGCATCTTATATTTTTCTATTTACTTAAAAAATTTATTATATCGAACATATTAGAATTATGATCAAATGTCTCAAAATATATGTTACATACTGCTCTAAATTATCTCATAGGCGATATACGGTATTCGAACAATTAAATCACCCGTATCAAGACCTTACAAGAAGTAAGTAAAATCAAAGTATTGGCCCGTAATCTTAGAAGAAAATGAATCGAACAGCTCTTATAATTTACTAAAAGGTCGTACTAATTGGAAACGCTTATGAAATTGGATCCCAACCCAAGCTCAATGGGACTATTAATTAACCCGCGAATTGAAAGATTCCAATGAATGAGGGTAGGTGCGAACCATCAGATTATATTTAACTTGCTTTAAAATTTTCATAGATATGATTCAATGGCTGTTTTTTCACCTGTGGGTATCTCATTGTCGATATCCATGATGATGGAATAAGTTATCTTAAGAACCAGCAAAGATGAAATGGCGCTCTTGGTGAGTGTTCCTGATCTAATTTGGCCCTCCGATGATGCCTTTAAGCTGAGAATTGTGCTGGATCGGAAATGATGTTACGAATTGAGAAGAACAGAGGATTAGAGGGAAGAGAGACTGGGAAGAGAGGAGGGGGAGAAAAGAAGAGATAAAAAGAGAGAGAAGAGAGAAGAGAGAAGAGAAATAGTTGGGGAATTAGGGATTTATTATCTTTTCTCCGCATCTCTTACAGGTAATCGCTATCTACTTAATCATACTCCTACTATATAAGGACTAATTAATGTGTAAAAATAAGGATTGATGGCAGAGGATTAACTTGTAAAAGGAATTATTTATAATGGGCTTCTGGGCTGCCTTTGACTGTGGACTGATCCTTAGCTGCTTTGGATAGCCTTCTTGAGTATGGGCTTGGGCCTCTTCTGCTGCCTTCGGTGCACTCCTGCCTCACAGGGTCCTTACCGGGTCTGAATGGATGGCCTTAATGGCTTAATCCCTGCTACTCAGCTATCTCCGCCACCTTTGACTATTTCTCTCCAAATCTACTTCGACCCCTTGTCAATCTCCACACAATTTAAAAAAAATAGAGAAAAAAATTGAAAAAATTACAAAATATGAATTCTTCTTGTATAAGCTCAGTGGCCCAAGTTTAGCTTTTCACCATGTTATGCTATTGGTCTTGATTGTAATATTGGCAATTCAGACTGAATTATCTTAATCGTTGTAATATGTTCATGCTTAATTAATTACAACAAGGTTGCTACTTCCTTCCAATAGTACTTGTTGGGAATCCGGTACTCGCCCCGGTACCGGATCTCGAGAATCCGCAACCCGCTCCGATACCGAATGTTGTGGATCCGGTATCGATTGTTGGGATTCCGCAACGGAAGCGTCGAATCGGATTTTTACTATAAACCCGTCTACTCAGCAAAAGCTGATACAATCATAAAAGAGAGAAAAAATCAAACAGAAAATATGCGGGTAAAATAAGATTCATTAAATAAGAAAAAATTACACCTGACTCCTCTTCTGCACAGAGTAGCTACAACCCAAGCCCTCTTTTTGAATCTCTCCTATAAACCCAAAGAAGACAACTCTCACATGCACCCGTGCACTAGGTGCACCAAATCATGTCCAAGACTCTTTTTCTCTCTCTGGTACGACACCACCCAAGAGAAACCTCTATCTCTTTCTGCCGTACTCCCTCTGAGGCTCAGCCCCAAATTACATGCTATGGAGCTTTATAAAGCTCTCCAAATAACGTACCCGAATCCTCATATATTTAGGATTCCTACTCCAATAAATATTTAAATCTATATTTAATTATCTCCAATAGATCTAAATATTTATCCTAATCTAGTTAGATTTCTACTCTAATTAATATTTAAATCTTAATATATCTCCAATAGATTTAAATATTAATTCTTATCCAACTAAGAAATAATTACAAATCTAAACAAATCCTAACAATCTCCACCTTGGTTTGATTTGTAATCTTCAACCGCTGCGTCGAGCTTACCATGCAAGCTCCACCTTGAGCTTGTCTCCTCCACTCGATGTCGCTACGTCCGCCGCTCCATCTCTGGCGACTGTACCTCCGCGAACTTTTGGAACCCAAATTGACTTCGTTCCCGTTCTGACTATGCTCCCGTTCAGAACGTATAAGTTCCCCCGCTTGTTCGCCTCGCACACGACCCGATCTCGCTTTCGGACCCTCATAGCTCCACCTGAAGCCGAAAAATCGCAACCCTTCGAGTCCAACGCGCCTAGCGAGATCAAATTCCGCTTCAAACCAGGAATGTGCCGCACACCCGTCAGCGTCCTCACGACCCCATCGTGCATTCGGATCTTCACCGTGCCGACTCCCATAACTTTGCACGCCGTACCGTTCCCCATCAGAGCCTTTCCACCTTTGATCGCCTTATAGGTAGCAAAAGACTCTTTCTCCCGGCAGACGTGGAAGGAACACGCGGAATCGAGCACCCACGCATCATCCGAAATTTTAGCACCGCCGGTCGTCGCATACAGCATATCAGAATCGAACATCTCCGACTCTGCCGCCTGTGCCATCGCTGATGTCGCCTCGTCCTGGTTCACAACAGTTCTCTCCTTCTGTCGCTTCAACTCCTTCAGATCATTCTGAAGTTCCCGACAGTTGCGCTTTATATGTCCTTTCCTGTGACAATAAAAGCACTCCACCTCGAATAATAGCTTCTTCTGTCGATCTCCGGTCGTCGATGTTGTCGCCTCCTTCTTCGCTCTCACCACCAGAGCAGTATCCCGGCTCTGCGTGCCGGACTCCTGAGTCATCTTCCGCATCTCGTTCGAGAGAAGCGCCGCTGTGACCGCCTCCACGCTTATGGTCTCCTTGCCATAAAGTAACGTGGTCACCAGATGCTCATATGTCGCCGGTAGCGAAGATAGTAAAATCAGCGCCTTGTCCTCGTCATCCAGATTGACTCCGATGCTGGTCAACTGGGCTACCACCTTGTTGAACTCGTTCAGATGCTCATGTAGGCTCGCCACTTCTTGCATCCGCAGCGTAAACAGTCGCTGCTTCAGATACAACCTGTTCGTCAGGGATTTGGTCATGTACCGATCTTCTAACTTTTTCCACAACTTTGCGGGTGTCGTCTCGCCGGCTACATTGTAAAGAACCTCATCTGCTAATAATAGATGAAGCGTACTCAACGCTTTCCGCTCCATCTTCATCCATGCCGCATCCGTGACCTCCACCGGCTTCGCCTATTTCCCGTTCAACGTCTCGTCTAACTCTTGTTGTACGAGGATCGCCCGTACTTTAATCTGCCACAAGCCGAAATTGTTCTTGCCGTCGAACTTCTCGATTGCGAACTTCGTGGCCATCTCCGTCGATCTCTCCCGTGGATCGGTAACCTTCGCTCTGATACCAATTTGTTGGGAATCCGGTACTCGCCCGGTACCGGATCTCGAGAATCCGCAACCCGCTCCGATACCGAATGTTGTGGATCCGGTATCGATTGTTGGGATTCCGCAACGGAAGCGTCGAATCGGATTTTTACCATAAACTCGTCTGCTCAGCAAAAGCTGATACAATCATAAAAGAGAGAAAAACCAAACAGAAAATATGCGGGTAAAATAAGATTCATTAAATAAGAGAAGATTACACCTGACTCCTCTTCTGCACAGAGTAGCTACAACCCGAGCCATCTTTCTGAATCTCTCATACCCTTCTCTCGTCTTCTATAAACCCAAAGAAGACAACTCTCACATGCACCCGTGCACTAGGTGCACCAAATCATGTCCAAGACTCTTTTTCTCTCTGGCACGACACCACCCAAGAGAAACCTCTATCTCTTTCTGCCGTACTCCCTCAGAGGCTCAGCCCCAAATTACATGCTATGGAGCTTTATAAAGCTCTCCAAATAACGTACCCGAATCCTCATATATTTAGGATTTCTACTCCAATAAATATTTAAATCTATATTTAATTATCTCCAATAGATCTAAATATTTATCCTAATCTAGTTAGATTTCTACTCTAATTAATATTTAAATCTTAATATATCTCCAATAGATTTAAATATTAATTCTTATCCAACTAGAAAATAATTACAAATCTAACCAAATCCTAACAGTACTTATACAGCCAACATTAGCAAATAACATTTTCTCCACCTTTTCAATCCAATGCTCTCTATGTTATACGACAATGGGATAATAGATAATACCGGTACGAACTTTAATATCTCAAAAAGGAAACCAATTAAAAGAAAATAGGAAGAAGACAACTGAAGTAGCATTATCGACCTTCTGGACCAGTAAAAGTAATCTCATTTTTGCTGACCGGCACGATGAAATCAGATGCGATCTCTGCTTCATCCTTGATTCTCACATTGAAGTAAGCCGGTTGCTTCGGATCTGGCAGGCTCGTACTGTCGCTGCTTAACATCGCAATCACATTCGACATGGTGGGTCGATCCGCTGCATTCTCTTGAACACACATTAGTGCCACATGAATACATCTTACTATCTCATATGTTTCGGAACTACCACCAAGTGATGGATCTATGAGTTCAAACAATTTTCTCTCTTTCCAAATCTCCCATGCCTGAGACAAATTTGTCACCAATGACATAAATTACTCAAATGCTTCTGGGAATTTAGAAAACACCAATAATCTTGTCAATTAGAAAATGAAATGATCTAAAAAGTCATGATAATTTCTTTAGAAAAGTATTATAAGAATGAAATGATCAAATCTTTTTACTTACATATCCAAGAAGGTTAAGGTGATTCCCATATTGATGAAAACCAGCATTTCTCTTTCCGCTAACGATCTCGAGAAGTAAGACGCCAAAACTAAAGACATCAGATTTGACTGAAAAAATACCCTCAGAAGCATATTCGGGAGACATGTAACCACTGAATCAAATTAATTACGAATTTGTTAACCAATAAGCCTGTGGTGATTGATGCATAAATGTGGCTGATCTATACTTACTATGTGCCAACAACCCTGTTTGTGTTTGCTTGAGTCTCATTGGAACCGAAGATTCTAGCTAAGCCAAAATCAGATATCTTAGGGTTCATCTCACTATCCAAGAGAATATTACTTGCCTTTAGATCTCTATGGATAATTCGCAGTCGAGAGTGCTTGTGAAGATAAAGAAGTCCTTGAGCTATCCCTTCAACGATAATGAAGCGCTTTTGCCAGTCTAATATTGCTCCTCTTGATTGATCTGAGATTGGCATACTAACATAACAAATAATGCGTCGAAAAAGAAGAAAAATAACAATTGAAACAAAATGATAAGTACAAACCAAAGAGGAAGAAATCTAAGCTTTTATTCGGCATATATTCGTAGATTAGTATTTTCTCTTCTCCTTGAATGCAACAGCCTAATAGCCTTACGAGATTTCGATGTTGAAGTTTTGCTATAAGTTGAATCTCATTCTTGAATTCCACTAGACCTTGGCACGAACGTGCAGAGAGTCTCTTTACTGCTATCTCAAGCTCATCTGATAATTGACCCTGCTATATACCATAGAAAGTACCATAATTTAAAATAATAATAATAATTGCTTTTCGTTTCCGTCATCCTTTTTAACAAAAAGATAAATGTCCACTCCTGTAAAGCTGTAGTTAAAAATAAAAATAAAAACAAACAAAAACAATAGGTTGGCACATAGTGCAGCTGAATTTTAAATCCAAAACTTCTCATGAAAGAGCAGGCTTAAAAAGTTGTACTTCAATTGTAAATTACTATTGTGAATTGATTCCATGTGTGTTAGTTGTGTTACTCCACAAAACACTTTCTTTTTAATGAAAATATCGATACATAGACATAACTATCATTGAAAATGTAGAGCTCAATACAACATTATTATTACTCTATTAATTGTAAGATCTAAATTTGCCCGAGTATATATACAATATTATAGCAAGTATATATCTGAGTGAAATTTCAAGAAATTCATTACGACAAGTACCCTTTCCAATTTTTTTCGGTGATAAAAATGATTACACTTTATAATCTATTGGATGTCTCCAAAGAGCCATCCGATGAAATTGATTACACTTTAAATTGATTACACTTTCATTACCTTGTAAACAGGCCCGAAACCGCCCTCGCCAAGTTTGTTTTCGATGGAGAAATTGTTTGTGGAGTTCGCTATGGTAGCAAAATCAAATAATGAGAATTCAGAACTGCTTTCTTCGCTCTTCCAAAGCCTAATTACTTCATCAGTATCAAAAGTGAAAGTTGGTCGAGTGTTGTACAACTTTGCCCTTTCTGTATCACAGATGAAAAATGAAAATGGGAAATTTCTTGATTAAGAATTTTTCAAGCTGTAAGTGGTTTAAAACTTAATTTGAATTTACCTGCGCGCTTTTGCCTTTTGATACACAGGAGACACAGGAGGGAGCAAGAAATAAGGAGTACCATGAGGCATGTAGTTATAATAATAATGAGAAGCTTTTTTTTTCCCAACCCTGCACATGTAATAAATGTTTCCAGTGAAATGCAACAATTAATTGATCAACAAATTAAAACATTTCTAGCCGATTCACATTTCTAGCTAAGTTTATTTCTAAAAGAAATAAACGAAACGGGTATCGTGCTACTTTTCTCTCAAAAAAACAAATTAGAACATTGATAGTTGATGGTTATCTTCATATTGTTTTGCATGGTAGTTATCATGATGAATACAATGAGAGCAGAAATAATTGAGGCGTTATTATTCAAGCTTTAAATAACTTCTAAACAAGATATATAATGATAATTTAGACATTATTGCAAACAAAAAGATCTAAACTTTTTTGTTGCGGTAAAGAAGCATCATCCAAGACCCAATGATCAAAAACTTTAACTACGTACTTCTACCTACCGCAAGAAGGAACTCCGTGGAATTAATGAAACAATTATATTTATTTATATTTCTTAAAAGTACTATCACAATAATATTTCAGTCAAAGTTTCATCTGAAAAAATAACTGATCGTGCCTACTTGTGATTCAATTCGTACTAACCGATCTGACACAAGAGTCCTAAAATTGAGGCACAACTTGTTTAGACTTTGGCCGTTGGGCAGGCACAACTCAACACTAATTACCTACATTTTTCTTCTAATCAATATATTGTGCCTAATATATTTCTTTTAAGAATAAAATAATTTATGCTATTTATTTTTAATGTTATATTAATTTCCTTTGAAGGTCTCGCATTTTTTTTTTTTTTTTTAAAAAGCTGGTTGTTTTAGTACATTTTAGAACCGTCCTGCTATGTGAAACAAATCGACTTGTCTAAAAAATTATACAGCTTTGAAAAAAAAAAAAAAAAAAAAAAAAAAAAAAAAAAAAAAAAAAAAAAAAAATTTGTATCAAGAGCTAATATGTTCCTCACTTGCAGTTGGAATTTGTGGAGGGGGCGTCCCCGTGAGAGGTGGTGGAGTACCTGGCAGGTCCCCCGGTGCAACAGAAGAAAGCCTTATCGCCGGATCCCCGTAGTAGAACTGATACACTTCATATCTCAAATTGCACCAGACACCGAGAATTCGTCCCCCTTGGTGCCCGTCGAACACGTTCAGTGTCTTGCTGATTTGGGCCTGAAGGCACCCGCGACACTCGGGGCCCGACATGTCCGGAGCGCACTGAACCAACCCGTATATTGGCAGAAAGCCGTTCGTGATGGTCAATTCACCGGTAGCGAGCAGCTTTCCGGAGTTGGAATTCGACGCAGCCGAATCGGTCAGGCTGCTCAGTAGAATGTTCACCACTCGGTTGAAGAAGTTGTAAATGGTGGCGTTCTGGGTGTACCCGGGAAACTTCCCGCCCGTTATGTTTAGGACACTGTACATGAAGACCAGCTCGGAGTTGTCGAAGACGGAGGTAAAGTTTCGGTTGGAATACCTGACGAGGCAGTCGTCGTACCAGATGGCGGCCGTTTTTTCATACGGGCAGACCTGCTGGGTGTCATCGGAAGCTCCGTCGAGGCAGGTGCGGCAGGCGGTGGCGTTGATGTCGCCGCGGCAGAGGGCGAGGCCAAATACCTGGTCGAGGGACTCGCCTGCGCTGGCAGTGGAGAAGCCAACGCCGGATTCTGAGGCTAGGGAGGAGAGAGAGGACACGAGCTGGCGGAGGTTGGACTCGTAGGTGCTGTCGGCGGTGTAGTTGCCGGTGTCGCCGCAGATCTGATAGAGCGGCAAACCGGCGCCGCCGTGCAGCAAGAGGGGAACGCAGCAGAGTAGTGAGATGACGACCAGGGAGGGGAAGAGGCCGGGGGATGGAGGTGTACGCATTGCTGCGCTCATGAGCTTTTAGATAAAATTAAGTTCGGTTGAGGGTATACATCCCTTCTGCTGTTGAGAGATATAATATTCATTTCTATTTTATATCTCAATTATTAGGGCAACCTATAATTATAGATTGTATGATATTTTGGTTATTAAAATCTTAATTTATTATAATTTGTAAAATTAATTTTCTAAACTGTTCGAATTAGACTTTGTGTCCCTAATCTAGCAAACAAGATTGCGGTGTATTCTAATCGTAATGTGACAACGATTAATAATCTGATAGCGACTAAAACACTTTATCACTGTTGCACAGTAACAAATCAGAATTCAGTCAACCACAATAAATACCGAATTGAAAAAATTATCGTTTGTATTGGTGTATAAGTATGTCTCATTCACTATAATTCTAGAATCTTATTATGGACGCTTAAAGATAATAATCTATATTTGTTGATTGAATTTCATAATAAACAAAACACTCTAGGACTGCACTTAATGTTTGATGATTCATTCATAAAAAAATTGTCAAACTCATTCAAAAGCAAAATTTTAATTTTGATGCCTCTATGACAGAATGTTACAGTTACCACATAAAATATACAAATATATATATATATATATATATATATATATATATATATATATATATATATATATATATATATATATATATATATATATATATATATATAGAGAGAGAGAGAGAGAGAGAGTTCAGTTAGAATACTATTGGTAGCAAACGGATTCCATTATTACCGATTTATATTCGATGATAAAGCTTTCAAATCGACGGTCGGCACTGTTGAACATTATCTAAACTATTTGAAATATCTATAAATCAAATTTTATATTTTTTTCAATATTATTCTCTTATCTATCAAGTGGATAAAAATAAACAACTGAAAATAAATATCTTTCAAAAAGTTATGATAGAAGTTTATAATCAAGATTAAGAATATAAAATTTGCTTCAAATAGTTTAAATAATCTTTTTAATCAAAATTCAATTGATTTAGATTTGTTTACATCGTTAAATGAGCAAATATCCTTCATATCGACCATTAAAATTATAATTTTTGTAACTCTTTGATTATTAGGTTAATAATACAAAAAGATTTAAAATCTGACTTCTAAATACTTAAAGTAGTATAGATCATGTTCAACTACGTCGATCGTCGATTTGAAGGCTCTATCATCGAAAATAAATTGATGGCAACGAAGTACATTTACTACCGATAGTATTTTAACTCATCTCTCTCTCTCTCTTTATATATATATTTATACACACACTCATACACTGCATGTAGGCAATAATTTTATGTATGGACGATAAGTTCCATCGTTATATGAGTGGCGACTTGAGGAGGAGGAAGTGTTTTATATTACATTTGCACAATATCATCAATAAACAGTCAATCGCATCTTTCTTTTTTAAAAAAAATATACTAAAAATATTTTTCAAATAATTATGATGAGACAAATAAATCCGAATAAAATATTTTATCACATCGGCAATATAATTGGTACATTATAGACTTTTTTTTCCTTGAAGAGCAGATTCGTAGTCCACCTATGTTATTTGACTTTGTCAAATGACACCTACATTATTTGACTTTGTCAAATGACACAGCACCAACTGCGTCGCTCGGCAACCTTGAAGAGGACGTGACTCGTATCCCAAGAGACAAATATATCTTCCGTGCAAATAATTTTATCAGATATATCACAAACTAATTATACTATATTACATAAAATATCTAAATACTTTAGCAAAAGATTATATACTAACTTTTTGTTGAAATAATTTTTGACAAAATATTTATTCATATTGATTCAATATTATTATTCGTGTATAAAATAATTAAGAAAAAAAAAAAAACCTTGGCAACTTGATGCAGATTGCACATTTGATTTTCAAATAACTTATCAGAAATACAGAGGTAATTTCTATCTCTGATAATAAACCAGCAATTTGTATGAAAACTGGTCTAGCAATGGACAAAAACATTATGTAGGAAATGAGAGGTTGATTTGGATTGGTGAAGGTCTCCTTTCGATCGCTTCTTTACGATACAAAGAGTAACAATCAAAAGTACTTTTATGATCCAAAAGAAATTCAACCTGATAGGAACGAAGCTACTAACATGCCATATTTCTCTCAAAATAAATAAATAAATAAATTCAAGCTGATAGAGAATATTGGGATCCACCCAAATCTGCCTGGTACAACAAGAATTTAAATTATATGATAATCTCTACTTTTTCTTCAGGATATTATTTAAATTCTAAATACTATTTCTTCCTAAAATGAATGCCATTTGAGAAGAAATAATTTTGGTGGTATTTTTATTTTTAAATTTTTTCATTTAACATTAATGGCCTTTTTGCATAAAAAATCAACTAGTTTTGGACTTTTGTAAAATTGGATCGTCTTTTTCGATTTTACAAATTCGGTCGAAATTTTCAGCAAACTGACCAAAATATTTTTATTACAAATTCGGTCGAAATGCCGCGACGTCGTCGGAGGCGGCGAGCTCGCCTCCGACGACGTCGCGGTGGTTGCGATAGAGAACAAGGGAGAGGTGGTGACAAAAAAAAAAACTATAGAGAAAAAATATAAGAATAATAAGAAATAAAAATAAAAAATATTTTTTTCTACAGAAAAGATTAAAAATAATAGAAGAAGGAAGATGATGATGAAATTGCACTGTTAAAATAAAATTACACTATTTTAAAAAAAAATTCACTATTTTAATAAAAATTACACTATTTGAAATATAAATTATAATTTTTTGAAATAAAATTTATACTCTTTAGACAAATTATATTTTTTAGATAAAATTTATATTACTTCTCTTCTCTTCTTCTTCTTCTTCCTCCTCCTTTCCCTCGTCCTCTTATCAAAATCCTTCTCTTCTCTTCTTCTTCTTCTTACACCATTAATCCTATGAATTAATTAATTAAATTAAATTACTGCGGGCTTGGAGCGGTGGGCGACCTCCTAATTAATTAAATTAAATTATTCCGAGGGCGCGGCCCGGGCCCAGCGCCGTGGGGTCCAGGGCCACGGAGGCCCACGCCTTCGCCTTGGGGACGATCATGGCACGTTGGGTTCGTCGATCGCGCCGTGGGGGGCGGGGCCGCAGCGGTGGTGGAGGAGGCGGTGAGGATGGGTGGAGGAAGAAGAAGAGGAAGAGAAAGAAAAAAAAAAAGTGTAAATTTTTTTTAAAGAGTGCAATTTTGACCTAATAGTGTAAATTTTATTCAAAAAGAGTGTAATTTTTATTTAAAATAGTGTAATTTTTATTAGAACAGTATAATTTTTTTTTAAAACAGTGTAATTTTATTTTAACGGTATAATTTCATCATCTACATCGAGTCCAAGGGCTCTATGCGCCGCGGCCACCGCTTCTGGATGATCGGCTTCGGCAGCGGCTTCAAGTGCAACAGCGCCATCTGGCGCTGCCTCCGCACCGGCCACGGCCCCGTCGACGGGCCCTGGGCTGCCTGCATCCACCGCTACCTCATCCACGTCCCCAAGGTCGTCAAGCTCTCCTAATAATTACTATTATTATTATCATATAATTAATCACTCCTCCATCGATCCTAGGAATTAATTAATTAAATTAAATTACCACGACCTCGGGCTCGGAGATGGAGCGGTGGGCGACCTCCTAATTAATTAAACTACCGCGACCTCCTAATTAATTAAATTAAATTATCCGGAGGGCGCCGTGGGATCCGGGACCGTGGAGGCCCACGCCTTCGCCTCGGGGACGATCATGGCGCGCGGGGTTCATCGACCGTGCCGTGGGAGGAGGAAGAAGAAGAGGAAGAGAAAGAGAAAAAAAAAAAGTATAAAATTTTTCTAAAGAGTGTAAATTTTATTTTAAAAAAGTATAATTTTTATCTCAAATAGTACAACTTTTATTAAAACTGTGCAAATTTTTTTAAAACAATATAATTTTATTTTAACAGTGCAGTTTTATCATATTCTTCCTTCTCTTATAAAATAGTGCTTCTATACTTGTAATTTTTCTACACCGTTCATTCATTTCTATTCAACGGATGTGATTTAATTTTTCGAAAATTATGACCTACAATAGCAGGTCACTTTGAGAGAGGTACCGGTCACCAGGTACCTCACAGAAGGAAGAATATTTTAAAAATCCGAAATCTGAACCCTCGCCCGAGCCCAAAAATCTGAACTTAAAATATTATTTCTCTCTATAATATTTTAAAAAATATTAAATTAAATTTAAAATTTTAAAATACATATTCACATATAACATCAAATATTTTTATATTTTGTAATATAGTAAAAATAAATTTTGGTTTCAGATTCAAATCTATGTATTTGGATTTTGAATTTTTGATCAGTTCTAGGCATGGATATGAATTTTCAAAATCCGTCAATTTTGAAAATAGATTTTGCGATTGCTAGTTGGATTCGAATTCGAGTCCTTAATTATTTTTTGACCAGTAATTTAATCTTTTTAATATTTTTATTTAAAATTTTGTGTAAAATTTTTATTATCTCAAACGATTATAATTTTTAAAACGTCTATTATATCTAATGGTTCTAAAGTATTCTTATTATTCAGTTCAGTAGGTTGAACTGAGAAACTTGATAGAATATATTATAGTTTGATCAGTCCAAACAACTATTTTATTTTTATTGTTAAATCATTGATACTAATTTAATAAAAATAAATAATAAAAATTAATAAACTAATTGCAAACCAAAAGTAAGGGATTGACATTTTCAAAATTGACTAAATAAATCAAATCAATTAGACTGATTAATTTGATGAAATATATAAATAATCTACATTTATTCTATACAACTTTGTTTAATTTATCGACATTTCAAATTTTGTTTATAATAATAAAACTTCATGGTGGACATCTAGTATAAACTTAAAATTTAAATTCTACAATCTAAATTTGTTTAGTAGAAATATCAAATTATACATACTATTTAGATTCTGAACTTCAAATTTACTTTCAACTTATTTTTTAAATTATAATACATAATCTAATTATTTTAAATGATAGAATCAGAATCAATTTAGCGCATATAATTATTTTCTAAGATAAATTTGAATTGTACCCTATACTCTTAATCAATTAACCACATTTTCTTTTAAATAGTGACACAAATTTAATGTCTAAACTAAAAAGTTATAAATTTTTTTTTTAAACATATTAAATATACCAAATTTAAATAGTTATCTATATTCAAATTTTTTGAATTAATGATACAGAATTAATGTCTAAACCAGAGGAATTTTAAATTTTTTTTAACATATTAAATATGTTGAATTTAAATATTTAGTCATATTAAAAAAATTAAAAGATTGACACAAAATTAACATTGAATTTAAATTTTTAGCCGATACAAATCTATTCTAAGAAAAATTCAATTATACCCAATATTCCTAATCAGTTAAAGTCTAAATTAGAAAAAATTTAAATTTTTTTAAATATATTAAATATGTTGAACTTAAATATTCACCCAAATTCAAATATGTTTTAATTAGTGATATAAAATTAATGTCTAAACTAGTTGAATTTAAACATTTACCAACATTACAAGTTTTTTTTTTAAATAGTGATACAAAATTAATTATTAAAAAAAATAAAATTATAATATTACAGATGTTGAATTTAAATAGTGATTCAAAAACATTATAACATATTAAATATATTGAATTCGTTATTATGAATATTAAATTTGTTAAAATAATAATGCAAAGTTCTTCTTTTTAAATTTCAAATTTTTAATTTAAATATTAAATATTTAAACCCAACATGTTTAGAAACATTAATATTTCTAAATATCTATAATTTAAATTAATGCTTAGATTGGAAGAATTCCAAATTTTCTATTATTAATTCCTAAATTACTCCACAGTTAATGGCTAAAATTGGGTTAATCAATATTAATGAAGACTTTCTTATAATGTTTTCTAGTTTAATTACAAAAATATTCTTATATTAAAAAACCTATTAACCTGCTACATAACAAAATGACAGTTTTAACCTTCCTCAATCAACGGTTAGGATCTTTTTTATTTTTTATAAAATAAAGTACCGAATCATTTCTCTCTTTTATATTTTTTGATCTTTTTCTGTAGAATAAAAAATATTTTTTATTTTAATTTCTTTTTATTCTTATTTTTCTCTCTATAGTTTTTTTTTTGTCACTTCTCTTTCTTGCTCTCTATCGCAACTACCGCGACTCCGCCTCCGCTGTCTTTTTTGGAGAGAGAAAAAAAAAAGAACAAAAAAAAAAAGAAAAGAGAAAAAATAATAAGAATATTTTAGTCAGTTTGTTGAAAATCCAGATCGAATTGCATAATCAAAAAAAACGACCCAATTTTACAAAATTTTAAAACTAGTAAACTTTTAATGCAAAAAGGCCAACTTTAATATAATCCTAGGCATTGGAAAATTCTGTGAAGCTGCAGAGCGCCTCGTTCTCCGGAGTCGCTGTGGAAATTTTGTTAACGCATCAAGCTCAAAGTTTCCACTTAGACGACTATAAAGTGGTGGACATAAAGTAATAAAGGAATATAAATTTTATAAACCATGGAACTTTTTTTATCCCGTGATTTGCACTTTATTAACAAAGTTTCCAGTTAGACGACAATAAAGTGGTGGACATAAAGTTTGAAGGAATAATATAATATATATATATATATATATATATATATATATATATATATATATATATATATATATATATATATATATATATATATTGCCTTTTGTTTTTTTTTCCATGTGATTGAATACTTTTCGACTGGTCAGTTTTAAAGATTTTGAACTCTTCCTATAAATATATTGACTAGTCACTTGTATTTCTCAGAAAATTAGGTGGATATTCTATCTTAATTTCTTGTAAAGTATTTGGAGAGTCACCCTCTCTTTTTTTTTTCTTTTTTTTTTAAAACCATAAATTCGGTTCGATCCACCAGAATTTATCAAGTATGGAATGATAACATCTTATATTTTTCTATTTACTTAAAAAATTTATTATATCGAGCAGATTAGAATTATAATCAAATGTCTCAAAATATATATTACATACTGCTCTAAATTATATTCTCAAAGAATAAAATAAATTGTCTCATAGGCAAAACAATTAAATCACCCGTATCAAGACCTTACAAGAAGTAAGTAAAATCAAAGTGTTGGCCCGTAATCTTAGAAGAAAATGAATCGAACAAAAGATCAAACTAATTGGAAACCGCTTATGAAATCGGTCCCAACCCAAGCTCAATGGGACTATTAATTAACCTGCAAACGACAGCTCCCAATGAATGAGGGTAAATGCGAACCATCAGATTATATAAGGACAGAGGATTAGAGGGAAGAGAGATTGGGAAGAGAGGAGGGGGAGAAAAGAAGAGATAAAAAGAGAGAGAAGAGAGAAGAGAAATAGTTGGGGAATTAGGGATTTATTATCTTTTCTCCGCATCTCTTACAGGTAATCGCTATCTACTTAATCATACTCCTACTATATAAGGACTAATTAATGTGTAAAAATAACGATTGATGGCAGAGGATTAACTTGTAAAAGGAATTATTTATAATGAGCTTCTGGGCTGCTTTTGACTGTGGACTGATCCTTAGCTGCTTTGGATAGCCTTGAGTATGGGCTTGGGCCTCTTCTGGTGCCTTCGGTCCACTTCTGTCGCCCCCTTCTCAAGCTCAACCCTAACCTTCATCTCTATGCTACTCCTACTTTGGCTATTGCCATTACACGTGCGCACCAAAACAATTATCATGAAACCATCAAAATTAGGGTATTGATTTCACGATTAGTTTATTAATTTGTATCAAAATTTAATGATAGCAGAAGTACGTACAAGTCTTCAATGCACTAATTATTACGGTACGTACAAATTAACAACATTGCACCAACCTATATTGTTTTATTCAGTTAAATATTCTCATGTGTAAATGTTACACAGTACAGCAAAGAAGAAAAAAAAAGCTAAGAGAAATCATTCAATGAACTAATTGTACTCACGAGTTTTGTTTTTAAATAATTAAACGTACACATGCAGTATTTTCTGGTAATTATTCGTAGATCTGTTACTAATAATGGAACAAAAGTAAAAAAGCATCATACGTACATAACAAATAGAAGCACACGTACGCACATGCACGTACGTCTTCCAAACCGTGCATATAATATAATATAATTAAGCACTCCATGCATTCACGTAGGTAGCACACACACACACAAGAGAATAACGTACGGCGCAGGCCGAACTGCATGCGTGCATCTTCTAGAGCTTGGAGCACTTAGCCGGCTCGAACGACAGCGCTTGCTTGCCCAAATCATAGAGCACGCGCATGTTCTGCAGTTGGAAGTTGCCGAGCACCGATATTCCGGTGGAACTGCCCATCGCCAGGCACAGAAGGCCGTCGGCAGGAGCCGCAACGAAGACGTTCTCCGGCGGGAGCTCCATGTCCGCACCTCGGAAGTGGAACACGACGTCCGGCACCTCCACGCTCTTGGCGTTCGGCGGCAGCGCAAAGCACAGGTCGAACCCTTTGGGAGCCGTAGTCAGCGGCAGCTTTATTTGGGAGGCAAAGGCTCGCCTCACCGCCTTGTAGGCCGGGTCGTCCAGGTAAGTGAGCGGCGTCGTGGCATCGATGAAGAGCCCTCCGGTGCCGTCGGCGTAGTTCACTTGGGTCACCGCGCTCGGCATCGGAACCAGCGTCGTGCCGACCGATATTGCGGTCAAGCCGAGGTAATAGAAGGAGCTGAAGGGGTAAATGGTTGGATTCTTGACGAAGGGGGTGGACAGTGCGGAGGGGCTGAGGCTGATCGAATCGCCGATCATGAAGGGGCTGCTGAGGGCGCTGGCGTTGTCGTAATAGGAGACGAAGCAGTGGGAGAACTTACTGGCCTTCAATTGCGAGGTGAGCGACGAGCTCTCCCTGCCGAGCCCGAGAACGCCGGAGGCGATGCCGTCGAAGCCGCTGTTGTTAGTCCCGCATCCGAAGGCGACGCTAGGAAATCTGACGGAGCCCAACGCGAACGTCTCGGCCGCGTATTACGCCCCCTGTCCAGACGTCGGTGTCGTACTCCACGTCGTAGAGGCAGAGGTTGTCCTTGCAGGGGAGCTTGCTGTAGGTCTTCGACTTGCTGGGGTCGAAATTCGGGGAGGCCGGCTGCTTGAAGCAGCGGCTGCAAGTCCGGCATTGGGTCCAGACGAAGTCGAGGGCGGTGTCGAGCAGCAGCGTGGCGGGCTGCGGCGGGCTGCCGATCCCCACGTCGACTGTGTAGAAAGGCACGTTCAGGCGGGTCAAGGCGTTGGAGCCGCTCGAGATTCGGCCCATCTGCAGGCTATTCCTCGGCGGCCGCTGCGGCGGCGGCGGCGGCGGCGGCTGCTGCTGCGGCTTCAGTGTTTCGAATATTATGTCGACCAAATCAGGTGCGATTGAAAGAGCATTTTGTATTTGTTTCCCGGATGGACGGGGGAGTTTGACGGCAGGTCCGAGGGCCCGAAAGATGCCTCCGAGAAAAGAGTTAGCGAGAGGAAGCATGGAGGACGAGGAGATCAGCAAGAGAAGCATCAGAACCGGAGCCCGAGCGGCCATGTTAGTTCTCTTTAATTTTGATTTCAAGTAACTAATAAAGAAATTAAGAGCAATGCTACAGAGTGAGTACTACTGCTTAATCAGTTGTACGAACTCTGTCGTGTTTCGTTCTTGGACGCCAACGAGTGCGTATATATAGCATAGCAATTAATGAGCAACAATTGACGCGGGAACATACATACATACCTAGTGCCTTCGTCAGTTTAATTAATTACCAACGCATGTGCTTGTTAACATTTATTAATGCAATAAACTTCCATCAACTTGGCTCAACTTGGGCTAACGAACATAATTTTTATTTTTATTTTCCATACAACACAATACATTGCACCTAACACTGAACCAACCTGTGAAGCGCATGAAGGGACACTTTTTCCTTTTTCCATTTTCTTTTTTTTTCTTTTTTTTTTTTTCTTTTGTGAGACAAGCATGAAGAGGAGGAAGTCTACTGTGTCACACTTACACCACATCAGCAATAACAAGTCAATACGCTCAAAAATGTGTTTAAATTTTATGCTCTTTTCATCCAAATGCTAATTTTTTAATGCTATTTTTAAAATTTTCTAAGTTGTTTGGGTGAAATGGGCATAAAATTTATATCCAAAAGTTAGATGTAGTACAAATAGTAATTCTCTATGTTATAATAGATCGTAGCACTCCATCGTTCAGTACAGTAAGCAAAAAAAACTTTCGATACTTGGCTCTCATATAATTAATTGTTAAAAATGAAGATAAAAAGAGTTCCGAGCCCATAGAATTAGTCAATGATGTGAAAAATATATTTTATAGCTGTCGAGTAGCCATATATATATATATGCTTACGCTAACAAATTGCTTTAATCAAATGTTTAATCCTCTTCCGACCTTTTCAACACGTCATTGGGCAAAATGAAGTCGCAATTTATTTATTTATTTTTTCCTTTTTAGCACGGTCTGAATTTCTTTTTTTTCCCCTTCTTTTTGCATGATTGAATCTTTTCTATTGATCATTTTTTTATGATTTTGAACCCTTTTTATAAGGGAAATTAAACTCCTATAAATATATAGCCTCGAATGTATTAATTTCTGAGGAAAATATATAGGTAAATATTCTACCTTAATTTCTTGCTGGCTCGTAAAGTATTAATTTGGAGACTCACCCTCTCTTTTTTCTTTCTTTTTTCTTTTATTTTTTAGAGGGTCTTTACCTTAAGATAACACATCTTATGTAGTGATCAATACATTTTTTCTCTTTACTCAAAATAATTATAATATAGAATGGATTAGGATTACGACCAAATAACCGACCGTCCCTAGCTCAAGTGGCAAAGGGCTTGGTGGTTGGTACCCGAAGTTCCGAGTTCAAATCCTAGTTGATTCACATTTCCAACTGACCAAATATCTCGAAATGTAAATCTACTTACTGCTCTAAATTACTTTCTCAAAGAATAAATAAATTGTCCCTTAGGTGATATGCGATTTTCTATCAAATCGCCGCTATCAAGGCCTTGCAATAAGTAAAATCGAAATCTTATCCCACAATCACAAAATAAAATTTTTATAATATACAAATTATTATTGAATATCTTATTCTGGGACTTTAAAAAAAGTTGTATTTATAGATTTTTAAAGATACGGCCCAGTAATTCAGCTCCTAAACAATTATTTTCAATTTGTGTATAATAACCTATAACTTGATAAAAATTACCGATCGTCTCTAGTGCAGATGACAAAAGGTCTGATAGATGGTATTCAAGGTTTTAACTTCGAAGTATAATTGCTTTATATTTTCAGCTAAATTCATTTCTAAAAGAAAATGTACAAAGTGGATAATATGTTAGTACCTCTCTCTCTCTCTCCAGAAAAACAAAACAAAACAAAATTATTAGAATTGGACTGATTCAACCCTAAGTATTGAAATTTAAAATTTCCATTCCCCAACGGACCAGTTGACTTTGAGATTGATATATGTTGAGGTTAGTTAATTTAGATGAAGTAAACTACAATGCTAAGCATAACTATATCTTAGCTCGGCGACGACTCTCAGTAAGTGACTGATAAAAATACTAAATTTATAGATAAAATATTATAGTTAGTGGTATATGTTTTGTCGTAAACTGAACTTTATGATATTTAATTATATGTATGTTAAATAAAATGTGCGCCGTGGTATTCGGTCGCTGAATCATGTATCCAATTACAGTGTAAGAAACACTTGAGACGAAAATGTGCTCAATCGATTTTGGTGGGTCATTTCATGCATGATCTAATTCAGATAAATACAGTACATTTAAGTTAGAATAATATTAAAAACATTTGTTCCTGTGTTTTTACGCATGATGGAAAGATTTGATTAATCTGCGGAGTGAAAATTTCCAATGGGTTGATTATGCAAAAATTAAGATACAAATTACACTACAAATGTTGTCTAAAAGACTAATCTTGTAGAGAATAAACAGCAACACCTTAATCGGCATCCATAATAGGTAAACCGTATGGATCGATCAATGTGAGGAAACAGATTAGAAAAATAGATTTTTTTTTTAGTATAATGAAAAAAATAGAAACTTAACCAATTAAATCATTGACGTAGAGAATTTCAATTCACGACCTCTTGAAACTGAGAAGGGATCGAACAGCTCTAATATTTAACTTGCTTTAAAAATTCCCATATAGATATGATTCAATGGCTATTTTTTCACCGGTGGGTGTCTCATTGTTGATATCCGTGATGATATAATAAGTTATCATACAGATCGTTCCTAACGCAAGTGGCAAAGGGGTTGGTGGTTGGTACCCGAGGTTCCGAGTTCGAATCCTAGTTGATTCACATTTTTAGCTAAGTTTATTTCTAAAAGAAATAAACGAAGCGGGTAGTGTACTATCTTTCTCTCAAGGACCAACAAAAAGATGAAATGCGCGGTAAGCTGGATTGGAAATGATGTTACGAATTGAGAAGAACAGAGGATTAGAGGGAGGGATGGGGGGGGGGTGTTGTGAAGAGATGAAAAGAGAGACGAGAGAAGAGAAAGAGTTGGGGAATTGGGGATTTATTATATTTTATCCACAGCTCTTACAGGTAATTGGTATCTATTTAATTATATTCCAACTGTATAAGGATTAATGTGTATAAATAACAATAGCAGAGGATTAAATTGTAATAGTAATTATTTCAAATGGGCTTCTAGGCTACCTTCCACTGTGGACTGATCCTTAGTATAGCTTTGGATGGCCCTGAATATATTCTGGGCCTCTTCTGCTGCATTCGGTCCATTCCCGCCTCACAGGGTCCTTACCGGGTCCGAAGGAATGGCCCGAATCGGACAACCTCCGAACCCGATCTCCCCGACCAGCCCGATTCCCTGTTACTTAGCTATCTCCGCCACGTTCGACTATTAACGCTCTGAATCTACTTCCCCGCCTTGTCGCCCCCTTCTCAGTTCTCACGCTCAACCCTAACCTTCATCTCTGCTGCTACTTTGGCTATTGCCGTTACACGTGCGCACCAAAACAATTATCATGAAACCATCAAAATTAGGGTATTAATTTCACGATTATTTTATTAATTTGTATCAAAATTTAATGATAGCAGAAGTACGTACAAGTCTTCAATGCACTAATTATTATGGTACGTACAAATTAACAACATTGCACCAACCTATATTGTTTTATTCAGTTAAATATTCTCATGTGTAAATGTTACACAGTACAGCAAAGAAGAAAAAAAAAGCTAAGAGAAATCATTCATTGAACTAATTGTACTCTCGAGTTTTGTTTTTAAATAATTAAACGTACACATGCAGTATTTTTCTGGTTATTCGTACATCTGTTACTAATACTGGAACAAAAGTAAAAAAGCATCATACGTACATAACAAATAGAAGCACACGTACGCACATGCACGTACGTCTTCCAAACCATGCATATAATATAATATAATATAATTAAGCACTCCATGCATTCACGTAGGTAACACACACAGTATACACAAACACAAGAGAATAACGTACGGCGCAGGCCGAACTGCATGCGTGCATCTTCTAGAGCGTGGAGCACTGAGCCGGCTCGAACGACAGCGCTTGCTTGCCCAAATCGTAGAGCACGCGCATGTTCTGCAGTTGGAAGTTGCCGAGCACCGATATTCCGGTGGAGTTGCCCATCGCCAGGCACAGAAGGCCGTCGGCAGGAGCCGCAACGAAGACGTTCTCCGGCGGGAGCTCCATGTCCGCACCTCGGAAGTGGAACACGACGTCCGGCACCTCCACGCTCTTGGCGTTCGGCGGCAGCGCAAAGCACAGGTCGAACCCTTCGGGAGCCGTCGTCGGCCGCAGCTTTATTTGGGAGACAAAGGCTTGCCTCACCGCCTTGTAGGCCGGGTCGTCCAGATAGGTGAGCAGAGTCGTGGCATCGATGACGAGCCCTCCGGTGCCGTCGGCGTAGTTCACTTGGGTCACCGTGCTCGGCATCGGAACCAGCGTCGTACCGACCGATATTGCGGTCAAGCTGAGGTAATAGAAGGAGCTGAAGGGGTACATGGCAGGATTCCTGACGAAGGGGGTGGACGGTGCTGAGGGGCTGAGGGCGATCAAATCGCCGATCATGAAGGGGCTGCTGACGACGCTGGTGTTATCGTAATAGGAGACGAAGCAGTGGGAGAACTTACTGACCTTCAATTGAGAAGTGAGCGACAAGCTCCCCCTGCCGAGCCCGAGGACGCCGGAGGCGATGTCGTCGAAGCCGCTGTCGTTAGTCCCGCACCCGAAGGCGAGGTTAGGAAAGCTGGCGGAGCCCAACGCGAACGTCTCGGTCGCCATCACGCCCCGTGTCCATGTGTCGGTATCGTACTCCACGTCGAACAGGCAGTCGGCGGGGCAGGAGGGAGAGGGGGCCTGCTGACAGAGGTTGTCCTTGCAGGCGATCTTGCTGTAGGTCTTGGACTTGCTGGGGTCGAAATTCGGGGAGGGCAGCTGGAAGCAGCGGGTGCAAGTCCGGCATTGGGTCCAGACGAAGTCGAGGGTGACGTCGAGCAGCAGCGTGGTGGGCTGCGGCGGGCTGCCGATCCCCACGTCGATTGTGTAGAAAGGCGCGTTCAGGCGGGTCAAGGCATTGGAGCTGCTCGCGATTTGGCCCAGCTGCGGACTATTACTTGGTGGCGGCGGCGACGGCGACGGCGGCGGCAGCTCTTTTTTTATTATGTCTAACAAATTATTAACTAGTTTTTCGATTTCTTTCAGTTCGCCGCCACGTCGGATGGCGGGGCCTGCGCGAGAAGAGCGAGCTAGAGGAAGCAAGGAGGACGAGGAGAGCAAGAGAAGCATCAGAACCGGAGCCTGAGCAGCCATGCATGTTAATTCTCTTTTGCTCTCCAGTAACTGAAGAAATTAAGAGCAATGCTCTTGTATTTTGTTCTTGGACACACCAACGAGTGCGTTTATATAGCAACAAGCAATAGACGAGGGAACATGTATAGTGCCTTGGTCAGTTTAATTAATTACAACGTGTAGATGCGTCGGTTAATATTTATTAATTATTAATGTGATGAACTTTTATCTAGTTGAGCCTATGAACTTTTTTTTTTTTGTTTTTTTTTTTTGGTGATACTTATCTTGTTGATTAAGGATTTGATTAGAAAGGAAAAGAAACTTAATTTTTCCATACAATTCAATACAGTGCCTCTAACACTGAATCAGCCTGTTAGGTGCATCAAAGGACACTTTGGACTGAGTCCTAATAGTTAATGAGAAATACTAAGTCTACGGCCAAACGGAGCCTGTAATTCCTACAACTCCTTGATCACATTAATTGTTAAAAAGATAAAAGGAGGTTCGATCGAGCCCATAGAATTAGTTAAAGATGTGAAAAATTCATTGTATATTTGTACCAGCGTAACAGAGTGAAGTAAGAACTGAGGCTTCACTCCAATAAATACTTAACTAATTATTTTATAGTTGTGGAGTACCTATGTTTACGCTAGCAAATTGCTTTAATCGAATACTTAATCCTCTACTTCCGACCTTTTCAACTAATTAACGTACATGAGGTCACAATTGATTTTAAAAAAAAAAATCTTGCTGAGAACAACATAAAGTCTGGTAAATTCTGACACGGTCTTGAATTTCTCTCTTCTTTTTATTTTTCTCTTTTTTCCTTTTTTTTCTTTTGCATGATTGAATACTTTTCTATTGATCATTTTTTATGATTTTGAACTCTTATTATAAGGGAAAACTCCTATAAATATATAGCCTCAAATGTATTTCTGAGGAAAATAGGTAAATATTCTACCTTAATTTCTTGCTGGCTTGTAAAGTATTAATTTGGAGAGTCACCCTTTTCTTTTATTTTTTAGAGTGTATTTACCTTAATGATAACACATCTTATGTAGTCAATACATTTTTTTCCCTTTATTCAAAATATTTATAATAATATACAATGTATTAGGATTATGACCAAATATCTCCAAATGTAAATTACCTACTGTTCTAAATTACTTTGTCAAAGAATAAAATAAATTCTCTTAGGTGATATGAGATTTTCTAACAAATCGCCCCTATTAAGGCCTTGCAAGAAGTAAAATCGAAATATTAGCCCATAATCACAAGAGAAAAATTTTCTAATATTATACAAATTATTCTTGAATAGCTTATTCTGAAACTTTAAAAAGAGTTGGATTTACAAACTTTTAAAGATACTACCCAATGATTCGTTCCGAAACAGTTATTTTCGATTTGTATAATAACGTTTAACTTAATAGAATTACTAATCGTCCGTAGCGCAAGTGGCAAAGGACCTGATGGTTCATATTCGATGTTCTAAGTGAGAAATCTAATTACTTTATATTTTCAGCTAAGAGGTTGTCTGATTTTTCAAAAAAAATGTGGAAAAAGATTTTCAAAAAAAATCATGGAAAACTACTTTTCTAATTTTTCGTCTGGTTTGAAAAAAAATAAGCATTTTTGAAAAAGCTTTTCTTCATATCTTATGGAAAAATAGTAACAATCAGAAATATGATTATGATCCAGAAAAAATTTAAACTGAAATGAACGAAGCAGGTATGTGGCATATTATATTTCACTCAAAAAAATAAAAAATTCAAACTGATCGAGAAAATTTTGATCCACCCAGATCTGCCTGGTATAACAAGAATTTAAATTATATGATCATCTCTACTTTGTCTTCAAGACATTATTTAAATTTTAAATACTGCTTCTTCCTAAAATGAATCCGATTTGAGGAGAAATTATATTTTTGGTGGTATTTTTATTTTTATTTTTTTCATTTAATCCGAAGAGTTGATTACGTACCATCATGTATAGAAAAATTCTGCGTAGGAAAAAATAAAATTCTAGGCATTAGAAAATTCTGTGAAGATGCAGAGCACTTCGTCCTCTGGGGTCGCTGTAGACAATTCCGCATCAACCTCAAATTCTCCACTTAGTCGACGATAACGAGGTTACCGTAAGTTTAAGGGAACATTAATTTTACAAACCATAGAATTTCTTCATCCCGTTATTTTATATAATATTTTATATTATATATAAAATATTAAAAAATTTAACTAAAATTTTATACTAATTATTTTTGTTGAAGTGATTTTTGAAAAAAAAAAACTTAATATATCCAACTCTTGATTCAACATTATTATTTTTGTATAAAATAATTTAGACAAAAAAAACTTGGTGGCCTGATGCAGATTGCACATCTGATTTTCGAATAGCTTATCGAAAATGCAGAGAGTAATTTCTATCTCTGATAATAAGCCTGCAGTTTGTATAAAAATTGGAATCTATTATGTAGGAAATGAGAGATATGATACAAATAGTAACAATCCGAAATATTATTATGATCCAGGAAAAATGTAAACTGATATGAACGAAGCAGGTATGTAGCAAATTATATTTTTCTCAAAAAAATAAAAAATTCAAACTGATCGAGAAAATTTTGATCCACTCAAATCTGCCTGGTACGACAAAAATTAAATTATATGATGATCTCTACTTTGTCTTCAAGACATTATTTAAATTTGAAATACTGTTTCTTCCTAAAATGAATCCGATTTAAGGAGAAATTATATTTTTGGTGGTATTTTTATTTTTATTTTTATTTTTTTCATTTAACTTTAATATAATCCTCACTCCTCGATTTTTTTTCTTTTTAATGAGATTTGATTACTTACCATCATATATAGAAAAATTCTGCAGAGGAAAGAATCAAATTCTAGGCACTAGAAATTTCTGTGAAGATGCAGAGCACTTCGTCTTCTGCGGTCGCGGTAGACAATTCCGCATCAACCTCAAATTCTCCACTTAGTTGACGATAACGAGGTTGGCATAAGTTCAAAGGAACATTAATTTTACAAACCATAGAATTTCTTCATCCCGTTATTTGCACTTTATCATACCGTGATTAATAAAATAATACCTTGTTATTTTATACAGTAATAATTTTTTACTGAAACAAAGACAAAACAATTATATGATAACAAAATGCTACACTTCGAACTATATAATAATAAACTACAAATGTGCTACACCACAATCGATAAGAGATATGGTGATTCGTGTAATCGGTTATTGAAATATTTCAAAATCAATCATTTTCAGGGCTATTATTTTGAAATGGTAGAATCCAAATTGGTTAAATGTTTGCTAGAAATTTATTTCTATTACATTGATTACGGTACTTTGACCATTTACTTAGAATAAATTGCACCATTAATTACAACGTATGTGTCGGTTAATATTTAATGTGATAAGCTACTATCAATCCGGCCTTATGAACTTAATTTTCTACGATACTTATCTTCTTCTTTTTTTTTAAGAAAAAAGTAGCACACTATCTGCTTCATTCATTGAAAAGATGAACTAGGCTACAGGGGTGAGGCACCCAGGGCCTCGAGAAAAATCGCGACAACCGAAAAAAAAAAAAAAAGCTTCTCATGCACGGAAAGGGCTACTATTTCGGTCAGAGGAGGAGTTCTCAGGATTTCAGTAGCTGCTTAAACCTGTGTACGACCAGAACAGGATCTAGTTGGTTGTTACGAAAAATCAGGTCATTCCTGGCCTTCCAAATGGTCCACCAGTAAGCGACCAATTCAGGTAGGCTATTACTCCTATTTTGCAATCCTTTCTTGGCCATCCCCCTATCCCAGATGTGAATTACGTCATCTCCTAGCTCCCAAGCCTGAACACTCTCTATACCTATCACCATAATGAACTTGATAAAGACGCATTGAGTGAACAGGTGATCCACTTTCTCCTCGTGTGACCTGCATAGCACACAAGTGATACTTATCTTGTTAAGGTTTTGATTAGAAATGAATTAGAGAAGCGTTACTTTTACCATACAATACAGGATTTATCCAGTAGGAAATGATAACATCTTATATTTTTCTATTTGCTCAAAAAAAATTATTATATTGAATGGATTAGGAATATGATCAAATATCTCAAAATATATGTTGCATACTGCTCTAAATTATTTTCTTAAATAATAAAATAAATTATTTCATAGGTGGTATCTGGTGTTCTAACAATTAAATCACTGGTATCAAGACCTTACTAGAAGTAAGTAAATCAAAGTATTAGCGCGTAATCTTAGAATAAAATGAATCAAGCAGTTCTTATAATTTACTAATTAAAAGATCGAATTAATTGGAAACACTTTTTAAATCGGATCCCTAGACGGCTCTTAATATCTGATGAATTATATCAGATACGAAACACCTCTCGACTGCCCTTAATATCTGGCGATTTATTCATACAAAATTGTGAAACTCATTCCAAATGTTAAATTCTGATTTTGAAGTTTCTATAATAGAGTTTAGAGTTATTGAGAAATAAAGTATATAGAATTGTATTGCAATACTTCTAAAATATTACTATTCACTTGTTTTCATCTTCTATAGCTCTTGAATGTCAGAGTTTAGCAGAGATAAGTGGCTTAATAATAAATTTAAAATTAAAAATTAAAAAATATATGAATAATAATAGTATCATGTTGCATGGATGATTAAATTTTATTATCATTTTTCGACTAAATTAATGGTACGAGGAAGAGAAGAGTGCCACTTGACGTTGACTTGTGACACACGTGTCTCACGCAGCAAACCACGAAAAGGGCGAGGCGATCACCCCAGGTGGGAAAAGTACGTGCACTTTGGTAATAAATATAGCACCGATATCTACGACACACATATATGATGTACATCTGATTTATCCGAGGTATGAGGACGTTTTTATTATTTATATTGATAAGATTAGTAAAAATTATTTTATTATAGAACGAGCAAGATATAAAATGTACACTGTTTTTAAAATATATAGTTAATTTTTTTTCAATCTGTTATGTATCATATTAAAGAACTTAATCAAAAACACATGTACTAATTTTTTTTAAAACAAATTGTTCTAATACTTGTTTGCGATAGAGAGATCATTGATTGAAAAATATAATTTTATTTAATAATTATAATAAAAAAAATTGGATCCATCAGTGGGCACAAATATTATGCAGGAAATAAGAATTCATCGTTTATGATGCGAATAATAATAATTTATTTTTATTATTCAAGAAAATTTTGGCCAGATTACGCACCAGATTACGCACCATCTATGGCTCGTTGTGTAGCAAAATTCTGCGACAAAACAGTAGACTTGCAGTCTACCCAGCACCAGGCATGAGAACATTCTGTGTGAAGCCATGGTACGTGCGGCTCGTCCGCCGCCTCCATAATTCGAGTTCGAAGACGTCTAAACGTGGACACAAGTTAATTTCCAGGAAGTCCAATTCCTCACTTTATTCACACACACCGATGCATCGCAAGCTGCAGTACTCTGTCGCCCGACAGATCAGGTTGAAAGCATGTTTTGCTCTGATGTCAATTATTTGAACTGGTATTTGTACTGATACTGATTATGTAACTCAGAATTTAAAATAAAATAAAATAATATGGAGAGGGTCTAGATATTGGAGAAAAGAGAAAATAACTAAACGAATACTTTATTAATAAAAAGTATCTAATTACAACCTTGACGACACTCTTAACCTTATGCGGCCATGTCTACAGTTACTGATTCATCTAATTAACTCATACCTAGATATGAATAGCTACGAAGTCACAGTAGATGACAAATCTATTTTTTATTTTGGATAATTACAAATGCTACTCTAATTACATAAAATTTTAAATATAATTATCAATGTATAACTTGGATAAACTGTATCTCTAACTAATTCCAACAGATTAGTTTGCGACGTGGTGAAGTTGCTGTCGGTGGGCATGCTAGAGTTGCTGCCAAGAAGAGGCGGAGAATATTCATTGTGATAATTTTGGGCATGTTAGAGTTGCAGGATTTTGAGAGAGAAAATCAATACTGTTGAGAGTGTAATATGAGTTCTACAGTTGCTTGCATGCACGCACGTAACGCTCATCTCAGAATCGTATATATGATTAAAAAAATGACCTGTATAGTGTATAATAATGTCTTATTATTTAAGTTTATTTTGTTTACCGGGCCCATCTCAGAATCGTATTAGGCCCACACGGACCATAACTATTTGGCCTGGACTGGAAACTGAATTAAATCTGTTTAGCTGGGCTTTATCAAGTCCACAATTTAAGGCCCAATTTAATGGTCCGATCGAGCACGAAACTACTCCTCTAGAGATCAATTATCAATTAAATGATAGGGCTTTTTTTTTTTTTGAGCGAGGATTGATAAAGCTAATTAAAAATCGCTTTGAAGTTTATTGTGCATATACTTTTCGTATACGTGACAAAATTGAGTAAAATGTATCCCTGTTTTATAATATCGACAATGAAATCTCAGCTCTCACAGAATTTATAACAACATCAAGCTATTGAAAGATTAAAATGGTCCAAACATGGTAACTTCTAATATCCAAGTCAACAAACACATCTCTGTCAAAAAAAAAAAAAAAAAAATCAAGCAATATACTTAAGTTTTTTTTTAAGAAAAACATTTTAAATGTTGCCTTGTCGACAACTCCAATCCTTTTAAGATCAAACTTCAATATATCAAACCTGAGGTCATAGACACGCAAAAGCTCTAATTAAATTTAGTTTACATCGAGACTTAGAAGTTTCAGCCTCATGATCTGCAATTTGAATGTTTTTTTTTTTAGAGAGAAAGGTAACACGTTACCCGCTTCGTTTATTTCTTTTAGAAATAAACTTAGCTAGAAATGTGAATCAATTAGGATTCGAACTCAGGATCTCGTATACCAACCACCAAGCCCTTTGCCACTTGTGCTAGGGACGGTCGGTTGCAATTGGAATGATACTACTAGACTACTAGTATTTTGGTATATATCGTGCATACCAGTGTCAACCAGCAAACCAATAAACCACAATTAATTAATATATTAAATCGTTAACAACAGCTCTCTATCACATTATTGACTCTTTGATTAATATATATTAATATGCGAATTAATATATATATATATATATGAGTTGAGCTAGAATACTTCTAAAAGTATCATGGGGGCGGCCACGCGCCCCCTGCGCCCCCCTGCGCCCCGCGCCCGCGCCCACTCTGGGGCGCCCCCAGAGTGGGCGCAGGGGGCGCAGGTGCGCCCCCTGCGCCTGCGCCCCCGCCGGCCGCACCCGCTTCCGCGCCCGTTGTCGTCCTCGTCCTCCTCCTCCTCCTTTGAGGCTTCCTCGTCGTCGTCGTGCTCCTCCTCCCCGCCTCCCCCGATTCCGAGTGCTTTCTCGAGATCCGCCGCGCGGCCCGGAGAGGGAGGTGACCGGATCGAGTTTGGTTGGGAAGAAAGAGTGCAAAGAAATAGTGCGACGGGGAGAAATGGTGCAACGAGGAAGAAGAAGAGAAAAAGAAATGGTGTAAATTTTTCTAAATAGTGCAACGTTGGCCTAAAGAGTGCAACTCTCTTTCCAAAGAGTGTAATTTCTGTCTCAAATAGTGCAATTTTTATTTAAAACAGTGCAAATTTTTTTTAAAACGGTGCAATTTTATTTTAACAGTATAATTTCTTCTTTTTCTTCCTTTTTGTATGATTTTTAGTCTTTCCTGTAAGAAAAAATATTATTTTTATTTTTATTTTTTATTTTTTTTCTCTCTATAATTTTTTTTTTTCACGATCAATCCCTCGCCGGAGTGAAACTATATTTTTTTCCCCTCTCTCGCCGGCGTGCTTCTCGGTCCCAAGAAGCACTTCTTTTTCGTCGCCGGCGACGGCGGTGGGGACGGCGGGTGGAGGAGGATCGGAGAGGGGAAAAAATAAATCGCGGCGCGGTGTGGTCTCGGCGGGGTCGGAGGCGAGGAGGGCGGGGGTGCACGGGCGAGGGCGTGAGGGGCAAAGGCGAGGCGTGCCATTTCCGCCTCCGCCTCCGCCGCCTTCTTCGGAGAGGAAAAAAAAAGAGCGATAAAAATAAAAAGAGAGAGAAAAAAAGAGGAGAGAGAAAAAAAAGAGGAAAGAGAAAAAGTAACAAGGGTATTTTGATCAGTTTGCTGAAAATTCGGACCGAATCTGCAAAATCGAAAAAAACGGCCCAATTTTGCAAAAGCCCAAAATTAGTAGATTTTTTATGCAAAAAGGCCTTAAATCATTGACGTAGAGAATTTCAATTCACGACCTCTTGAAACTGAGAAAGGATCGAACAGCTTAACTTGCTTTAAAAATTCCCATAGATATGATTCAATGGCTCTTTTGTCACATATGGGTTCTCATTGTTGATATCCATGATGAAATGGCGAGTCACTTAAATCAACCAATTAATTAGATTTATCAAGGAATAAACATTTCTCACCTTTTATAATCTCAAGCAGTCATATGTTGCCCAGGAGTAACATGTCATGCGTGCACCAAAACAATTATAATGAAACTGTCAAATTTATATAATTCATTTCACGATTAAATTTTTAAGTAGTATTGAAATTTAATGATGTTAAAACTCTGATTCATAGCCTTTAAAAGCCATTTTTTTTTTATATTCTAGAATGTTATTATGTTATACGAACAGTGTAATGTACCATTCAATCAGCAAAAATGCTGTTTATCAAAGTCAAATGACATTTTGTTTTTTGAGAAAAAAGTAAAATGACATTTTGATCAGAGAACAGTGGTGGTAGCAGTGTGGAATCAACTTCTTGCTTGATCAAGTATACTGCAAGTGAATTCCGAGTTCACAAGATCCAGTTTCTCGGCCTTGATCACAGCCTCAAGTGGAAGAGGAGCGAAACTCCGAGCCGGGCCGTAGAAATGCGGGAAATAGTTGGAAGCATCGGCTGATTCGTAAATTAATCCCTCTCCGAGCTGCAAGTTTGGCAATAGAGTATGATCATTAAGTTGGTAGAAGCGATCATTACAGTAAATAAAAAACACGAACTATTAAGTAGCGCAAAGTTGACATTTAACATAAACAGAATATAAAAAGGCAATAGCTTGCTAACCAGATAATAACAAAATCATCAACATTTAGAATTTCTCAGGATTGAACAAATCATGGTATATTGCAGCATGCATAAATTATCAGTTAAAAACAAATTGCACAATATAGTACCTTCAAGATTAGCAACAAAAAAAAAAAAGAAGAAGAAAATCTCATATTTCAAGTTCTCATTAACAACACTAACATCTGATCTCTGCTCGATCAGCAATAAGTCAACAAATCCTCCTTAATTTTCAATTAAGAGATGACATAAACTCACATCAAGCGAGGATTTTAGAATTACAAATGCAAAGCCTTAATTTGGAAGCTTCGAAGGCCATGAATAAAGTAGTCAACGATTTACAAATTGCCTCAATATGCAAACAGAAGAGACGTCTATCTAATGTATGCATATTATCCTGTCGATGTAAAATATCCAAACTGGCAGTTTTCTGTCAGATTACACCAGAAAATAACTCACTGCATTATATGTTCCATCATTAATTAAAAGATCGGAACGGCATGTAATCTCTCCAATATCATGCCCTTCAACAAAGTAAGTTGCATGTAATGATAGTAAGAAAATTAAAGCTTCTTACTGAACTTGGACATATGCATGCATGGTTTGAGCTAAAAATCTAAAGTGGTTTGATAAAAGGATGTAAAGAACATTGAGAATTGTTTTGCAAGTTATATATACGAGACTCTTAAATCTCGAACTCTCGTATTTTGTAGGGTTGGTAACATGAGAATTCATCAAACATCATAGTTTATGAACACTTTAACTCAATCATCCCCATCCTTGACTCTCAAAATCTCCCACTTCCAAACATAGTCAACATGTAAACTGTCATTCTGAAACAGATCTCAGCTGCAGTAAAGATTATCGGCCAGCGAATTCGCATTACAGCGCCAAATTATCCATCAAAAAATTTGGTCATAATTAATGGGTTCAGTCAATCCTGAAGCTAACTTAATAACATGCAGAGTAACTGTAATCTCCATTCTGTTGACTCACAGGAGAAGAGTAAGCTGTTCTTCTTTGGACAATTAATCATCTTTGGGCATATGGGCCCTTACAACAACGTAAAAGCTACTGAAGAAGAGTTCCCCAAATCTCCAAAGATACAAAAACGGATAAATCCACATCAAATTTAAGCCAAAAATAGTCTAAAGAAGAGTATATGATCCCAATACCGTTCAATTACAAGCATTCAACATGCAAATTTCTTTTTTTCCCGACTAAATTAATTACCTTGGAAGCGTCAATCTGTAGCAGGTAAAGGTCCTTCCTTTCCTTAAAAAAGTTGCTCAAAACCATCCTCACCTGCATCAAAATCCAAACTTCACACCAATCCTAGTCTCAACGACACAAAAGATAAAAAATCCACTCGAAAATTACGCCCATTTCCAGCTGGGCAATGCTTATTTAGGTTTGTTTATAAATTTTTATTATCAAAACATGAAATTTGATAAAACCTGGTGAAGGTCGCTGAGGTGGATGCAACGAGTGTTGCGATCGAGATCTCGGCCCAGCGTAGCCCCGCTCGTGCGAAGCTCCTCCCATTCCTCGGCGGTGCTCACCCTGTACACGAACTCTTCTTTGTGCCCTACCTTCTCCATCTCCGCTTTTGGCGAAATAGAAAAACAAAGTTATATATGTACACAATGTATATACATATATATACACACTTTGTACAGTAGGCTTTATTTGGTATTTTATTATTTTAATTATTTACTATATACTAAAGTAGAAACCCTTTGTGTAAAACTACGTGTTTTCCTATATACTTGCCACGTGTCATTAAATATTTTGTCAATTACATATTTTGCCCATTTTTCTAAAGGTTACCATTTATGTCATTTTATTTTATTCAATTTATTGTATACTAAAGGTTACCATTTTTCAAATATTATTCTAAAGGTTACCATTCATGTCATTTTATTCTATTCAATTTATTGTATACTAAAGGTTACCATTTTTCAAATATTTTCTATATTCTGAAGGTTATCATTCATGTCATTTTATTCTATTCAATTTGTTATATACTAAAGGTTACCATTTTTTAAATATTATTCTATATTCTGAAGGTTACCATTCATGTCATTTTATTCCATTCAATTTGTTATTCAATAAAATCAAATTAAATGACGTGAATTGAAGACTTTATTATATTATAATTTACCAAATTATATCTTTTATTTTATGGTTCCAAATTTTATTCATTTTTCAGATAAAGCTAAGTATTACTATAAATATTGCATGCCACTTCCCTATTATCACTCTTTCTATAATTTTCACTTCGTTCCCTACTATCACTCCTATAATTTTTACTTCGTTTTAACATTATTCAGCGCATTTCAGTTAAGTATCTATTGAGCAATTTTTCTTAATTTTTAGATGTTGATAAATTATAATATAACATATTGTTTTCATTTTATTACTTAAATACGAAGCAAGTACTAACTTTTTTTTCTTGATGTCTTATTATTCTCAGGATATGACACCTAGGTTTGATTCTATAAGTGACATCACTCCTCTTGGAGATAAATAGAAGATCAAAGTCAGAGTGATTTGTCTGTATACTATGCCTGAATTTCAGCGTCCAGAGGTGGTGAATAGTCTAGAGTTGGTTCTTTCTGATCAAAATGTAAGATATCATGACTGTCAT
This sequence comes from Puya raimondii, assembly GCA_016920855.1. NCBI lineage: Eukaryota > Viridiplantae > Streptophyta > Magnoliopsida > Poales > Bromeliaceae > Puya > Puya raimondii. The sequence goes on along the minus strand of JABWPP010000049.1, from coordinate 41,563,463 downwards.
TTTCAAATTATATGTAACATGAGTCTCTGCATGCATGTAAACTTGTTGTGCTATGATATTTGGTGAAATCCAATATTTATATTGAAGGCATATTTATATTCTGTGTTACATGATGCACATCAAATGGGTGATGTTGACTTGAGAGTGCAAAGCTACTTTTAGGATCTTACAACTTTTATTTGCTGAAATATTACTAGCTTCGTTTTTACTACAAGATACTACATAATAGATTTATTTTCTATTTCAGGGAGATAGAATACATGCAACGGTAAGAAAAAGCTTTCTTGAATAAATTTAAAGGCCTTTTTACGGAAGGAAAATTTTATGTGATCAACCAGTTTGGAGTGGGGCAAAGCAGTGGCTCCTACAGGACCACTAAACATCCTTACAAAATCAATTTTCAATATTCTACGATTGTTCGTGAGGTGGAAGATGTTTTGACAATATCAAAGTATGGATTTATATTTACCCATTTTGATGAAATACTTGCTAAGGTCGCTGATGACAAATATTTAGTAGTTAGAGTTGTTACATGTATCAAATAATTGATTTTTAAAATTTAATTTTTGATATGTGTACCTACTATATTGATTCTTACATTTTATTTTTCTAATTTATTAGATGTCATTGGGAAGCTTTCTGGAATTAGTAAAATGGAAGAAAGCTGCAAGGACGGTAAAGAAAAAAAAAATAACAATTCTACTTGAGGATGACAAGTAGGTGCTCATAATTATAAATATGTCTATTGAATGTTTATATGTTTTTGCTCATTTACGCTCTTAGAGTTTTTTTGCTAATATATACTTAAATATAGAAATTATCTTTCTGATTAAATAAAAATCAAAAACTTATAGCAACAAGAAGCTGGGTTGCACATTATGGGGAAGGTTTGCTGAAGAACTTCATACTTATAGGCAAGTAGGGGATGAAGGCCCTGTCATAATTATAATGTAATGGTGCAAGATAAAAGACTTTGCTGGTATCTCATTTATTCAAATTTGGGATATTATTTATATTCTTACTAATGATACTAATTATTGCATATTTATGGGCAATATAGGTCCACGTAGTATATCAAACTCTCTTTATGCAACCAAGATTATGATCAACAACGACATACCAGAAATATTGGAGTTCAAAAATAAGTAAGTTAACCAAAAATCTTTTTATTAATTTTTTATATATATTGTTCACTTACATTAAAAAAATAAAATTTAGGACTGTAAATGGAGAACTAAGTCAATCTATGGTGCTTAGTGAAATTTCAACTCAGTCCACTATTTCTCTAACTGATGACTTCCTAAAAGTATCTCAAAGAAAAACTCTAGAGTGGTTTGAAAATTCTAATTTGTGATAAAGATGGTTTGTTATCCAAAACCACAAGCAATGTGGTTTTTAAAGAAGTATTTCAGAACTTAAAATAGATAAGCGGTTTATTTTTCTTCATGTTATTTCAAAATTTCTAATTTTTCACGAATTCAACTCTGTCATTTTATATTTTTAATATATTTAAATTTTTTCCTGAAAAATTCCACTAATATTAAGATATTTTTCATTTAACTTATCTAACAAATTATCTACATTGCTATTGAAGCAAGTACTTTCCATCTTCATGCAACAAAGCTTGCAAGTTGGATGCTTTTAGTAAATTTGGTCATCCCAGAGAAAAGAAACTCTAGCTCTAAATTGTCTTTTAGGTTTTATTGGTCTTTGGCTACACCGAGTGAAATATCCAAAAGTGGTGACATTTAGCGGGATATAAGTGTCTATAAACTTTTAAGATTTGAGTCTTTTTCTATAATTGTACTTATTTATTTTTCTTTGTTGTCAATTGTGATTTTTAGTTACTTACACTGACTTGAAGATAATTAATTTTTAGTATTTATGTATGAATATTCTGGAATTGAAACTTGCATATTGCAAATGTGAACTTCAGTTGATTAAATGTGCATGGTTGAATTTTGCTCTTATTTGGTCCATAGTTTATCCAGTTTTTATAATTCAGTATGTACTATAATTAATATTGATAGTATATTTATTTATTTGTTAAAAAATATAATATTAGTTTGAATAATTTTTTTTTTATCATTACATAATAACTTTTGTTACCTTATATTATATTAGCCGTGCATCGCACGGGTCAAATACTAGTATATCACTAAAACAAGGTTTTTTTATTATTATTATTATGATTGGTTTGCTTATAATGCATTTGAATCAAATAATGAATAATAAAAATTTAAATTTATAAAATTATTTTTGAGATATTTTCTGAAAAATCTAACACTTTTTTGGTGTGATTCTGCTCCCAAATAGCCGAGCTGGGTCGGGTCGAGCCATGTACGAAAATTTTTATCCCAGAGCTGCTCAACCGAAGAAATCGAATTTTTTTGGATCTTATGTTAGGCCCGGCCCAATTTGGCCTGCAAAATTTGGGGCCGGATCGGATAGGCCCCGTCGAACGGATCGGGTCGAATTAGTGAGTGGCTCATGACTCATACAAGAGTAGTGCTCATCCACTTTCTCTTTAATTATACATGCATTAGAAGCATTCAAGGGGTACATTGGATTTAATACACTTCTTAATTTTTATGATACTCTCTTATCTAAAGATGCATATATGGAGAGACCTGATCGAATTACTTTAATTTATTTCAAATTACAGAAAAAAAAGGAACAAATGAAATTAATCAAGTTTTACTTGGAAGGTTTTATTCTGTTATTAGCTTGATTATGTTGCAATATATATGCTTCTGATCATCGATAATCTTAGGACAATCCATGAAGATTCTGTACAGAGCAAATTGGTGTGGTAATAAGTGCAATGTTTGCAAGCAAAATGATTAGCAAACATGTAAGCATTACTTTAACGTGATAATAATTGAATTTTAAAAGAGAAAGGATTGAGTAACTACACCGGTACAAGGTGAAAAAATTGTAATAAAGCATCGCTGATCAGCTCAAATTAAATCCCATCGGTCATAAATATCGTACCTATTCCCTTAAAATAAAATTAGTGTTAATTTTTCTTTGTAATTCTAAATATCATGTATACCTCTGTAATTATATTTCACTGCCAACACCGTTTGATAAATTCCCATGCCCTAATGTCATGCAGTTCTTGCAAGGCCAAAAATTAGATATCTTATAACAGTAATTGAAATCAATGTAACAAAAATACTCATATTTTCTGACATATATAGTGGAGTCAACCTTAAATATTTTGCAAAATATAAAAGGATCGCCTTATAATATACATGCATATATGTGTGTATATATATATGTGTATAATTTAAATACCGATAACTAAGAAGATGGTGGAACATATATAGCATATCACATGTCATGCACACCACTCTTTGCAATGAAATGTTTGCTAGATATAAGTCGTGCACGTCTCCACGTAGGAAAGCAGATCTTTTCCATATTTTATGTCCTCTTTTGAAAATTTTAAAAAAAAAATCGATTGATTGTTAAGGATCATTGTGGTTTTTTACGCATGAACACATGACTGTTTAGATATCAACTCAAATTAAATAAGTGTATGTAAAAATGTCAACCAAATCACGCCGTCGACATTCTCAATTAAAAACATTATATATTATATATTATTATCCTCAATTTAATTTGCAGGCCAAATTAATTTGGCTTCATATTATTCTAGAATATAATGGTCTCTAATCTCTCTCCATATAAGCTGATCACCCCTAGCTCAGAGAGCTCACTTTTGTTGATATATACATTTCTCTTCTCACTCTATCTTAATTTGTCTCTTCAATTTCTCCATGGCAAAGATGAAACCATTAGTAATGTTGCTGATCATGTGCGTTGTGTTCGTGGGAGCTCTCGTTGAGGTATCAACGGCCACCGATTACACCGTAACGTGGGCGATCACGAGCAACGCGAAGGCCTGGGGGGAGAGCCAAAAATTCACCGTGGGCGACACCATAAGTACGTCGAAAATTAAGTTGTTTTCTTTTATTTGCTACTGCAATCGTCGTCGTCGATCTTCATGTTATTAATGCGCATTGGTTGCTGTCAGCGTTCGTGTACGAGCCGTTCCACGACGTGCTGGAGGTGTCGGAGACGGCGTACGAGTCTTGCTCGGCCGACAACCCGCTGTCCGCCTACACGGGGGGACGCACCACCGTCGCGCTGACCGCCCCCGGCGCCCGCTACTTCATCTGCGGAGTCCAGGGCCACTGCCCCCTCATGAAGCTCGCCGTCGACGTCGCCTCCCCGTCCTCTCCTCCCCCTCCTCCACCACCACCTCCTCCTCCCCCACCACCTCCTCCCTCTCCCTCCTCCTCTCCTCCGCCTCCTCCGCCACGTCCTCCTCCTCCTCCTCCTCCGCCACCGCCGACGAAGCCCCCTACGGCGCCGCCGCCGAAGCACCACCCCAACAAGGCGCCCACGCCAGCGCCGAGCCCGCGCCGACACCACAAGGCTCCTGCGCCCGCGCCGGGGCCGCGCCGCCACCGCAAGGCTCCGGCTCCCGCGCCCGCGCCGGGGCCGAGCCGCGAACACCACAAGAAGAGCCCCGTCGCGGCGCCGCCGCCCAGTGCCCGGCCCGTGGTCAAGGGCGCAGTCGCGGCGCCCGCGCCGGGGCCCATATCCTCGGCGGCGGCGAGCGGGGTCCGCGGACGTGTGGCGATGGGGATCGGGATGGGGGTGTTGGTGTTATTAATGTTGGCTCTGTGAGTGTGTTTAATTGGCGCATGGGAGTAAGGGTGAGGATTTTTATGGATGGTCCCCGTACATTTCAGATATTGCAAACTCGGTCCCTCTACTTCAGAGAAAATCTGAATTTTCTTATAAAATGATTAGTTTACTACATCTTTGCATGAGGAATGACTCGTTGCTTACTTCAACTGGATTAAAAATATCATTTTTTTTCACAATAAAAGTCAATTTTTCAATGGTTAGCTACTAATTTGCAATATATATAAGTTGAGAAACTAAAGAATTTAATTAAGCGAATACAGGAACCTGAGTTGCGCAATATTGGAATAGTATTGGGACCGCCCATACATCTCACCCTAGTTTTTGGGATTTTCTGTACAAACTTTGAGATGTTATCTTTGTGACGTTTTTCTTGCTCTGTTTTGCATACGTGCGGTGCGGAGATTATCTAGAAATATGTTCATGTATTTTTGTGTAAATTCTCGTTGGTTCCGGGGATTATTGTCTAATTAATTGTGACGGTGAAAAGAAAATGAAAAAAAGGACAGGCTTATTCGTGCTTATATGTGCTTGTGTTAATAATAAGACCATTCAATAATCAAACAAATGTAATGATTACAGCATAGTTAGAGGTTTTTGTCTCTCGCCCTTTCTCAGAAAGAAAATTAAAAAATGAAATCAAATAACCAAACATGTGTATATCTATAGCCTTGCTGCTTTATTCAAAGTAGACCTATTTATGACTTCAAAAAAAAAAAAGAGAAAACAAGTACTGCTGTTCTAGACAACAATTTTGCCACTTATATTGGCTGCTTTCAACTATAGAAAAAGTCGGAAGTTTCAAATTAATTTTGTTTTTTTACTTTTTAAATTCAAAACTTATCTACCGACCGTACACCGTATCTAGCGCAGACTCGATGATTGATATCCGAGATCCTAAGTTCAAAAATAGTTGACCACAGCAAAAGCTCTATTTCTCTGGCTTCTCAAGTGCCCAGTTCCTGCTCCATGAAAAACCAAAAATGTTCACTATCACAAAGAAATAAGTTTGCTGCTTCTTGCAGCCATAAGTTTGCCGCTTCTTGCAGCCACATTTATTTTCCACACTGATCTTTTGGTACGCAGTAAGCCAAGCGAAAGCTCTCACTATTGGATTTGTCGCTCAAATTACTGGTCCACGTGTACCTTCGGGGACGAAGAGACGAAGAGGGGAGATGTGCAGGTGCAGATTTTGCACACGTGCCAAAATACCAATTAGATGCCGAGGCATATATTTCCATGGATATTAAAATATTTACAATATTTCATACAATTTTTCTTAGTAATGCAGTCTAGGACTAATAAATCTTATAGAAGATTTAAATCTGAAACATGATTTAGAGTATTTAAAGTATCTGAAAAAAAAATAGGATTCTAAAAATTAATAGTTTCTCTCGACATAACAAGACTCAACATAACAAACTCATAGTTCACCGACCGTCCCTAGCGCAAGTGGCAAAGGGCTTGGTGGTTGATACCCGAGTCCCAAGTTCGAAGCCTAGCTGCTTCACATTTCCAGCTAAGTTTATTTCTGATAAAAATAAACGAAGCGGATAGCGTGCTACCTTTCTCTCAAAAAAAAAAAAACAAAACAAACTCATAGCTCATGCCAAGCCTCAACAAAAGAGAAATGAGTAACAAACTAAAGTAATTCAGTTGGAGAAAAAGGTAGCAAAAGCTCCGAGAACAATACAAAAACTTTGAGTAACCACAAAGAAAATCATACTTCATTCAATGAAAAATAATAATCTTGTAACGATTGGAGATCGTGCATGTGACGAGAAGGGAAAGGCAAGAAACTCTCATCGTAAAGCACAAACGAGTTGCACGGTGCTTTCAATTTACGAAAGGGAAGTAAATTTTTGTCCATTTCTGTTGCTGCGTTTTCGGCCGATAACAACCACTTCAAGGCATGCAGATTTTTACACGAAAGAACAACACCCACCACCCATTCTCATATGACCGTGATGTATAAATTGAGAAGAGATCTTCAATGAAAAGCATCAAGAAATAACAAGGACTTCTTTGAAAATCATTTAGAGTTCCATCATTCGGTCACAATGTTAACTATTTCACAGCTTAGACTCGGTGCTGTAAAGAAGAGAGCTTACCTGCCAAGGCTAGAGTTCTATAGAAAAGCGCAAACCCGAGAGAAGAGAGAAGTTATATTCAGAACTATAAGTGAGGGAGACATTAATAGAGGTCTCTTATTGGGTGCTCCATCTAGAAAGAGTGGAATATTAAAGGCGATGACCACTGAGACTCCGACTCAATCGGATTTCGAGGTACTTATTCTAATCTTTCACAAAAGGTTTAATTTCTTTAAAAAGAATAAAAGAAAAACTGTTACATGAGATTGTATATTCTGCTAATAAACTCTGTAAAATATACCTGATGTGTGTGTTAAGTCACGGAAACAGCCTCTTCAGTAATGAAGGGATATAATGGAGGAAAATTCACGTACATCTTGTGCTCCTCAGGCCCCTCATTGTTGCTTGCCAACTTGAAAATCATTTACTTCCATGGACATAGAAATAGGACGAGATGCTGATTGAAGTCAACAAGTAATTTCTCATATGATTATTGTCCGTAATGTCTAGAATAGACAAAAGAAAGATGTCCATGCAGAATTTACTTCCTTATGTGACATTTCGCAACTAAATACCCATGCATGAAACACTGCATTATGCATGTGTGAATCTCTGTTAGCTGAAAACGGGGCTCTGCAAGTAAGTGTTATAGCATTGTCCAACACATTGTATTCAAGGAGCAGGGAATAGCTAGCAGTGTGATAAATGACTATTCTGCTAATAAGTCATTATGTAGCTATATGACAAGCAATGTTTCTGCAGTATATTAATCAGGAATAAAATCCACCGCTTTTTGTTAGTAAGAAAAGGCCCAGAAAGATACATTCAAGCTAGCTAATACTCAGGTCAAAAAGGAAATAATCGACAGCAACTTCATCTAAGGATACGTCAAAAAAAAAAAAAAAAAAAATTCTGCCACATGTAATTCCACAAGAGGATAAATCTGAAAATAAACTCTGCTATTCTTCAGCTATTCTCTCACAATGGTAAGGAAAGCAATAAATACTCTTCTCTACACTCAAATGATGCAGGTTCCAACCCCGCTCACAGAGAAAGAGAAGATGCTAGCCAACTATGTTCCAGTCTTTGTGATGCTCCCAGTAAGTCATTTTTCTTCTTTCTAATGTACATTACCAAAAATGATCCGAACTGCTCACCTTTCGTCTCAATTTTATCGACAATCTCTTCATCCCTCGAACAGTTGGGTGTAATAACAGCCGATAACAAATTCGAGAAGCCAGAAGAACTCAGGAAGCAGCTCAAGCAACTGCGAGAAGCAAAAGTCGACGGCGTGATGATCGACGTCTGGTGGGGGATTATAGAAGCTACAGGTCCAAAAATATATGAATGGGGTGCTTATAGGCAGCTGTTTCAGATGGTTAAAGAAGAAGGGTTGAAATTGCAGGCAATTATGTCGTTCCATCAATGCGGAGGGAATATAGGAGATAAAGTTGATATTCCCATACCGCAATGGGTTCGGGATATTGGGGTAAAGGACCAGGATATCTTCTACACAAACAGAAAGGGGACGAGGGATGAGGAGTACCTTAGCATGGGAGTCGATAATCAGCCGATTTTCAAAGGTCGAACAGCCGTGCAGGTTTGTTCACCCATGAATTTGATCTTTAGTTTCTCAGGTTTTAAATAACATCTTCATTAAGATATTACTCAGGAAAAAGAGATCAGTTAACAATTGAACAAGATCTAGTTTTTGCGACAACTAAGTGATGAACATTGAATATTTTCAGATTCTTAGTTACCTTATAAATTTTGTGAAATTGCATTGTCTAGAAAGTATTCAAGCCCTCTGTTCTGCATAATTCCATTCCCTTTTCTGTAGATTAGAACTTTATTACATATTATGGTTGCATATAATGGTATTTTTATTTGTTGTCACAGCTTTACAGCGATTTCATGAAGAGCTTCAGAAAAAACATGGCAGATTTCTTGGATGGCAGTCTCATTACAGATATAGAGGTAGGACTCGGCCCTGCAGGAGAGATGAGGTATCCATCGTATCCTCAGAACCAAGGATGGGTTTTCCCAGGCATTGGGGAGTTCCAAGTAAGTTTTCTCTATCTACCAAGTAAGATTTCTCTATGTAATTAATTATTGAGATCCAAGCTTATGGAAAAATTTAGACATATCAATTAGCTTGACATTATCATACTTTAGGTGGCAATCCCCAATCCAAATGTCTAAAAGCAAAGAGAAAGCTGTTTGTTTGGCCTAGCTTTTGAACCAGTTTCTCCACTCCAGTTTCTCCACTCCAGAAACTAGATGTTTGATATCACAATTCTGGAGCTTTTGCTGCGGCCGGAAGCTAAAATGAGCTTCTAGGCCCCAAAAGTAGAAGTTGCAATTTGAAGCTTCTACTTTTGCGACACCTAGAAGCTGATGAAGTGATATCATTAAACCACTTAAAGTAGATACTTTCTATCAGGTGAGATTCTAATGAAAACTCATCAAGCCAACTCTCTATCTATTTCATGCACTCCAACCAAGCAGAAAATAGAAACTTCTGATTGTTGAGATTTAGGCTGGTAGCAATACTCACAGGAAAATTTTACAGTTCAGATAAAAAGCTAGTAAAATGTAGATGAAAGATCCTAGTCATGGATATATATAGTGCTCTATAATTAGAATAGAAATGAGAAGGGAATATTAATTAGTTCAACTGAGATACACATGACAACAAAAATTTGTCGATTGCCGAATTTTCTACTTTATCAACATTCATGTACTTGTAAATAGTACCAAATAAGTACTTTTACTGAACTAAATAAGAGTGCTAGAAAATCAAGTTCTTGACTATTATGAAACATATTTTTGCAGTGTTACGACAAGTACCTTGAAGCAGACTTCAAAGCAGCTGCAGCAAAAGCTGGACACCCTGAATGGGAATTGCCTGATGATGCAGGAGAATATAATGACACACCTGATGCAACAAAGTTTTTTGCTGCAGATGGGACATACACCACTGAAAATGGAAAATTTTTCCTTACATGGTATTCCAACAAGTTAATAGAACATGCAGATCAGATCCTTGATGAGGCTAATCAGGCTTTCTTGGATTGCAAATTGAAGCTTGCTGCAAAAGTATGCGTCATTTGAGAAGTTCAATTACATTCTACAGATATTTACGAACATACTCTAAATAATTATCTGTCAAAAAATATATTCCTGCAATGTCAAAAGATTTACAATTCAACAACTCATTTTCTTACACAAATTGTTGTATCTAGGAAAACATGTTTTGTCGAAAAGCTTTTTCTAATAAAAAACAAACTTTCCCAAATGAATTTGGATAATTAACCGGCTTCTGATAAGGGTACATTTGTAAGAAACTGCACTTTCAGGGGTTATAATATTTTATAGGATTTTTCTCTTATTAGGAATTATATGTAAATAGATGATTTAGTGATGACATAAATGTACATGCCCTTGCAATACAGATCTGATTGCTGATGTTTATAGTGTGATACATCTTACTGTTTTTCTCCTCAAATAAAAAAATGCAGGTCTCCGGCATACATTGGTGGTATAGAGTTCCCAATCATGCAGCAGAGCTAACTGCAGGATACTACAATTTAAATGATCGAGATGGATATAGAACAATTGCACGAATGCTAAAAAGGCATGAAGCTATTTTGAACTTCACCTGTGTTGAGATGAGAAATTCTGAGCAAAGCGAGAATGCAAAGAGTGCGCCCGAGGAACTTGTTCAGCAGGTAAAATCATTATAATATGTTAAGAAGATAAAAGATACTTTTAAGGTTGCATTTGCTTCAGGGACAGCAATGGAGTAACTCAAGAGATCCCCTTATTCTTGTCAAACATCGCAAATTTTGAGAGGCAGCAGTACTTCCTGTCACCGTTGGTTATTCTTAACCAATCCGAAAACAACATTTCAATCCTCACCCTGGAATAGGGTTATGCCATTATATCCCTACTTATCCCAATAATCATTACAGTTACCCTTGCAGTCACTATAGATATATCTCTCTCAAACCAAATATGAAATTAAATATGTTCTCATCATAGCCTAATAACCCAGGAATAAAGGAAAAGCAAAAAAACAAAAGAACCAGCCTTAATTAGTTTCCTAATAAAACTGTGCATGAATGAGACACTTCGATTAAGCAATAGAATTCTTACATCATTAAATAAAAATTTCAGGTGCTAACTGCGGCTTGGAGAGAGGGCATTGAAGCAGCATGTGAAAATGCCCTTAATCGATATGATAGGAAGGCATATAACCAGATATTGAAGAATGCAAGACCAAACGGTGTTAATAGAAATGGACCTCCAAAGTTGAGGATCTCTGCAATGACCTATCTCCGGCTATCAGACGAGCTATTGAAACCAAAGAATTTCAGAATTTTCAAAATCTTTGTGAGGAAAATGCATGCTGACCAGGTAACTATTTTTCACATGAAAATTAGATTTAAATATTTGAAGAATCATTTGATGGTTTGATATTTTTCTGTTTCAGGATTATTGCCCAGATCCTCAGAAGTACTTCAAGCCCATCAAGCCTTTGGAAAGGTCGAAGCCAGAGATACCAGTTGAGAAGATTTTGGAAGCATCAGAAATGCTGAAGCCATACGCATTTGATCCAGAAACAGATATGAGTGTCGGTGGTGATATAGCTGACTTCATCGACGGAATATTCGACAAAATAACTTCAATACTAAACTAAATCTAAGTTCAAGCAACTTCATGTTATTGGAAAAAATCCATTTAAGCACTCTCTACAACAGTATATCTGATCTCCTTGATGTTTAAATAAATTAGATTATTGTACAGATCAAGATCAATAAATTCTTGTTGTCATGTGATAAATAAATAGCGGTTACTCCAGAGCAGACTTTCTGATTTACTCATAGGCTATTATGGTCATTTTCAGTCAAAAGACTACTCGTCTAATTAATTGCAATACAAGAGACGATGCCCAAACAAGATCCCTACAGGTCAAACTTAATATTTTACCACTATAGAAAACTAATGACATATTAAAACTTCGTCTACTACATCGTTGACATAAGCCAAGTCTTTTACTATAGCATTCCATGACATTGAAACCCAAACACAGAAAAAATATCTAGTAAATAGAGAAAAAACCCAAAGAACCAATGAAAACTTTTCTTCCACATAATTTAAAATAGGTTGAAAACAGTTCTAAAACTTGTCTAAGAAGAAGAGACCTTATTCTGCTACACCACATAGCCTTGGCAGAGGGCTGAATGCCAACACTAAAGTTCTCCTTCAAAGAACAAGTTTGAAATTTCAAAACGCTTAGATTCGATGCAAAAGATTCAGAAACAGTGCCACCTCAAGATGAATTGTGCAAATGCATCTTAAAATGACATTTCGGACAAAAAATATATCATAGTCAACTAAAAGTATAAAGTGCAAATTGATCACAGATTTTCATTTATCTAGGCAATAATCATCAGATTACCGCACTATAAACTAAAAGATCATAGTGTCAAGACTCGACTTTCGATACTATTCTTTATAATCTATTATAATGCGTAGATGATTAGTTGAACCATAGTTACCCAACAAAACTGCCAAGTAAAATGATCGTCAAATTGGCAAAACTATGTAAGAGTGAAGTCGTCAGATAACAACTTATGAAAAAAAAAAATTGTCACTTGTTCTTGAATTATTTTCTAGTATAATATTAATATATCAAGAAACTTTCATGTTTTGTCCAGGTAGCAAATCTCAAGTATTGCTTTGTTCAACCCGCCTACGCTTCACAAATATGTTTGCTTTTTATGTCCCTTTTTTTTCAATACACACATGAGAAACCAGGAATTACACAACATCCAGCTGGTTATGTGGGTTCATATACCTCATCTTAGAATATTATATCATATATAAACTCACCAGTAATCACCACAAGAGCAAAGCCCATTATAGAAGTGATGAAACCGATGGGCATCCCTCACAATAATTTCTCTACCAACAAGCTTTGAGATCAGCTTTGTCACAGCATGGCAATCTTCGCATACGCGAAGGTTCTTGGTGATCCTAATACTCATTTCACTAGATGTGTTCGATAGAGCAAAAGCAATGGCCAGCCTTTCACTGTGATCCCACAGCAATTTTTCCTTCACATCCTCATCAACCTCATAAAAAACTGAGCTGGTATCCGGAACATATCCAGCATCCTTTACTAGCTTCCTTAGTTCATTAAGTTTGGCATATATGGAATTTGATTGTGGATGTGACTTATCTCCTACCATAAATCGATGAATTTCCATACCCAATTCCATGAAGCTGCAGCCAGGTGGTTTCTTCAGTCCATTATTCCTTGCTGCAGCTCGCACCCTTGCAACGTCCGTCCACCTTTTCTTAACAGCGTATAAGTTTGAGAGGCAAACATAAGGGCCCACACCTTTAGGGTTAAGGCGGAAAGCATTCTGAGCGGCATATTCTGCCAACTCCACATTTTGATGAATGCGACAAGTGGAAAGAAGCGCGGCCCAAACATCAGCGTTGGGTTCCACCTCCATATTCATAATGAACTCAAATGCTTGATCTAAATAACCTGCCCTTCCAAGAAGATCAACAATGCATGTATAATGCTCAACGGTGGGTCTCAAAGAATAGTCCTTTGAAATTGCACTAAAAATTTTCTTCCCTTCATTGACTAACCCTGCATGGCTACATGCTGACAGAACCGATGTGAAGGTAACGTTGTCTGGAACTACACCATTCATTTTCATTTCACCGTAGCATTGAACAGCTTCCCTTCCACGCCCATGAAGTCCATAGCCCGAGACCATTGCAGTCCAAGAGATTAGATTTCTTGTAGCCATTTGATCAAAAACTTGGCGGGAACACTCTAGACTTCCACACTTAGAATACATGTCTATAAGTGAAGTATTCACAGTAACCTCTCTATCATAGCCTCGTTTAGTTATATAACCATGAAGGCTCCGTCCAAATTGTAAGGCTGCTATCCGATCACAAACTCCAAGAACTGCAATGGGAGTAACTGTGTCGGGAGCAATACCTTGTGAGTTCATTCGGCGAAAGAATCGTAAACTTTCAAAAGCACCGCCATTATGTGAATAACCAGAAATTATGGAATTCCATGAGACAATATCATTCCTGTTATTGTTCTCAAACAAATGTCTTGCCCCCCTTAAAAAGCCCGAAATAGCATAAACATGGATAATGGCATTTACTAAGAATATGTCAAATTCAGTGAAGTTGCGAAGTATGTAAGCGTGAATCTCCTTTGTTTGCTTCAGTGCCGAAAGATCAGCACATCCTGGAAGTACACTAAGAAGAGTTGCTCGATCCACTCCCCCTCCATTCCTAATTAAATCAAAAAGGACGAACAAGGCCCTTCTGGGTTCATTATTCTTTTGGTAACCCGAAATCATCGTGTTCCAAGAAGTTAAATCCCGTGTAGGCATTATATCGAACACCTTCCGAGCAATGCCCATTTCACCAAATTTAGAGTACATAGACAAAAGTGAATTACCCACATAAACATCCGCTTCATACCCATAAACAATCACCTCACAATGAATCCTTTTACCAACTTCAACAAGCAAAAGATCCGCACACGCCATAAGAACATACGGGTACGTGAAACTATCCGGCCTTTTCCCGAAACCCAACATTTCCCTATACAAAACCAGAGCTTTTAGAGGAAACCCACCACAAGCATAGCCCCTGATCATCACATTCCAAAGGAAGGAGCTTTTCAGCAAGACGGCATCGAAAACCGCGCGGGCATCGGCCGCAGCGCCGCAAATCGCGTACATGGCGCAGAGTTTGGTGGCGAGGTAGGTGTTGCGGCGGAGGACGCCGGAGGAGATGGCGTGGGCGTGGATTTGGAGGCCCTTCGAGAGGGATTTGGAATTGGTGATGGATTGTAAGAGGCGACCGCATTGTAGAGAGGTGAGAGGGGTTGACGAGGGCTCTGCTTCTTCTAGTGTTAGGGTTTTGGTGGAGAAACGGGAGAAGAGGTGGGAGAGGAGAGATCGGGGGAGGATAAGGGTTTTGGAACGGGGGTTTAGAGGTTTGAGAGGAGAGAAGGCATTCATATAGGCAACATGGAGAGACGAGAGAGAGTGATAGAGAGTGGAGTGGTGGGATTAAGAGTTTAAATCATGGTAAAAATGTAAAGAGAACCCTCAGCTATAGCTGAGTTAAAATTACATCCTCATTTTTTGTGACATTCTCAACTTCTATGTATATATTTTTTAACTATTGCCAATATATTTGATACAACTCCTACTTTTATTTGACTAAAATTATTCAATTTTTAAAAAATTTATAACTAAGAAGTCTCCATGAATTAAAAAAAATAAAAAATTAAGGAGTTACTTTGAAATGGCTTATAACTGAGATCATCCTGTATTTTTTATCTGAGAAAGAAAAACGTGTTTGCTAAATCTTATTTCCTGCGTGCATAAGTGATAAGAGATCGTTTCATATGTGAATTTGATATCGTATCTCCCCAAGCAAAGTTGCGATTGAGTTTGCGTTGCACGTTAACTTACACATTTCTACCTTTTTAACTCTTATAGAAACTGTTTCTTAGTTTTCCCACTTCAATTAAGATTTGAGTTTTACTTGACGCAAAACACAGTCAAATGAACATCAAACTAATCAAACTCTCATGTGGCGCTGGAACATGAGGATCCAAGATACTACAGGACACGTGGCACCAGCCAATAGCTCTCTTGCAACCCAATCCAAGTCATTGGTGCACCAAACCACGCGAAAGACACGTGGCACTCGTCTAGTGGCTGCCAACTTATCCACACTAGCCACGGGCAGATAAGGCTCCCCTGCCCGTTGCCCGAATGACACACTTCATCTTATAATCCCCACTCCATCCTCCACATAAGAAACCATTGATTCATCACAAAAGAGATAGATTTTAGAGAGAGGGAGAGAGAGATGGCTCAAGCTATGGCTTCAATGGCTGGCTTACGTGGCTCATCCCAAGCTGTTCTTGAGGGGAGCCTCCAGCTCAGTGGCTCGAGCCGGTTAGCCGGCTCCGGGTCGAACCGGGTCGTGACGGGTCGTGCCGGATTCGCTGTGAGGGCCCAGCAGGGTCCAATTGAGGGGGAGACCGTGGGCCAGAGCGGTCGACGGGCCGTGCTGGGCCTCGTGGCCGCCGGGCTCGCCGGTGGGTCCTTCGTCAAGGCCGTGCTGGCCAATGCCAAGTCTATCAAGGTCGGCCCGCCGCCGCCTCCGTCCGGCGGACTCCGTAAGCAACCTTATTTTAATCATCTTTTAAAGTTTTTATAGTATGAAAGTCTGTTTTTCAGTTTATGATAAGCTCTTAAAATGATGAACTTGATATAAACAGCGGGAACTCTAAATGCGGACGAGCCGAGAGATCTGGATCTTCCGCTGAAGGAGAGGTTCTACCTGCAGCCGCTGCCGCCCGCAGAGGCGGCAGCTAGAGTGAAGGAGTCGGTAAAGGACATCGTGAACTTGAAAGAATTGATCGACAAGAAGGAATGGCCGTACGTGCAGAACGATCTCCGGCTCAGGGCCTCGTACCTCCGCTACGACCTCAACACCATCATCTCCGCCAAGCCCAAGGAGGAGAAGAAGCAGCTCAAGGAGCTTTACGGCAAGCTCTTCGCCACCCTTGATGAGGTGAATGATCTTCTTTAAACTTCACAACCATTTTACGTGCACGTCGAATAGTCAACATAAGCTCAGTTTTTTTCTTTTTTCTGCAGCTCGACCACGCGGCGAAGATCAAGAGCGCTCCACAAGCTGAGAAGTATTACGCTGAGACCAAGTATGTGTTGGATGATGTCCTCGCGAAACTAGGCTAGGAGAAAACATCTCCTGTTTCCTTTCCTTTTTAATTTTGTCTGTATAAAATAAGCACTTCATGTGATTTTCTCGTAATTTGTTTATCTGAAAACAGTTAACCATTTTGGTAATCAGGTGTTGCGGAAGCAGAGTCATGAGCTAGCTATCTATTTAACACTATTTTGGATCATCACATCATTATTCATACTTGATTCGCCCGCAAGTTAAGATTTCTGGGAAATACTGTTATAACTTATTCCCTCCCTTGAATCTCATGCTTAAAATGAAATAAAACAAAATGAAAACATCACACAAAAACAAAGATTTTGCTGCAACAGAAAGCTGAAATGAGCTAAGTTTTCAAACGAAATGTTACTTTTGCTGAAGCGAAAAACAGTTGGCGAAAATGTAGCTCCCTACACATAGTTAGGGAAGTAGATGACTCCATTCAGATAAAAGGAGAGAGCTATGGAAGAAAAGAGAATGAGTACATTAAATTTGTTTTTTTTAGAGAAAGTACATTAAATTTGTTAACATAAATTTTAAGTGAAATGACAATAAAAGATGAAAGGGCACCAACTCGGTGAAAAAGTACTCAGCTCAATATAAATGGCTGTACAAGTTATCCATCAAACATGCAAAAAGAGATAATAAAACCAAAGAGAACGATTCAGGAACTCCTCAGCAAAAGAGGATACCATCGCTACAAACAAGAGATCATAAAATCCTCTAAAGAATACAGATGCTGATACTCTACTTGAATAGTTTAATTTTCCGCTTGATAAGTCCGAGCCCCTGCTTATTCCCCTATTCTATCCGAAGGTCTTCATCGGCAACAATTTCACTTCCTGCTATATTCTGCAATAGGCCACAAACTTCAGTGAGATTTTAAATCGTAAGAAGCATAGCATTTAGGATAAACAAAAGGGCAATTTAAAAGCTCGGTCTCTATTGTTTCTTCTTTCAATTTTGTTGTTGCGATCAACATTTTTTACTTTCGCTATGTTGAGCTAAAAATCATTTCGCAGACCGACATGCCCCTGGATCGGATATAAATTCATCACGCAATTTGTTGAAATCTAAAAAAACTGACTATTTTAACAAAAAGACCGAAAATGATAATCGATGAGAATAACTCACCAGTCATTGGGGGTTAGAAGCTTCTTCATGCCTGGCCTTGCTCGCATCATCAGAGGTTCCTTCCTCAATAGCTGTTGCTTTCGCTTCTTGATCATCACCATCCAACTTTCCTTCCTCTTCCTGTCTCTGCTTTGCCAAAGCTCTTCTTGCCTCCCTGCGGGCCTCCCTCTTCGCAGTTTTGGCTTCTTCAAAGCCCTTCTCGATCTTAGCCTCCTCTTCAGGCGAAAAGAAGCCGACATCCATATTCCCTAACTCCGCATACATTCTCTCAATCTTGGCCTTCCACACTAAGCCCATCTCAGTCTCCATTTTGTCGTAGGGCGTCTTTAAGAGGTACTCATCTATACCGCCAGCTTTATCAATGCAGCGGAGAGCATGAGTTGTTACTTTGACCCGAATGTGTCGGTCATGGATGTAGCTGAAGAGGCGCTTCTCTTGTACATTTGGTTTCCATGTCCGCCTCGATCTTCATATGGGAAATTCAAATATTGGATTAAAGCTTCTTTAAATCAGGCTTTAATGGTAGGATTCACGAAGAAAAGAGAGAGATATAAGGTACTAACAAATAACTTCTTAAGTTAAAAAAAAAAGTATCCTTATGCTTTTAAGGACCGAAGAGACATTAAGTACCAAGCAATAAGTCCTGAAGAGAGAAGGGAGGAAAAAAAAAAAGAAAAAAAAAAGATGAAAGTTAACTGATTTTATTGATACTAAGGTGGCAAAAGACCAAATCTTATTCTTTACGAAGGAAATGTTTTCTCAATGGTGCATTTTAAGAGTATGCCTCAGGGAGTGAGTTGAATATACATATTTGGGTTGAGCTTCAATTTTAAAAGATTATATTTGCAGTGGAAAATGATTACAATCGATCAAATTATTAACCGAGACTAGAACGAACTGATTGCAAACTTCATGTCAAAGTGAAACATCAGCATCATCATCAGCAAACCATGCTAAACAAGCATGATTTCATCATTATCATCAAGGAAGCTTTCGGTGTTACGATTACATTATAACATCTTTCACATCACCTTTGGCTTATTAACTAGTCAGTAGATCTAGTAGCTGAGCAATTATAAAATCAGTTAAACTACATGCCAAAGTAATTTTTTGATATTGGTTGATATTTCAGTGTCGATATCTAAAGCGAGCTATCTAACTAGCGCAGCTTTAGCAGATTAATCAATTAAAAAAAAGCTCACCTTTTTATCATAAAATTCGAGCTAAAAATCAAAATGTAAAAAAATAGAAAGAGGGATTATTGGGAGCGCGGTTTAAGGAGTGGATAGATGAAGTACTTGCTAACAATGGATTAATTTACAAAAACGACAACATCTACCCAAAAAATCGTTTTTTTATCACAAATTTCGATCTAACAACTCAGAAAAAATGGGAAAAATTTGGAAAAACAGCGATTCAAGTAGGAGGGATCGAAGGAATCGAGTAGTACTTGTTACCGCCATCCTCGCTGACCTTGTTGCCGAACTGGATGTGTCGTCCCGCGAAGATTCCGCGCTTGGCGCGCCCCATAACGACCTTGTTGTTCGGGATCATCTTCTTCACCGACTCCATCACCTCCCTCGGGAGCGCCTCCTCTCCCCCCACCCTCCGCACGATCTTCTTGTAGATCTCCCGAGCCCTAAACGCCATTCCCTCTCCTTCCTCTTCTTCTTCGGCGGCGGAGGAGGAGAGAGAGAGAGAGAGAGAGAGAGAGATTTGGGGGTTTAGGGATTTGAGAGCTCGACGAGGACTCGAGGAGTGAGTAGTGTTCGAGTATTGGTCGGGCTGGGCCGAGTCCTGAGTGTGATTTTTTTTTTTTTTTTGTGCATGTATACCCTCCACAAAATACGTATTTATACTTTATTCTGTAAAATAGTTCGTTTTTGTGATTACACCATTCCAAAATTATATTTTGCAACTATACCCCCCATAGAGGTACAAAATCTTCTGCAAACATGGTGGCAGCAGGAAAACCTCGCGCATCGTGAATCTGATTATTTATCCAAAACTTAAATTATTTATGCACTCACTCGTGGTGATCTGATGGTCGATCGAATTAGCCACTGCGAGTGTGTTTGTTTTCGAATGAACAGCCAAATCAAATAGTTAGTGCATAAAAATTACTGTATTTTTATGAATTATCTTCTCCATTTGGTAATATGAAAAGTTAAAAGAGTCTGCAACTCCAAACGTCAAAAGAGAAAAAAAACTTACTGCACTTCCAAAATTCCAAAAACACAGCTAAGATGAAAAAAGAGAAAACAAAAAAGGGACACTACCATGATCAAATTGATCATGAATTTGGGTTATACATTCTCTTTGTATATATTATTAGACCTTCACTCCCCACAAAAAGCCAGAGATGAAACCAAATCATATAAAAAATTATCTGTGTGTATTTGTTTCATATCATCATCATCATCATCATCATATAGATGATATAAAACCAATTTAGCAGTGGAACAAATCATTCATCTTTTTTCATGCATTCATAATTCATTTATGATCCGAAGAACATCGAGCTTTTGCAAAAATGCTAGTTGAGTAAAACTACGTGAAATACTATTAATGATAATAATAATCATTCATATAATTATCAATATCACTTAAAATTGCACATGCACATTTGGATGTCTATCAAAAAAGAGATCCATATCTTGCTTTACATATGTTAGCTTTTCTTTTCTTTTTTCAAATATATTTTTTCTCTACAAATATATAAATATATATCAAAGTGCTCAAATCATTATTGTCACTCACACAAAAATATTCTTATTCTTTCCCCTCTCCACCACCACCACCACCACTTGTGTGGTGGGTGTTGCTATCAAAATTATTCTTTGGAATTTTGATCTCAAGAAGGCTATCTTCCTCATCTTCATTGATGTATGCCTCTGCCCTCCTCCAGTTTGCATTCTCCGGCAGCTCGATCCGCCGGACGAACCCGCCCTCCCACCACCGCCCGGCCCGCCAATCCCTCGGGCCCGGTTCGCGGACCGCCGGCCCCCACTGCCCACTTATCTCCATCACCTTAGGCTTTTCACCGCATATCTCCACCTCGCATTTCCTTGCACCTGCACAAAACAAAACAAAAAAAAATTTAAAAAAAATTATAATTTAAGTTGAACTTTCTTTCTTTTTTTTTTTGAGAGAAAGGTAGCACGCTACCCGCTTCGTTTAGAAATAAACTTAGCTGGAGATGTGAATCAACTAGGATTCGAACTCAAGACCTCAGGTACCAACCACCAAGCCCTTTGCCACTTGCGTTAGGGACAGTCGGTTTCCTAATTTATTTTTGAGTTTGTAAAAAGGTGGCACTATTTATATTTTTTCAACTTTTAAAAGATCAATTCACAGTTGTAGGAAAAGGGAAATGGAGATCATAGCTTAAAACAATGAATTGATTAATTAAGACTGTTTTTTTTTTAAACAAATCATTTTTACTAACTTCAGAAACTAGATTTTCTTCTATCCTCATTTCTTCTTTTTTTTAATTGCTAATTAGATCATTCTTAATACGACCATGCACAACTTGTAGACACATAAAAAGATGAATTGAATTAACTAACAAACACATAAAATTGTAAAGTGAACTGTACCAGTAAATTGATTCATTAATTCTAAGAATATTGCCAAGTAAAATAAATAAGCTAAGAGTATTTGAAGGTTTCAATTATAGGACATGAAGTAGCAGCGTATATACATCAAAACTAAAAACTAAAAAAAGGAGGAACACAAAGAAACTATATTAGTTTAATTAAAATGAAAATCAATCCATAAATTCTATTTCCTATATCATAGATTCAATATTAAAACTAGTACTATTTATCAACATATATACTACCAAATTATTAGCCATAATCCTTGAAATATTAACAAGTAGTTAGCTTAATAGCTACTACGTACGTACCTGGAACATGAGCTCTCAGGTTGAACTCGGAACTCGATTCGGCCCAATCGACGCTGGTCTTGGAGCTGCACCGAAGCGCCGAGAGCAAATCGTCGGAATCGAAATCCCACAGCGGGAAGGCGTCGGACGGATCGAAGAACTTCCCGAAGAGCATCGGGCTGAACAGCGAGCCCTCTCCGAACACCTCTCGGCCGGCGTCCCCGCACCGAGCCATGAACGACTCGAACGCGTCTTCCGTCAGTGACACGCACCATTTCTGACGGTTGCTCTGATCGGACGGATGTCGGACGTCGATCGCCGTTCGCCGCGGCATTTGTTGAGCATCTAATGTGAGAGAGAAGTGCACTCCTTAGTTTCTCGGTTTATATAAAGGAGTGTGGTGAAGATAGATTCCTTTTGAAGTGCTCGAGAGTATATGGTTCTTTCTCTGGAGCTTTCCAATATTGGTCAACTTACGATATTGGATGATGTCAAGCACGAATCTTACAGTTATGGTCGAAAATAACTTTGGTTTTATTTTGTAACATCATCGCAAAAGCTACTTAATTAAAAGCATGTGCTCCTTATTTAAAATGTAATGTAATATTTAATAAAACCTTTTGGCATCTTAAATGTCACAAGAACTACAAGGAAAGCCTTTTTTTTATTTATTCGTTTGTTGTAGTATATATTTAGGATACATCTACGAGCAAAATCTTTTAAGTTGTTTTTCTTTTTTTTTCTATTAAAAAGTTTGAATACCTCTCTTTGCTCTTTAGTAATTGTAGTATTTAAGTCGATCCAAGTTTTCTTTTTTTTTTGGATAGGTAGCAATCCCGCTTTATTTAAAAAAAAATAAATAAACTTAGCTAAAAATATGAAGCAATTAAATTTCAAACTTGGGACCTTAAATATCAACCATCAAATCATTAGCCGGCTATATGCTAGATATGGTCGATGTATTTACATCTAATTTGATTTATACTAGCTTGATTTGCTCTTGCCTAATAATTCTTTGAACACTCTCTACTTAGCCCACTCAAAGCAAATCTTTGGAATATCTCTAACCATTAATTTCATGTACATACCACAAAAAGGAATTGATCATGTGACACCCCACCACCTTTAGATCAACTTAGATTCGCCATGCAATAAAATATAAAAAGACTACGCCACGTATCAATATATATTCATTCATTCAAGTTAAATTGCACCAACCTTTCCTTTCTCCCCATGAGAAACGAATCAAGCCCCCCAAAGCAAAAGCAAAGCTTGAAGATAAAGCACAAAGAGAGAGATATAAAAAAGCAAAAAATAAAATAAAAAAAGCATCTTTAACATCAAAGCTCTCTTTACCTTTCATCATAGCAAACCCCCCCTAAGCAATTAAATACTCATATATATGCTTCTCCTCTTTTGCTTAGTTCACTCTTTGATCACTTACACAACTCCTCAAAACTAAACCATGGCTAAGATAGAAGCTGTGATCATTTGCCTGTTGATTGTGATCATGGATGTAGTTGCAGGTGTACTAGGAATTGAAGCCGAGAAAGCTCAAAACAAGGTGTCGATTTGATCAAACACTTGTATTATTATTAGTTAAGTTTACTTACAAATTAATGATGTTGTGATTGAAATATATATTTGTAGGGGAGGCACTTAAAGGTGTGGTTCATTGAGTGCAATGAACCAGTTCACCAGGCATATCGGCTCGGGCTCGCGGCAGCCACTCTCCTTGCGTTGGCTCACGCCATCGCGAATGCGCTCGGCGGCTGCCCGTGCATTTGTTCGAGGGCCGCGTTCGACCGGTCGACGGCCAACAAGCAAATGGCTTCAGCAACCCTAATCATCTCATGGTAGCAACCACCAAATTAATCTTCGAGTTTTGTATTAGGTTGTACTTGTTCTTTTTTTTTCTTTTTTTTTTAAACTTGATTTTTTTCCATGGCTTCGCACTTAGATCTGCCTCGAATGGAGCGGAGATAGGAATGGAGAATTTATTTCTCTACCTATTTATGTATATGGGCTAACTTCAAGTTGTATTCTTGATAATTTCTAAATGCAACAAATGTGATCGAATTACTTATAAAATAATAGAGTACAACATTCATGCATGTAGTCAAATAATTAACAAGGATTAATCACCATAATTCATAGTTTTCTTATATCTATTCTTCACTTTAAAAAAAAAAATAGTGAGATGCAAAAATCTTCAAATCCTTAAACTTTTTGTTATTAAAATTTCAAGCCAACTTTCCTATTGAAGTAAACCGATTAAGAGTCTATTTGGGTCAGATTCGGGGTTGGATTGTTGGATTTTGGAGTCAATTTGGACTAGATTGATTTGGTTTGGAATTTTTTATTTTTTATTTTTGAGACTGTAAGACACTGGATGATTCTCGGATAGTTTATTAAAAAAGGAAAAGGATCAGATTCAATATGCCCCAAAAAATCACTCCAATGCAATTTCTTATGTAATTACATTACATCACATGAGAATTTTGTAGCTAGTGTTTACCTGACTCTTATTTCCCAAAAATATTGACTAATTCATATCAAAATAATTACTATAAAATTTCTTCACTGTTTGCAGGATTGTTGTCATAGTTGGATTTGCTATGTTGATCACAGGGGCTATCTCAAATTCCAAATCCCGAGCATCTTGTGGGTTCGATCGCCACCGTTTCCTTTCGATCGGAGGGATCCTGTGCTTTGTTCATGGCCTATTTTGCCTGGTGTATTATGTCTCTGCAGATGCCAGTTTAAGAGAGGAAGGAAAGTCTCAAAGGGGCACTGGACCTCATGGTGTCCATCCCTAATCAAATTTCACCTTTTTATTCAATGAACTTTGATGAATATGTACTAGATTAATTAGGATTATGGAGTGAACTTGGTTTCTTTATATTAATATTTTGTAGCTACTAATTACAAAATTGAACTAACTATATTAAATACTTTTGTTCATCCACATCTTAATATTTCTCTTTTTTTTTTTCTTTTCTTTTTTGAGATAAAGGTAGCACGCTACCCGCTTCATTCATTCGGTAAATAAATTTAGCTACAGCAACTGAGGCATCGGGGCCTCGAAATAGTTAAGGGCGACAGATAAAAAAGAAAAGAAAAGAAAATAGTGAGATTACAATTGAAAATCAAAATCCGTCACTTGGTTCAGCAAAATTCAGTCCATTCCTTTCCCACATCATGTACTTGTCTAACAGCCGCTAAGGGGTCAAAAGATTGTTTTCTAAAAATTACATTATTTATTTCCTGCCAAATCGTCCACCAATATTCAGCAGCTAAAGCCAAATCGTTTGCTGCTGTTTTTTTATGCTGTTTTCCAACAGAAACTCCCATACACTCTTGACCTCTGTTACAGAATTCGAAATGTGTCTACCTTCTAGGATATTAAATTTATCACTGGGGTTCTGTTCAGTTTTGAGTATAGAAATTCAAATAAAGCCGAAGAAATAAAATTATTGTAAATTATCAAGCTAAAAAAATGTACAGTTTGTAGAAAGAGAAGCGGTTGAATCAAATTACAAACCTAATTGATCAAATGATATTTAAATTTAAATTTTTAATTTAAATTCCTTGTCCTTCTCCGTATGTGATTGTTATTATGAAACCTACTTGACCGGCTGACCTCTCTAATCCAAATCTCACCGTCCAAATCCGACGGATTAAACGGCTACGATGGCGATCCGTGCACTCTCACCCCATTGGGTAACACCACATCCTCTCACCCCTGCGCTTATAAATACAAGTAAAAACCCCCCGATCATAAGATGCAATCCAAAGTTCGCGAAAGCCACGAATAGCCCTTTCGTTCGTCTCTCTCCCCGTCTCCTCCTCCTCGAAAACTCTAACCCTAACCCTAGATCTCGAGGTCGGCCATGGCGGGCAGGGGGAAGGCGATTGGCGCGGCGTCGTCGAAGAAGGCGGTATCGAGGAGCAGCAAGGCGGGGCTCCAGTTCCCCGTGGGGAGGATCGCGCGATTCCTCAAGGCCGGTAAATACGCGGAGCGCGTCGGCGCCGGAGCTCCGGTGTATCTCGCCGCCGTTCTCGAGTACCTCGCTGCTGAGGTAACGGATCTGGGCCCTAATCCCCCCAAATTGTCGCTTCCTCTTCTTATTTTTGGGTAATTTGTGGTTAGGGTTTCTTCTTTGTTCGGTAATTTTCGATGTGGATTTTGGTGATTTTGGTGATTTTGTTCGAGTTTTTCGTTTTGATCTTGGGTTTCTTCTGATTTTGAGAATATCGGGATCAATTTGGATGACCATGACTGAAATTATCCTTTCTTATGACTATTGGGGAAAAATCTCTGAGGTTTCACCTATTTGTTCCAATTTTTTTTACTTTCTTTTTTCCCTCCCCTCTTTTAATCGAGTTTAATTTCTGATAAATTCAATCAAATCGATTCCAATTTTTTTGTTTTTGTTTTGGGTATTTTGTGGCTAGGGTTTCTTCTTTCAGTAAATTTCGATCCAAATTATGGTAATTTGGTCCAAAATTTCGATTTTAAAAACCTGCTGTTCGTCACTTTTGGTTTTACATCTCATTTTTCTTCAAATGAGCATGCTTTGGCTCAATTGGATCGTCACAACCAAAAAAAGAAGTCTCCTTTTTAGAGGGGTCATGAGTTCCAAAGTTTCCATCTTTTCCCCTTCAACTTCGACTAGCTTAACCCTAGCCAATTCCAATTTCCCCTTATTCACACAATCTAACCATATGGTTCCTCTCCCTCCATTACCTTGCAACAATCATCAGGTGCTGGAGCTCGCGGGGAACGCTGCGAGGGACAACAAGAAGACTCGGATTGTGCCCCGGCACATTCAGCTCGCGGTGCGGAACGACGAGGAGCTGTCGCGGCTCCTCGGGCAGGCCACGATCGCCAGCGGCGGCGTCATGCCCAACATCCACAACCTCCTCCTCCCCAAGAAGGCCGGCGGCTCCTCCAAATCCGCCGCCGCCGATGACGACAGCTAGATTTCACCTCCCCCTCTCCCCTCTCCCTCTACTTCCTTATCTTCTTCTTTCCTTTGTTTTTGTTTTTGCTTCTTTTTTTCCCTTAGTGAAGTGCTTTGTGGGGAGCCTGTTAGATGGTCTTTTGATGATGAAAAATGCTGAATCCATCCGTTCTATAATTGTAGAAACTACTTGGTTTTAGATTTGTTATTACGGTGTATAAGCTTGGAATGGAAATTAACTTGGTTTCTTTGCACGTTCTCTGTTTTGTGTTTTGAAGAAATTTTGGGTTGATGGTGAATGTGCTTGTTAATGCAAAAATGAGGGGGGAAAAAAAATCACGGTTTTGGTAGCATTATTATTAATGAATGTATATATTTGGTCTCTCTTAAATGTAACTCTGTATCCCATGTTTGGAGCAGCATTGAAAGAGTGGAGTCCTAATATAAATTGAAAAAGAGTGGAGCTTCAGTGAAGTGCTTTGTTTTGGTTTGGAGTGCAATGTGTAATTTGAAGCAGCTTTGGGTGAATTCAATTGTGGAACACAAAGCAGCTTTGGGTGAATTGAATTGTGGAACACATTGAGGAGAGCTTGATTACAGTAGAGTATACCATAATGTTGTAATGGTGTAGTCTCTATTACAGTTTCTGGATCCTCACGAGTATTCGTAAAAGATTTGTTTGGTCAATGCATTTCCAAAGTAGGCCCGTTGTGCAAAGGTGTTTGATAACACATTTCAATATAATCAATAATAAAAGGCAATTTTAGTATGTTGTTTGAGTCTAGATATTTGATAGCTCTCCTAGCTTTTAATCACAGCGAAACAAAGTTTTATAATGCGATGCTCTAACCTCTGAGCTAAGCGGGCTCGCATAAGAGAAAAATAGCGTAAGAAATTGAAATATTGTATACGAATTCCAAAAAATGTCGGATCTTAGCTATTAATTTTATATGAACTAAACTAATTAATAGAGTTCTATAGCTAGAAGTTAGAAGTTCTAAGGTAAGTTCTTTTTAGAAATAATTAAAATAATAAAAAATATAATAAAATATAATAAAAAAAGAAAATAATAAAAAAATAGATATCACTCAAACATGATCTAAAGGAGCCGAAGCGGTTGAACCAATTTACACGAGGTCTAAAAGCAAAGTAAAAGAAAAAAAAGCCTAAAAGAATGAAAGAATTTCGAGTACAAACAAAGTCTAATTTCTCTTGTGCAAACGCAACGAAGGCGTTAAAGTTGTAAAAGTTGACCACTCTGCAAACCATCGAGCCTCACTTTCGGTTTCCAGCATGTTTGACACCACAATTTTTCTGATTTAGTGATCCCTTCATTGTGATAAATATCATGAGATTGCTTGCCAATCGATGCAGCATGAATTTTGTTTCCCCTCTTTGCCTTCACAATCCTGAAATATGAGCAAATAGGTGTGTTTAATAGATAGATATTCACTTTTGAAGCGCATTGAGCTCCTCGAAAGGACAGGGAAAGAATAATGTGTGCCACCTTCATGAAATTAGCTCTCGTCATCGGAACTAGAGCTATCTACTCGCCGATCCCTGATTGCCGGAAATAGATGCTGGCGAGGATCCGGAACAGGCGATGATGAAGCTGATGCCGCTTGACTTCTTGGCTTCTTTTGCGCTTTATTGTTTAATTCTTGCACCTCTCTGCAAGCCTTATCCAAAATTGCTAGGAAGTCTCTCACAATCACAAACAAATGCAAACCCTCATCTTTTCCGGCGCTTCCGTGGAAATAATCAACTGTGCTCTTCACCAGTGCCCTAACTCTCTTCTCTTCCTCCAACAAGAAAGTAATGTCGCTCTCCGCTTGCTCCACAAAATACTTCAATGAGTGGTGAAACCCACTTTCCTCTTCCAAACTTTTCAAGCTGGTATTCAAGAAATCTTTTATTTTCACAAGTTTATGCCCTAGATTTGCAACCGTACTCGTCAGGACATCAAAATCAAGGCATGCCGCCTTTCGGACATTTTCGAGTTCGTCACCAAGGTTTGATACAACCCTAAGTCCGACTTTACGATAATGGTCCTCGGATTCTTGTGGGGGATCATTAAATAGTTCGTCAGAATTCACGCTTGAGATGCTACTCCGTTTTCTTTCAATACGGGCAGCTCGAATTCCTTCAGAGCGGGTGATCTCTTGAACGACGAAATGCAAAAGAGTGGTTTTTCCATCGATTCCTTTGACGTCTGCTAGTTTGAGAAGAGTGTCGAGCTTGAAAGCTTTGGCTCCTCCTCGGAATGTACCATCATTCATTCTATTGCCAGTCTTGAGCACAGCTTCTAAGAGCTTTAAAAATAACCGGCTGCTTCTGAGCTCCTTGGAAGCAACCTGTCAAAACAGAACCACAAAATATTATGCCAATCCTTCTAGGTACCCTCATTATTATGAACTCTGCATAAGAATTGATTCTATTGAACTTCAGGCTGTTAATGGTGTTTGAATGTCTGTTAGATCCATTGATTTTATGTGTGGACTACAACTTGAGCTTCTGCTTTCATACATAGCAGTTTTCTTAGCATATCTAGTCTAAAGAGCAAGACAATTATGCATTAAATATAAGGTTCTGTCAACCAATTAGATATATTTGCTAATTCGAACAGATAAAAATTGTATCTACTTGAAACAATCAACATAGAACAAAGGCACCATTTGCGTGTCATACAAAAGGGTACCGATTCTAGGATTCTCCCACGTTCAAATCCACTAAATATCTGGATTGTCATACTTTCAGAAGCGCTTAGTTATGAGACTGGAACTAGATAAGTCATTAGTGGCAGTATTCAGCGATGTACGAATAACTTGGAAATATTACGCAAAGAGTAGAAGCTCGAAAGAGAAACAACTGAAGTGTGAGAAAGATTTATACTTACCTCCAAAGTGGAGAATGACTCCTTCAGAATTGAGGCTTCCTCTGGTAGAGTAGCCATGAAAAGCAATGCATCTAGGCGTTGGAAAGCAAAAGGAATGTTAACCAACACCTTCAAGAACTGTTCCGCTGGACCAAGATGAGAAAAATCTCCATTGTATAGCCTAAGTCTCAGCTCTTCGTCAGTTGTAGGAGCCGTTTTCAGCAAAGTTTGAAGTAACTCTGCAGGAAGCTCATTTCCTAGTAGGGGAAAAGCAAGGGTACATCAGTTAAATACCACAAGAAAGATTTTTGGGCCTAGTTATCTCTAGTTTTGCTATGCAACCATGGGAGCTTTATTCTAACAATTGTCCGAGAACACAATAAGCGAGCACGAGCTCAAATTCTCCGTTTTACGTAATACATGCACATAAGATGTTGCCAAAAGTAAATACTACTTGTAAAAGAGAAATTGATACTATCATGTTAACGACTTGAAGAACTCAGAATCATGCAGATTATCAAGTTTCAGCTTGGATGTTAAGAGGTCAGCATGGGAATTACCTTCCATAACTGCATCACAAACTTCTTCTGCTTTCACATTCAATGCCTTCAATGAAATAGCGAGATTTTGCGACTTTTTAGGATCTAGAATTTTAACGTACTGAGGAGAGGGTTCCTTAAATGCTGATTCCTTCTTACCGTCACCCCTACTTTTGTCATTAGCATTGTACCCAAATAGACTTTCAATCATTTCCTCACTAAACCTGTGAATCACCATAGGTTAGTCGTCCAATATATGGGCTATAATGCATAAATATACTGTAATTATTTTGATATTTGCATTGTCAGTCCATCTTTATTATTTCTGCAACTTTAAGTCATCTTTTAGTGGGGGTGATTTTAGTCCTTAAAACATTAAAAGGAATCCAAAGTTGCAAAAACAAAAAAAGAAGTGACCAGCAACAAGGAGAATAATGTGGGTTATTTGCGCTCATGCCCAATATATGTAACAACATTCCGATAATTCAGATAGTAGAAATGAGTAGGACATTTATATCAGGAATCTTACTGGAATGACCCCGACTTAATGTGATCCCAGACCATCGACTGCTCAGGATTGGCAAGAACTTTGTCCCAGAAAAATGGCTTCAGCTTGGCTTTTGGCGCATTTGGGTCAGCTTCCTTGCCAAGCTCCTGGTCAGAAGCTGCTTTCACTGGCTTTTTCAGCAGTTTTGAAGAACTTTGGTTCGGCAGGGGGGGACGAGGTGGTGGGAAGTCAGCTTTCGGTGGCGGCGGCGGTGAAGGATTGGGTTTCCGAATGGGTGGAGGAGGTGGCGGAGCAGGAGCAGGAGGAGGAGCTGCCTTTCGAAGTGGCAGAGGAGGAGGAGGTGGTGGTTGTGTAGCAGTAGATGGCTCACTTGAGGAATCAGGAACTACTGAATGAACTTCGTTAGTTGGAGATCCAACTGAATTCAACTTCAGAGAAGTGGTGTGATCGTTTTGGCTTTCTTCTGATTTGAGAGCTGCACCCAGCTTACTTATATCAATTGGATATCCTTGGTTAGACTTTTGAGAGTTACCTGAAACAACAATGACATAAAATCAGCATTGGAAAAGAAAAGCAAAGCCGGACACGCCTTAACTAATAGTTTAGCAAGCTGAAACGGGTACCTGCGCTTTAGAGTTTTAATTCTACTACCTCACCAATCATTAGTTTTGGTTTCTTCTATCAAAATCTGTCGGAATTGAATGGCTTTCATCAAAAAGTTATCATAAATCAAAGTTATCAAATATCCCGTTAAGTGCAGAGAATGTTTGATAAATACCATAAAAAATCTGACAGAGAGGTACTTAAATTCAAACATATTGTATGGTCAGGATAATAAAATCAACAGCCTAAAAGTTCAGGTACCCATTTAAAAATGTGTATTGATCAAGTTAGGTTTGAATATTTTCACTAAAGAAGAAGAATAAAAATATGTAATAAAGGCATTTTTGTCAATACCGGAGAAGTCGCTCAAACGTAAAAGTGGCTTATCATCCCTTTGCTTGTATGCTTTAGAACCTCCTTTTCTATGACATTTATAACAGCAAACAAAGAGAAGTGCGGCGACAAACGACGTCCCTGCCAAAGTTAGAACAACGGCGACAACAATTGAGCTCTCCCGCCTGCTTTGCTTCTTTGGTGGCGAATTTGTAGCCGGCTTTGGGCTTCTTTTAACTGATTTTGGAGGAAAGAATCCTCTAGGCGGAGCAGCTGGGGACAAGCTAGGAGGAGCTGTTGAGCTTACTAGTTCCTGACTAGAAGAAGGTGCTGGACCATGATAGGGGGATTGAGCTGAAACAGGACTAGGAGATGGAGCTGAAACAGGGACAGGAGATAGAGAGGGGGCCGAGGAGGGTGCCATTGTTGGAGATTGCTCGGCCAATTGTCTTCTTGAACCACGAAAGTGGCCAACAAAATCGGTCCACCAATTTCTTGTAAGATACAGATACTCTTTAGAAATAGGAACCGGGAAATTGTTATTCATCAAACAATCAAAGAAAGCATGCTCGATTATTGGGGGCACAGTACGGTTGGCTTCGTCTGTGCTTTCCTTCCTGTCTGATTGTTCTCGAAGATAGGCCCAATCAGAATCATGGAAAATATCATTGAGAAAAGAGTAGTCAAATTTATCTTTACTCTCTTGTCTAATATCCATATCCAGAACACAATTGAACAATATTTGTTTCACCTGTAAAACAATAATCATGCCATCAATTTTGAAAAGAAAAAAAAAAAAAAATCAACTCTGCTTTAGCAGTGAGAAAAGACAACATATTTGAGTAGTAATCTCTATCCTTAAATAAATGTTCAGCATATAAAAAAATCACTGAGTAGCCTGACAAAAGCAGCCGATATGAAGCTTATCATCTTCTATACTAATCTAACTCGTTCCGTATACAATGTTAATATGAACAGTTGATCATTGATTACCTATCCTTGAACTGCAATCGCTGAGTTTAACCTATTAAAGGTTAAGCAAGTGCTTATTTTCAGAAAGACAAGTTTAAATAAGAATGATTGTAGACTACGATCAACAAGATAAATAGCTTTCCCCGGCATTGGTCTTTATTTTGTCAGCTACAAAAACAAAACCACAACCACAACCAGGTCTCTACAAACTCTCACACTTCCTCCTACCTAAACAACATTTGCCCTTTGCGCATATTATATGAAATTGAATGCACATATACTTGAACAAATTACATTGAATTAACAAATTGCTAGGTGAACTGAGAATTTCAAGTAAAACTGTATGGACACCCTCTCAACTATACGCCATTATCAAATAGGCCCCTAAACTGTTTTTTTCCCCTTATATTGACACTCCTTAACTTTCATATGTTGTGATTTGAGTTATTTCCTTCGTGGGAATTTGATTAAATTAATCAATGATTCCGTCAAATTTCACAGCTCGAGTGCTTTCCTGCAGAAGTTTGTATTTCATTAATAATTGACGGCCAAGGGCTAATGAATCCATCAAGTTTAATGAAGTGCTAAATTCAATTGTCTCAAATAACTCGAATCGAAAATAAAGTTTCAAAATGGCCTACATTTAAGAGGGTCTCCACTCTCCATACAAGTTCACCAAAAGTTTCACCAAAACTAGTAATTATGAAAGGATATTCATGGAGAGATAAAGATAATGATTAAGCATAGACAAAAAATAAGATTAGCAACTTACCTACATTATTCGATTTAGAACAACAAAGCAAAAATAGTAACTCTTCTTACCGTTTCTTCATCCAAATCCGTCGAAGCTCCAACCCTAGAATACGAATCCCTCAAACCCATCGAATCGATCGACACGAGGAGATGAAACGAGATCGCGCACGCCACAAAAACCCCAATTTTGCTCCAACGTATCATCACCATTTTCAAACCTTAAATTCGGAAAACAACTCGAACCCTTTTCGATTTCATCGATGGAGTAGCCCCGATTCAGCTCCAAAACCCCCAAAATTCTCAACGGAGGAGGGATTTTTTGGGGAGGTGAGAAAAACCAAAATTTTCGATTGAATCGCGCCCAATTCCAGCCAAAAGATGCCGAATTAAACCCTGATATCCACGATGAATTCACAGAAGCTTCGAATTATTAGGTGTTTTCATGATCGTGATCGAAGGAGATGATTCGAAATGGCGAGAGAGAGGAAAAGGGGGGGGAGGAGAGAGAGAGAGAGAGGAGCGGGAGCGGAAAACGGAGAATACGCGTGAGACGGGTAGTACGAGGATGCGTTAGTTACGCAGTTTGGATATTGATCTGTTTAAAGTTCTAGAAGGGGTTTTTAGCATCTTACTCCCTCGAAAGTTTAAATTTACATTTGCATCCTTTGATACCGTTGCATGGCAGGTACGAGCCAACAAAGACATCAGATTAAATTTAACTTTAAGATTCGCATAGATATGATCTGATTTCTGATCCTACCTCTACTTTTAACCTCTTCGACCGCCTTACTTTATTGTCTCAATGCGTGTACATGCTCAAACTCTCACCTAAATTGGCTTGAGTTTTGTCTCGGTATGTATTCGCTCAGCTAAAAATATGACCTTACTAGATTTTGAATTTACGGTATCTGATACCAACTATTCAGCTCTTACACAATTACGGCAGGTTTGATCGATCACTTCAATTATTTTTGATCTAGTAATATTACAACAAGCCCCTCAAATTCAAAACAGGCTTAAAGTCCGGAAGCAACCCAACATCTTATCCAACAAAACTCTAATTTGGTCAGTTACCATATAACTAATAAATTAGGACAGCTTGTAGGGATGCAAACGATCGTCTTGAAATGTACGGTAATTGGGAACAAAAATATATAAAAAAATAATTCAATTCTGAATCCACCCAATTTACAAAGAAAATAGGGTAGGAAGTGGGGGGACCCATTACTTTTGTTGATCTATTCGGATATTTCAAAAATATGCTTCCGCTCCGACCTATCCATAATCAAGTGGTAAGTGAGAGTAAAAAATAGGATGACAATGAATCTGTTTCTATTCCTTAAAAAAATAGGGTAAGAGAGGGACCCCTCTCGTCCTTGGATCGTCATGTTTGCATTCCTATTCATATCACAAATGATAATCCTTATCCGAGGTTGGTGGAGCAGGAGGTGCCCTCCATTTTTGTAGTGGAATATGAATCATATGATCCACCCACTATAGCTATAGTACTAAAACTACTTATTCAAAACCCACATGCATGACACAAACTATATATAAAAACATGCGCACGTTAGGTGTCACAAAAGACGTACTCCTTGGAGATTTCGGAGGCGATGTGAAGTATGTATGGGATAGGTGGATAGCTTGGCGTGGTTCGCAATCGGCGGACTCCAGGATGAACGGACTGATAGCTTGTTGGTGGGTCACTTGAAAGATAAGGAACAAAGTTATTTTTGGCAATATCACACTTGATCCCTTCCTAGGTGTCGTTCGGATTGTCCAACTGTCGAAGCTTTGGGATCACCTTATCCCTTATTCTAGATTCTAATGGGTACGTGTGTGTGCGTGGTCTTTTCTTCTTCTTTTTTCACGCCTTACCCAGAGGCCTTTGTTGTTTCACCCCTGTAGCCTAGTTCATTACTCCAATGAATGAAGCAGGTAGCAAGCTACCTTTTTCTATAAAAAAAAACATGCGCACGCTGGTTCATTTTATTAAAGCTGTGTAACATGCTCATTGGCATGTGGTAGATTTAAGATCACATTAAACAAATCCCACTAACCCAAAATGTGGAGTTTCAAAAGCAAGCCGATGAAGTTGGTTTATCCTAATTTAGTATTCTGAGCCCACTTGGGGCTTTTCCTAAAAGTTGCTTTTGGATAGAGCTTCTAGAAAAAAACCAAACAAAAAACTAATTTTACTCCTATTTCACAGCTAAAGTTTTAATTTTTTTATTAGTTTTTTCCAAAAAAAAAGAAAAAATAATCCAATATGCAGTTATTATCTTGCGGAACAACAATTCAGTTTCAAAAGTTAGGCTAAACGTACTCTACGAATTTAGATTCCAACGAAATCAGGCCTTAGTTATAGCATCTCTGGTGTTGCTATTAACAAAACTAGTTTTATAATAGACAAAGATATTTATTCATGATAAAATTTGACCAGATTGAATAAATCTATACTGTTTGTAATTTTTCTGCAGCTTATAGTATTCAAATTTGAATTGCCTTTTTGAATTTGACCCAAATTTGGGTTAGCACTCCTAATTTGGTAATGTGGAGTATATATTCGTACTAAAAATTGACATCACTTAAAGCGTCATCAACTGATTGTAGACCACTTATTCAAAAGTGGAAAAGGAAGCGAATATATTTTGAATTAAAAATCAAGTGCTTCTGCTTCCTCCAGAAGCTCGAGATACCTCCTTTTGGCTTTTGCTATATTCCTCTTCTTTTGTCGTTTTCTTCTGGAGGTTCCACGTCAGCACCTCATCTCTGATCCTCCCCGTAATCCAACGGCCCAGAGAGAGAGTCAACACGGTCAAAAGGGGCAACTACTGTTGCCTGCTTCTGAACCGTCGATTCCGAATTGGACGTTCGTGATCCAACCGAGTGGTTGCCACGTCAGGTCAAACAGGTATCCGCGTGTCAACGCGACACGGACCCATCGTCGCGCGTGGCGTGCGGAGGCGAGCGCGGTCACGTGTGCGGCGCACGGTAGAACGCTACGACGGGCTCTCGCTAAACTGCGCGAGCCGCAATCAAACGCCGTTGGATCTAATCTCAACGGTCAGGATGTAATCCGTCACGAACGGCGCGTTGAGCGCACGTGATCGCTCGTGAGTGGTGGTCAGCGTGTCTCCGTTAGTAACGCCGTTAAAGGATCGAAAGGTAATTTAATCGCAGGAGCGGGGACCGTGGGCCTCACGGGACAGTAACGCCGTTAGTTGTACGGTCGCAATCGCGAGGTATATAAAGCTGCGGCCCCAAAATACTTGTAAAAAATTCTCACAAGATAACACAGAGCACATCAGAGAGGGAAAGGGAGAGAGAAAGAGAGAGAGGACGAGAAGGGGAAAGGATCGGAACTCTTGGATCGATTTGGGGGAGGAATTAGAGGTAAGATAAGAGAATTGATGCCCTTTTTCGTGTAAATATGAAGCTACTTTTTGCTAATTTGGGGCTAAAATTGCTGTTTACTAAGTTTTTGTTGCCATTTTTGTTAGGGTTTGGATAATTTCGAGTTGATATGTTGTGTTTGTTGTTTTGAATATGAAAACGAGGGTAGCGGAGCTAGTGATATTTTATTTTAGGGCTATTAAAGGTATAGATGAAACAGATTACTAATTTGAGTAATTTTTTAATTTTATTCTGCTTGTTTACTGATCGTTAGTTCCATTTTCCTCCTAAAAAATTTGATCTAAAATTCGATGCTGAAGCAGTAATAGTCAACAAGATTTATGTATGTTATTAGACTATTAAAGTTGTATAATGGGCTAATTTGAAAATATTAGGCAAATTCGGCCATGATTTGTCTTGTAAATCAACTATTAGTGGGTTCTTCTGAGTGTTAAAAATTCTGTTCGTTTCATACGCACGAAAAGTTAATTATTATGTGCATCGAGTCGATCTTCAGTATTATGTTATGCTTTTTTCCCCCATGTTTTTTTATTTGTTTGGGTTATTATATTACTGGTAAGTTCAACGACGGGTTCTCAATCTATTAGCAAATATCAGATTGGTCCTGATCTTTCGAACTTCACTGTAGGGTTTGTTTCCTGTTTCTTACTCATCTCCCAGGATTGTCGAATTGTTTCAATCTTAATCTATTCCGCGAATTTCTCATATATCTCCCAGTTAAGATGGTTGTACAATTTGAATGGTGATGGACCCAATTGCAAATATCAGAGCACTGAAATTTAGGAATTTCTAGGGAAATTTATCCATATTAATTGTTGGGAGAGAAGTTGCTTCAGCTGAGCACCAAACAAAGTGCCAAAAGAAGAACCCGCTTTTGTGTTTCAGCTTTTGACTTTGGGGGTCAAAGTAGGCACTTCGATGAAAGTTAGGCCCAGCTACTTTAGAACTTACTTAGAAGTCAACAAATGAATCAGTACTTTATTTTTGGCTGACTCATTAGCTTCATATATTAGGACAAATAAGTTGTTTCTGTTGAATAGGTAAGTTTGTGATGAATTAAGGCTTTTGGCTGTTTCGGTCGCTGTATAGATGGTTTCGTTTGCCTTGACCATCTTTTAATTTGCTGAAGTTGAACCTTCATTGCTCGGAACTCCTGGCTTACCTATTCTTTACAAGCTTGAAGATCACGAAAATTCATACAAGGAATAGACTGTTATCTCAGTCATACCCTTTTGGGAGTTGGTTTCACCTAGAGAATGGCTTATCATTATCCGTGTAATTACAAAAGTGCCTGCGAGAAGTGATGTATGTGGAGAGAGAATATATATTAGTGCCGAGGAGAGTTGAAATATGCAATTATAGTTGTACTGAGTCTTTAATACTATAAACTTAAAATCAGTAGTGGAACTGCTTACACCTATTACTCGTTATGAAGCTAAGTTGGAATCAGTGTCTTATCGTAACACTTACGAAACAATCAATGAAGCACCTGTGTATCCTCATAATTTTGTTATATCAACTGGCAAAATCGAACTTGTGCAGCAAAAACAAAAAAGTGTAGTAAACATTATGAACAAATCAGTGATATGATTTGTATGTCGAGTAATATTACAACCTATAGGTCCATGTTATGTTGATAGATTTATTCTCTTAAACTTGGTTTCATGGTTAGTGAATATTCGAATTTCCTAGGTGTGTTCGACTATTATATTTTGCAGTAGAAGTTTTATCCTGCAAGTAAATTTTTTTGTCTTTTCTTTTTATGCAGGAATTTGATAACTGATGTGCATTCATCTAGTATGGACTTACATCAGCTGCTTAAGTATGGGTTGACTGCAAGTGAGCTCTCCTGCGAATTCCCTGCTCCCAGAACGCCAGCACACTCTGATTGGTCAGCGAACTCGATTAAATTTAATCTAGGCAACTCCCCCGACTCCCCTCTTTTGACTCAGTTAGATTCTGACAATTTATCTGTTTATAGCAGCAGTATTAGTAAACAGCGAAGCCCCATAGAATCCTTGTCCGGAAATATTCATTCCCAACACTCCCCTTTAGAACCCAGCAGCTCACTCAGACAATTTCAGATCAAATTTTCAGAGTATACAGAACCTAATTCACCATATACAATCACCAGCCAGAACATGAGGCATGCACTACAAGAGCTTGAGACGGTTCTGATGGCCCCTGACGCCGATGAAGGAGCGACCGGCACGGATCCCAATGCCGACGAGCATAAACCAGCTAAGGTCGTGAAGCAGCTTTCCAGAACTTGGAGCCATGAATCAAGACGCGAGCCTACTATCGTGGTTCAACCACAATTTATGCCAAGCAGATATCCTGTACAAAGCTTTGAAGTGCGACCTGAGAAACGGCCAAGAGAGATGAGAGAAGACCCACAGAACAAGGTTAAGCAACTTCTGATTAAGTGTGCGGAAGCTCTTTCGGAGAACAAGATCGAGGAGTTCGATGTGCTTGTGCAAGAAGCCCATGGTATGGTTTCCATAAGTGGAGAGCCCATTCAGCGTCTCGGTGCGTACCTTATCGAAGGCCTGGTGGCGCGGAAAGAATCTTCTGGAACCAACATCTACCGTGCCCTAAAATGCCGGGAACCCGAAAGCACAGAGCTTCTTTCATACATGAGAACACTGTATGACATTTGCCCGTACTTCAAGTTTGGATACATGGCTGCCAACGGCGCGATCGCCGAAGCATTGAGAAGCGAAGATAGGATTCACATTATAGACTTCCAAATTGCTCAGGGGACCCAATGGATAACCCTAATACAGGCCTTAGCTGCTAGGCCTGGGGGCCCGCCGCATGTGCGGATAACAGGAATCGACGATCCCCTGTCAGAGTATGCCAGAGGGGATGGCTTGCAACTAGTAGGGAAGATGCTATCCAACATGTCGAAGAAGTTCAATATACCGCTCGAGTTCACAGGTCTACCAGTCTACTGTCCGCAGGTGACCCGTGAAATGCTTGATATTAGACCGGGAGAAGCGCTTGCAGTGAATTTCACTCTTCATCTACACCACACGCCAGATGAGAGTGTTGATGTGAGTAACCCGCGGGATGGGTTGCTAAGAATGGTGAAAGGGCTTTCGCCCAAAGTGACCACTTTGGTTGAGCAGGAGTCAAACACGAATACAACACCATTTCTAACGAGGTTTCTGGAGACGTTGGATTACTACTACGCGATGTTCGAATCGATTGATGTGACTTTGCCAAGGGATAGTAAAGAAAGGATTAGTGTGGAGCAGCATTGCTTGGCGAAGGATATAGTGAATATCATTGCTTGCGAGGGGGAAGGGAGGGTCGAACGACACGAGCTATTGGGTAAGTGGAGGTCTAGGTTAACTATGGCTGGGTTTAAGCCCTACCCACTTAGCTCTTACGTGAACTCGGTGATTAAGAAGCTTCTAGGGTTTTATTCTGATAAATATACTTTGGTCGAGAAAGATGGCGCGATGTTGCTGGGTTGGAAAAATAGGAGCTTGATCTCGGCTTCTGCATGGCATTGATATTGGGGAGTTTAGAGAAAGCCTTTGTGAGACACCTAGTTGATGAGACGTTGTGATGTATGTCTAATATAATATGATGCTCGTGTTCAATACTTTCTTTCATGTAAAAATTTGGATGCTGCATCCTGTGTAACCTCTGTAGGCTGTAATAAATAGTTGTGTTGAGTAGGGTGTTGTCTACAGTTGGCCTTGCCACTTGTTTTCCATGTTCTGCATCTCTCTCTGATTCTGTTTGTTTTCCCCTCCCCCAGTTTGCTCTCTGATTCTGTTTGTTGGTTAGTTGCTTTTAGCCTGGGAATGACCAAAGAAAAACCAGCAAAGCATAATAAATATCAAATGCTTCCCTGATTTTCCGTTGAATTTTATTTTGTCATTAAACGGTATGTTAAAAGGCTGAAAATTTAAGCCCGTCCCAATGTTTCGGGGTTGTTTCTCGACGATGAAAGAAAACCAGTGTTTTCGTCTTCCGCTGATGGGTTGTGTGCTGCGGCTTGTGTTGCGAATTCATTTTGTTATTTGGTGGTATTTCTTTTTGTGCAACTATACTGGGTTTACAGCAGGCAAAAGCTTAGTACAAGTCATTTTCAGTGTTGCTCTAGGCTTTGTTTCTCTGCGCTTCATGAAACAGCGCGATAAGCATGAAGTGTCTAGATATTATTATGGTTTTGAAAGGATGATGTGACTCGACATTCAGAGATTTTGGAGGGCGGCCACACTCAGGCGTGACATTACGAGATATTTTAGCTAAGTTGCTTATGTGTTCAAAACGATAAATGCCTGCCGCTCCTTCCGGACGCTTCGCCCCTCTCTCTCTAACCTTCCCTGTCTCTGTGCCTTCCACCTTTTCTTCTGTTGATAGGCTCGAATATTAGGTATAATTACTACTTTCTGCTCTAAAATTTTTACCACAAACCGTCTAGTATCTTTTCAGAGAAATCTTTTTTTTTCTGACTTCTCATGATATTTTTCTTCTTTTAACTCTGCTAGGCGCCGCAAATATAATGACCATCTTTCGAACGGAAGCTTGACGGATTCGGCACAAGGAATATTCCGATATAATTCAAGGAACAGGAGTTAGAACATAAGTACGGTCTGGATAATTATTTTTGTATCTATTATTTTTCATATTTTATTCTCTGTTAGAAATTTTGAATATACTTACTTTTCTTTTTCTTTGCGTGGAAATTATGCTTATATTATTCTTGAAAACTAGTAAAAACATCCGTGCAATGCACGAAATTAACAAAATTTAAATTTAATTATTTTGTAAAATAAAATAAATACAAATAGCAGTAAATTTAGAAAGAAAAAAAAAGTAAGAGCGCTAACGTGTCATTTGTCTTTTGTTAGAAAATATTTTTAACATTTCTAATATATCATTTTCTATATCTAAATATCCGTTTTTATATTTGAGTCATAAAAAAGATATAGCAACTAATTTTAATAACAAACATAAAAGTTGATGCATATAGAAAAGAGAAATTTTAATTATACATCTCCAAAGAAGGTGTAGGATGTACAACTCATCCATCCAAAAATAAAGTATATTTTATTAGTCACATCAATGTGACTAGTAGTGAAATCCCTACTCTTGGATGTACAACTAGCGTTGTATATATATTTTTTTAATTCTAATTAACACAATTTGAAAGGTTATGATGAGATTAATTTCTTTATGACATAGTGAAACCGAAATGGAAGGGAAAAAGTCAAATAAAATAAAATGATTCCATATAACGAATATAGCACAGATTTGTCTATCTCGATGAATGCGTAGAAACAATTGAAGATTAAAAACGTATAACAATACTCGAATGGTCATTAAGAAAACAATTAGTTCTTATTTGATAACCTAATAAAATCAAAAAGGGATGAGACGGGTAAGGCAAAATTGCTCCTTGTATAAGATTAATTTACCTCAATCTAACTACTAAAATAAAAATATATTTATTAAGGTATTGCTTAATTACTAATTATTATTATTTTTATGAAACCGCACCATATGTCAATTTCTCCCGCAAACAATTATTTTTTTTAAAATTAATTAGCACTAATTCAACCATTATTTTTATTTCTGTATTTAATACATTAACATTAACATAACTGTAACATATAATTCTTTTATCTCTCTACTTTTAGTGGAGTATTTGGTGATATTTATTAATACATACTCATTAAATGCACGAGGTTAGAGGGTCTATATGGTGTGTGTATATATATATATTTAATGAAATGCTTAGGGACTTTAACCTCAAAAGAAAAAAAGTAAATAATAAATGCTAAATTGTAAATTGTACTATTTTTAATTTGCCATATTTAAAAGAAATCAAATAAATGCATGAAATAACAATATTGGCCATTTTGGGGGGCTTTGGATTGAATTAAAATATAGGTGAAAATTATTTTTTTTCTGCTGTTTATTTTATAGCTATAGAAGTAAAGTTTCTCGAGTTCTCATATCTGTTTAACAGAAAGTGAATGACGTAAAAATTATTATTTATACATAAATAATAAATAACTTAATAATAATATAATAAATAAAAAATAATATATTGGTATCCTTATATAGTTAAAATTATAATCTAAAATAACTCAATTACTTTTTTATGCATAAATTATGATAATACAACAATAAAATTATAGAGTAGAATAAATATTAGTACTCAACTAATCAATTTTTATTATATTTTAAATATGCAAACTAAATGAAAGATGTACTAAAACTTAACTAATTAATTTTCATTATATTTTAAACAAGCAAACTAAATAAAAGAGTAATTACTATCATAATTAATTATATTTAAATATAGATAGCATTATTTATTGTATTTTTTTTTTCTTCATCTCTCTCCACCGTCATAGACTTCGGCCTAGTTATATTGTTTTGAATAACTCAAGTTTCCATTATGACAAACCAAATAGTCCAAATAGTAAAAATGACCGTTTACGATCGA
Organism: Puya raimondii; assembly: GCA_016920855.1. Classification (NCBI taxonomy): domain Eukaryota; kingdom Viridiplantae; phylum Streptophyta; class Magnoliopsida; order Poales; family Bromeliaceae; genus Puya; species Puya raimondii. The sequence continues at coordinate 41,520,367 of JABWPP010000049.1, read as the reverse complement.
AAACGATTTTACCCTTCTTCACATTTACCCAAGCAAACAAGAGGTAATGCCTTGTCTAGCCTCCTTAGAATTTTTTTATTTCCATCTAGCCTTCTTTTAAAAAATATTCCCAACCTAGTCTTATTTTTGTAGATTAGAAAAAAAGGAGTTAAGTTAATAATTTTTATATAGGTTTATATGTTAATTGAGTGAGAGATTATATTTTTCTCTCTCCTCTCCTATTTTTCAAGACCTTTCTCTCACTCTCTTTCTCTCTCTCCTTCCCAACCACACCTCTCTCTCTCTATATTTTGGTATACTTTATATTTGTTGGGGAGGAGAAAGAGAAACAATTATTTCTCTTTACAATATTTTAAAATATAATACATTAAATTTAAAATTTTAAAATACAAATTCAAATATAACATCAAACATTATATAATGTAAAATCAATTCAGGTTCGGGTTCGGATTCGGGTCCGGAGAGAGAGAAAGAGGGTGAGAGAAAGGTTTTGAAAAATTGGAGAGGAGAGAGAAAAACATAATTTCTCACTCAATCTATACTATATATAAAAGCGTATATGAATGACAGACGGAATAAAAAAAAATAAAAAAATATTTCCTACGAACGGTTATGATCAATTTGTTAAAAAATACTTCAAATAAATTATAAGAATGATGATCAATCTGTTAAAAAATAACATTCATATATATATCTATATAACCAATTCTACAAACGATTATTATCAATTTGTTAAAAATATTTTAAATAAAAACGAACGATTATGATCAATCTGTTAAAAATAGCATTTATATTCATTTATTTTATATTAATAAGAACGGTTATTAACTTATCTCTTTTTTTCTAATCTATAAAAATAAGACTAGGTTGAGAATATTTTTTAATGGAAAGCTAGATGGAGAATTTTTTTTTTTCTAAGGAAGCTAGGCAAGGCATTACCTCAGCAAACAAGTCCTCTCCTACTTAAAAAAAGAAGAAGAAGAAAAAGTATAAATCTCTTTAGATAAAATTAGCACCAACATTTTTCCAATAAAACAGTAACTCTCCCTCTACATCTCTATCCTCTTTTCGATATATATATAGAATGAAGAAAAGAAATAAGCGTAGATTACTACTCCAAAGAAAAGAGATACAGTAGATTACTAATTAGTCCAAAACTAGAATGCTATATGTCTATTTCTTCTAAATAATGTCCTCATTATCTACATTGCATGCATCACTGCATATGGACGCAAAATATGATCTCCAAAATGTAAAAAGCCTCTCCATATTTTCTCTATAGCCTATAATGGAAAACAAAAAGAAGGGAAAAATGAATAGCATATAGTAAGAAGCTATATAAAAAAAACACCCAGAGAAGAGACGTAAAGCGCAAGACATAAGAGCGTAAAAAGCTTACCAGTAAGTCCTCCGAAACCCTAGACCCCGCACCGCATTTCGAAAACCAGAATAGGAGAAGCTGGAAAAGTTGGCGTACCTCAGTTGCGAACGACGTCGTCGTCGTCGGCGGCGGCGGCGGCGGGGGGGAGGAGCAGCGGCGGCGCGCGGCGGCGCTCCGCCGAGAAGCGCAGCGACGCCACCTGCTCCGCCGAGAAGACGCAGACGCCGCGGGCGTAGAGCCTGTCCTGGACGACGGGCGAGTTGACGAGCACCTGGAGCAGCTGTTGCCGGTTCAGCCGGCCCAGCGCCGCCGCTGGACCGGGCAGCGAGCCGGGCGGCTCGCGCGGCGGGGCGAAGCGGGCCGAGCGCTCCGGCATGGTCTGGAGCGCCGTGACCTGCGCCTCGAGGAAGCGCACGTACTTGTTCGCCTCCTCCAGCAGCGTCGCCGTGTCCATCTTCCGCTCCCACGGCATCAGCCCCCGCAGGATCCTCGTGCGGTCGCTGATGCTCTTCCTCCTCCGCCGCGAGATCTCGCTCGGCGGTGGCCTCGGGAAGCCGCTCGATCGCAGCGGAGGAGGCGGCGGCGGAGGAGGAGGGGGAGGATCGGAGAAGGAGCGCTCCGGGAGGCGCTTCTTGGAGGGGCCAATGAGTGAGATCAGATCCCCGGAGAAGCGCGGCGGATCCGGGGGCTCCAGATCCGGCGGCGGCTCGAGCGATCGGAGGCCGGGGAGGTGGTGGAACGCTGCGGATCCCCCCGACAAAGCGATCGCGCTTCGGTCGTCGATCTCGAGGGGCTCGATCTTCGGGAACTTGAGCTTGAGGCGTGGATCCTGGGCGGCGGGGAGGCTCCCGATGAGGTTGCTCCCATGAAATACGTTGAGGTCGTGGACGAAGTTGCCGGAGCTGAGCCACTCCATCGGCGGATACGGCGCCGGAGCGATTCCGAGCTGGGGAGGAGGAGGAAGGAGACCGCCGCAGCAGTCCAAGGCGTAGAGGGGTAGGGTTTCGGCGACGACGGGGAACATGCTCCGCCACTCCGCGGAGTCAGTGGGGGCGGAGAGGGAGGGCGAGATGAGAAGTTGAGGAAGCTCTTTATCCATTAATGGAGCTCACCCTCTCTCCCTCGTCGATATCTCTAGAAGCTCGGAGCAAAGCAGGGAGAGGAAGAGGAAGAAGAAGCGGAGGTAGAAGATGAGTGAGATGAAACGATGCGGCGTCTTATAATGAGAAAACGAAATCGAAAAAAAATCATACCTAGTTTTGGTGCACCATGTCGTCCCGTGAACCATCCTCTACGAGCGACTGTAGAGAGTGCTAAAAGCTTTTGCGGTTCACGGAAGATCTTATGCACCAAGTGCAGGTAATAATCTGTCTACCGTCTCCCGGAGAGGCGGACACGTGTAATAAGGCTACTGGTCGGGTCTCTCGTGTGAGAACGTAGCGTCGTTACGCCGGTTCGCACGGTGGGACCCGCACGGTCCCGAGTGATTCCAACGTAAAGGGTGACGCGCACGTGCCGGTCGGGCTCCCGGTCGAACCCGTCACCTCATTCCCGCGCTCTTTGAAAACAAGTTATTACCTGCGCGCTGTTCGGTCGTACATCCGTAGACCGGTATTCTATCCACCATCCATCCTCCCAGTTTTTGGATGTTCAAATTTTGGACGGTTAGATTGAAAGGAGCTGATGGAATGGACAGTAGATGGTGACTAGGTTCACGGTAGTGTTGTGCACCTGGTGCGGTGGTATAGTTTAATTGCAAAATGCTTTAAATGAACTCTGGCCGTTCGATTTGATTTTGGTGGTAATGGTTCGATCGGACGGTCAAGAGTAGAGAAAAAAAGAATGGCCGCGGTTGTGACGGGCGTGCGCTTCGCACGTGCCGGGCGCTGGAAAGCGAAGGCGAAGGTGACGTTTCTGGCGATGCCCGACAACGTCAGGCCCGGTTCCCTTGTACAATACCCCTCGGTTTTCATAAAATAACGATAATGCCCTGTGAATGATATACAGGTACACATGAAGTGTAGTATAGGAGGGAAAAGGTCTGTGGCACTTTTGTTAATTTGGGATATTTTAGGGCTCTATGTTAGGAAGGTGCAGCGTAATTGCGCACGTGCGAGGTGTTGTTTCTCACGTTCCAGGTTGGGTAACCGTAGCATTTTCACGTTGCGGAATTGGACAAAGTTAGGGCTTTAATAACGAAAATACCCTGAAATGAACGAATTAAATTTAAACTTCTACGGAGTACTCCCAAGTGCACCCCAGAATTGACAAATTCATATTTAAACCTCATTTATGATTCCTTTCAAAAATTTCACCGCATAAATAATCAATTATTTTAAATCAACCTTCCTGGTGAAATTTCATCCAATTTTATCACTATTTTAAGCATATACCTCTCAAATGACAAAAAAAAAAAGAAGAAAAATATCAAAACCTCCTAACTTTGGAACTGCTTGTTCTTCAGCTACATTATAATTACCATTTGGAGTTTAAATATTTGAATATGTAAAAAAAAAAATTATATTTTATTACGTGCTGGTCAGGTGTTGGCATGGTTTAGCTATTTGAAAAAATAAAATAAAATTAAGCCTTGTGATTATTAATTAAAATTGAATCAGTTATTTAGATGATAGGGCTAATAATTGGGCCAGAGGAGGCTCTTGGGCTTTTTTTGGGCTTTGTTGGGCTTTTTGGTAAGAGCCCAATTATCTCCGACCGAATTGATTATAGCCCAATTATCTCCGACCACTCGAGACCTCGGAGGCTTGAGAACAATGGCGGAGTTAGGGTTCCACCTCGGGTTTCGCCTCGCTCCCTCTCCTTCGATCGCCACTTGTTCCTCGGCGACGACTTTCATGGTATGCTCATCGATTAATTTGGGGTTTTCTTTTCTATCTCATCAAATTCGCCATAGATTGTTTCGTCTTTTCCTTATTCTGATCGTGATTTGGTGCGGATTTCGTTTAATTCGAAGCTCCTTCTCTGATTCAGAGCGGAAAGGGTCGAGATATGCGTCGCTCAAGCGATCGATCAATGTATGGAACCTTAACTGATCCCCTTTTTTTTTCAGTTGTTTTTCAAATTGTTTTAAAATGATATGCAATCGCAGAATTGAGGTTAGTGAATTCCAGTGGAAAAATGAACTTGTTATGCGATTATATCTTGTGTTTGTGTTAATCAATTTGTTCCATTTGAGCTTACTTTCGTAGTTTAGTTTTATGAGCAGAGCTAGTTTGAATTGATTCAGATGGTACAGTGAGGGAGTAAATAAAGCTTGAAGCTAAAAGCAAGCATTATATTATATTTAGATTTAGCATTTGGAGCTGCTTCAGGCAAGGAACAAGAGATTAGCGGAGACAAGTGTGAAGAAGGGAGGATTGTAAAGAAATTTAATCAAATGTTGTTAGATTAAGAGTTATAAGAAATTCTGAAATTCTAAAACAATGATCTTAGGTTGTCCCATATATAGTTTTTACGGCTGTTTCATGGGTTTCAAGTTCGCCTCCAAAGTTTATTTTCATATGGTTGATGATAGTGGGTGGATTCAGGGATATGGATAATTACAAAAAAATCAAGTGAGAAAATCAAGCTTAAGTTTGAAGTTCTATCCTCTCCTAACACTCCCTCAAACTCATTTTATATATGTTCACAATCGCCAATTTTTTACTTATTCTAAATTTAACAACCAACTTAACTCAATACAAGTTATGATGCGGAAGAATATTGAAAGTGTTAATCTCCAGCAATGTGTCTGCATCAATTCCCTTTGGTTTTAATATGATATTCGCGCGCTACATAGAGTGCTACTTTTTTTAGGGGCTCTTCTATTTGGATAGAACTTTTCTAGTCTGATGTCTTATGTGTCGGCATATAGCACTATTTAAGACATTAGCTTCCCTTGATTCATCGCAGAATATTAAAGAAGCCAACCAGAAAAGAGCACCATTTATGGATGAAGAGAGATTCAACTGGGGCTGGGCAAAAGGCCCTCAATCTTGTAAATACAGTAAGATACTAAACTTTTTTCTTTTTTTTTTTGTTAAAGCAAAACTATGTTGTGAATTATATATCGTATGCATACTGCCATGCCTAACAAGTGTACTATTCGAGCAACGGAAGAGGTAAGGTCTGAACTACTTCTAAACTTTTGGACCCTCTAAAACATAAAAGTGGGTGCTTTTGGGCAATACATTCACAAGCTAGTCCTTAGTGCTCTGCAACATAGACATGAATAGCAGGCATTATTGCTATGTTATCTTCCAAAAGCTTATTAGAAAGAAAGTTGCCTTTCTCCTGCTTTATACAACTGTATGGCCTTAGTTTCATTATGTTTTGTTGCAGCTGGTTTTTAACATCATCGACAAGTTTCTTATGAAAAGGAACTAAAGAAATCAACTAATCTTTCTAAAAGCAGTTTTGAAAATGTTTTATGCTAGGTTTCGAAACTTCCAAATGACAAAGAAGTCATCTATGGAGCATTGGATAAGTGGACTGCTTGGGAGACCGAGTTTCCTGTTATTGCTGCTGCAAAAGCTTTAGAAATCTTGAGAAGACGAAATCAATGGTTACGGATCATCCAGGTGTGGAATATTCTGTTCTGAGTTTAATCAGTTGGTCTGTTCCAACAGCATGAATAACCATCAATATTTAAGCCATAACGAGGTTTAATAGCCTTTTATCGAAGATTACAAACAGGTTTATTAGTATGAGGCATTGAAAAGAGCTGAAAGAAAATCAACAAATCTGTTGAAACATGCTGATCTCTATTTATGCATTGTTTCTAGGTTACCAAGTGGTTGTTGAGCAAAGGCCAAGTACTCACATTGGGAACATATGATACACTGCTACTGGCCTTCAATATGGAAGGGAGGATAGATGAGGCTGCGTCTATTTGGAATGTAGTTATACAAACTCATACACGTTCAGTTTCGAAAAGGTTGTTCTCTCGCATGATCTCCATGTATGATGATCATCATCTACCAGAAAACATATTGGAGGTAATTATCTCGTACAATGGAAAGAATAGCTAAACAGCGATCCAAGTTAATTATATAATCATACTTCCTAATCAGCATTGGCCTTGTTTGGCAAATTTTGGATACCAATGTGAATCAATGTAGTGCCAGGTGATAGGAATGAAATTGGATGGTTTCCTTAGTTGTCTCGCGGTTTTCTTTTCAGGTGAACCTTTTAAGTCAGGATAATCTGTAAAATTTACATTTATGAACTCTTGCGACAAATTTCAGGTATTTGCCGACATGGAGGAGCTCGGTGTGAACCCCGATGAGGACACTGCGAGGAGGATCGGAAGAGCCTTTGCGAAGCTAGGGCAGGTCGACAAGCAGAAGCTGGTGCTAGAGAAGTATTTAAGCAAATGGAAGTACATCCATTTTAACGGGGAACGCGTTCGCGTGCGGAGAACACACCATTTGGTTCAATAGTCTTTTTCGATCAATACAGTGGATCCTCAAATTCAACAATTTGATTCCACGGGTTTTTCTCATCAGTATTCGCCTCGATCCGAGAACCTCTATATTTGTGAGAGGTCCCAATTTTGATCAATGGGTTAGCATTGGGAAGGAAATCCCACTCTCAGGTTTTTTTTTTTTTTTTTTTCTTTCTTATCAAATGATCGTCAAATTACATAATAGTTATTTACATGATGATAATTCATAAGAAAAGAGAATATGTACAAGAATGAAGCAATGAACAGAAGCATTATACTTTTCTATTAGAACAAGAAACCTGTGGGAGGAAATGATGGCACCATCGGTGGGATTGGGACTCCATAATGCCTGAAAAACCAATAAATAAAATAAATAAAAAAGATCAAATTGATTGTGCAAAGAGGGCTAATCGGAGGATAAGCAATAGAGATAGAATATCCAAAGAGATGGTGTTGTAGATGATTCATTCCCAAAAAGTCTTTTTACTCTATCCTTAAGAGCTTGTTTGGTCAGGTCAACAACTTCATAAAAAATTAGGAACTTGATACCTGGCAAAGTTATCTATTAAGCTGTTCGCATTGGAGAGTTATCCAAATATACAAACAATCCTTGTGGATTATTTATTTAATTTTCTTATATGCCTCCATATAATAAAGTATTGAGGAAGGATAAAAGGTTTATAAGCTATGGAACTCGTATGTGTTTGGTAACGGAACAATGTTTGAAGGAATAAATATTTTTATTCTTGAGATAACCTGCTATTCTAGGATATAGTGGAATAAAAAAAAATTTGTGTTTGGCTTGATATTTTTTTATTCCCTAGGATAATCAAAATCTTGTTTGGTATTTTTCCGCCCCCTCGCCCTCTCGAGGCCTTGGTTGCCTCACCCCTGTAGCCTAATTCACTCCCTCTATGAATGAAGCGGGTAGCATGCTACCTTTTTCTCAAAAAAAAAAAAAAAATCTTGTTTGGTAATTTTATTAAGAATAATAAAATATGGTAGAAAATGTAGATTAAAGTTTTTTTTATCCTTACCTATATCACTCATATATAAAATATTTAATCTATATATAATGATACATATAATAAATAATATATTTTTTTAAAAATATAAAATAATTAAAATATTTTATATAATACTATTATAATCATATTACTATATAAATCATTTCAATATTATAATATAACATACTTTAATAATAATAATATATAAAAATACTTCGAAATTAATATATATAATAATTAAAGACAACGTATTGGGTATTTTATATTTAATAATATTTATTATCTTATAATATTTTATTTTTTATTATATGATATTTTATAAGATAAAATATAATATAAATTTCTAAAAAAATAATAAATATAATATAATATATAATATAAATAATATAATATAATAGGAGAACTAGTAATTATTCTAGTATTAATAGTAAGATATTTTAATATATCTTTAAATAAAATAATTAAAAAAAAAATATATTTAGAGTATTATATATTTAATAATATTTATTATCTTATAATATTTTATTTTATATTATATGGTATTTTATAAGATAATATACAATATAAATCTGTAAAAAAAACAGAAATAATATGATATAATATAATAGTTGCACTAGTAATTATTCCGATATTAATTATTATTATGATTATAAAATTATTATTATATTATTATATTATTATAATTATTTATTATTATTAAATATTTTAATATATCTTTAAATAATATATATAATCATACTTATATATTACTTTAATTATCCTTTATTAGGTAAATATAACATGAGAATAGTCCAATTCCTCTAAAAAGGTGGAATTGTTGTTTCCGGATTATTTTAGGATTGTCTAGAATAATCCGGTTTGATTGGGATAATTATTCTTGCTATTTTTTTCCAGCGTTTGGTAGAATAGAGGGGATAATTTTTATTGTCCCCGGTTTATCCCCAAACCAAACGGAGCCGTAAAGTCTTTTTTTTATTTATAGAAAATACTAAAAGATCAAACAAGGATGGAAATTATTCCTATTCTTTTTAAAAAATTGTTTGAAAGGCCTGGATTAACATCGTCAGTTAAGGTGAGAGCACTTTTAGGCCCTACTAAATATGATCATCTAAGAGGAGTTATGTGGTCAACACTTTCAAAAATTTTATAAATAAATTAAAATTTGAAGACTAAAGTGTAGTGGGGACAGATGTCACCGAAAATCGTCGCGATCGGTGTGACTCGTCGCCGATCTAATCCTCCTCTTCTTCATCCCGCCCCTCCTCTTCTCCGCCGCCTCCTGCGTAGGAGGCGGCGGCGGTGGCGGTAGGACGGATCTCTCGGAGATCGCCGCAAGCGATGGCTTCCAATTATGCGTCGGTGCCGTCGCAGTGCGCGGCGCTCTCTTCCTCACCATCTCCGGCGCCGCCGCCACCGTCGTCGCCGCCTCCTCTGCCGCACGCGCCGTGCTCGTCGCCTGGCCCGGCCACATGGCCCTCCACCAGCAGGGCATGATCGGAATTCCCAATATTTACGAATTTGCCACTGGGAAGCAACACACCCGAATGCCTCTCCGATTGCTTGTTTATATTGCTGCCAAATGCTTTGGCATCACCGTTGGAGCCCTCGATCACAGTGGAATCAGAGGATTTACTACTTAGAGATCACCGTTGATTGAAAATCATACGGTGCGTGTTTCCTCAGAATTAGTTCAGAGTACACTACGACAAGATAGGGGTTGACTTTTAGATACAACGGGTGGCCAAGTTGGATGCTTCAGTGTAGCGCGAATGGTTTCTTATCGCGTGGGCGGTTTCGATTTGATAGTTTTGGCCTGGGAAATTAAATTTGGTAACGTCTGAGCTATATTTATTATAGGTTAAAACATATAAACATCTAATCTAAATTTATATTAATTTTTAGTAATTAAATTTGCAAATTACTTCTCGTAAAATTTAAATAATATGCTTAGCGACTCAGAGGAGTCCGAAGGGGATCACAAGAATAATTTCGCCGAAGGGGATCACAAGAATAATTTCGCATTGATAAGATAATTAAATTCACTGCACGAAAATGGGTTTAGAAACTCTAATTGTATCAAAAAAAAAAAAAAGGATAACTTCAAATACCACCCATATAGTTTCGTGTTGTCTCATTTTAGTACCATGTAGTTTAAAACGTATCACTTTAGTACTCTGTGATTTGGTTATTCTCTTTTTATTATCTTTTCGTTAAATTAATGAGAAAATTAAAACTACCGGATAATAAAGTGAATATTCGATAAACCATAAGTAGAATATTTAAAAAAATTTCTGTATAATTTAACGAAAAAATTAACGAAAAGATAATAAAAAAAAATAACTAAATCGCAGGGTACTAAAATGATACGTTTTAAACCACAGGACACTAAAGTGAGAAAGCACGAAACCACAGGGGTGGTATTTGAAGTTATCCAAAAAGAAATAAAAAAAAGTACAATTGTGATAATTTATGTGGGCTTTGGCTCTCAAAGTTCTGGGAACAATATTTTTCCACTTCATACACTTAGCAAATTGAGAACACTAAACACGGCCTCGGTATCGCTGTAAATCATTTCGAAAACTTATCTCCGAGAAGATCTAAAACATCAGTTTTAGTAGCCAAAAAGTACATAATGAGTCGCAACTAACAGAATCCAAACAGTAACACATTGAACCATCGGTGAATCACATAACAGAGAAAAGTTCTTAAACAAAATGAACTCTGCATGAGTTCATAAATTATACTGACATTGTTCCAGTTGAAAAGTAAGAGAACTTAATGCTCTCCCATGACATAAAAAAGTACCGCAACTTCGTAAGCATTTAATAGTGATCAATTTCATTAGGTTTGTATTCAAAATTTGACCATCAATAGAGTTCAAATTTCTACTTAATAGCTAGTTCTCTCCATAGGAAATGTATCACACATAAATCTCAAGTCTTAACACTCAACACTATGACACCATGAGGCTTTACTGAAAAGCAGATACAGAAGCTGCTGTTGCTTGGGGAGGCTAAGGAGCTTCTCGAGGTCTCGCATACTCGGCAAATATAACCCAACCATCAAGAAACTGCACGAAAAAAAGAAGATGAAAAAGAAAAATTCATACCGAATTCACGCAATTTGTTTTTTGTTCCTCGATTATAACCTCCTAAATCTATGATGAAAAGAGCAATTCCTAAGTATGTAACCAATTGACTACGGCTTAAAACTAGCTTTCAACAGTTTTATTGCTTGATTCTACCATTATCACCGCGTTCAAGCAGCTTGTTGAGACCTATGGCTAAGGTGCTGTTAGAAATGAACACATGATATTCAGATAGATTTGTTAAAAAATGCTGTGAACAAAGGATTTGATTGCTTAATCTTACCGATTCTTTTACATCATAGGCGTTGAATGAGTCATATGATACTCGCATGCTTAATTTCTACAGCATTTATGGGTGAAAACACATTGTTGTAAAACGTAGTTGCACTGTAAAGAGCCTAACTGAGGTGGTGCAAAATTCAAACAAAATGTTTCCGATAATTATAGAGGATCTGTGATTATTACTAAAACATGACGAGTAATACTCACCTTTCCATCCATGCCCTTAATGCCTGCTTCTGCCTCTTCAATCGAGGCATATCTCACGAAAGCGAACCCCCTAGAATAACCTGACACTCTGTCGGTGATCACTCTCGCTGCAAAAGGACACAACTTGGTCGTAATGACAATCAATGGATTCAAAGAAGAGAGACTCGAAAGGAAAGTTGATACCATCAACAATTTGACCGAATTTTGCAAAGGTTTCTTTAAGTGTCTCCGATGTCGTACGCTTGTTGAGCCCTGCGTATTGATTATTGTTAATATCGAACGGAGTAAATATCTACTAAAGCAAAGATAAGGATTTTTCAGTGGCCTGTAAAATGACAAGTGAAATAATTTGCTTTCACAATATAACATATATGAGCGAGTGTGTTCTACAACCCTCAAAAGGTCTAACATATTAAAAATTATGATATTGATAACCTTTTTTCTTCTCTGGTAAAAAACAATAGATCAGCGACAAAATTGATTTTTGCGCAGGTAATTGTAGTTTTTTTTTTCTTTTTTCAATAAGCCATTTAGAGATTACAGATCACGTCTGATTCTTTTTACATCTATATTTTAAGCCTCCACAGAAAAAAAATTTCTTCTTTTAGGGAAGAAAAAAAGATCAAATTTGTGCCATAAAACTCAATTAATGAGATCAAAAGATGTTTTAAAAAACCCAAAAAAATCAACTGGGTCCTCATCCCAGTGTTCGTAATCGCATCAAAATTACAACTTTTTTTTTTCTTTTATGCATCAAAATACATAAGGGGATCAATCCGTAGGCTTCAAAATCGCAGCAAAATTGCAACTTTTCTTCTTCTACGCACTCAAAAACATAGGCGATCGAAACTAAGTACGTAGAAAAAGTAACAAATCCACTGAGAAAAAAAGGGCGATAAGCCTAAAACTAAATGGGCGAGGAATTGATTATACCCGAGACGAAGAGATTGGTTGAGGGTTCTGCCGCGGGACGAGCGGCGGCGGGGGGCGGCGGTGCGAACGCCGAGATGGAGAAGAGTCGCCGGAACCCTAATCTCGCCGACGCCGCCGCCATTGTTCTCGAGCTTTCGCAGGGGTTCTCGTTGGTGAATGGAGCGAGGGTTTTATTATGGCGAGGGTTTTGAGACTTTTACACAAAAGACCACGTAGATTACGATAATTACAGCTGTATTTCCGGAATTTGTGTTTGTGTAATTCGAGTTTTTACGGACAATTTTTTTTTTTCCCCTAATCTCTATACATATTTTTACAACATTTTATGTATCTACGGATCTTTAAAATATTGCTATTAAAATTCTCATTTTTATAAAAAAAAAATGTTGCTGCAAATAAATTGATCCGATATTAGATCACTAGTTACTAACTAAATTTAAATATATTTAATAAATTCTATACGTCTCAAAAAAAAAAATTAATATATTAACATCACCATAAAAAAACAAATCATCATTTAGAAAAAAATTGTATAGATAAAAAAGCAAAAAATTCTTATTTGTACCGATAAGACCAAAAAGGTAGAAAGAATAATCAGTTCAAAATTAATCTAGAAAAAAGAAACTTAAACAATTTTTGTTTATAGCTAAACTATTTAAAACTTTAAAAAAAGCCTATATATTCTACATCTCAGTTAAAAAAAAAAAAGAAAAAAAGAAACCTATTCTACACCAAAAGTATCTCAATAGCTAGAGAAGCTAATGAGTTCTTCATAATCTTTTAGTCCTTCCGTCCTCGGTGGAGACACGTAAAAAAGAACGAAAGAATGAAGAAATCTTATTTACTATTTTAGATATCGGCCGTTTGATGTACTCTAGAAACCAATTTCTTGTAGATCGCAAAGGTTCTTCAGTTTTCTTCATAGAGTTATCTTCATTCTTCTCGCCTTCATGATCGGATTCGTTCTCAATATCAACAATCGTACTTGCAGTGAATGATGCATCAGTATCCTCCACGTACTGCCAATATAGCAAAAAACAAAACTTAATTGTCGGTGAAAATTTTAAATTAATATAATTTTAACTTTTGGAGGTTTCTTTCCAAGAAATATTAAACGAAAACGATAGTAAAACCTGATCCGTGCATGATGGAATAGTAGAGCTAACAATTTGTGCATTTTCAGGTAAAGAAGCTTCCAAATTTTTAGGAACATCGATGGTTACATTGCTCGTAGTTGGAACAGCGTATAACCTGAAAATTAATCATTAAATCTTAGTGCATATATCAATAAAATAGTTACATAAATAAACCTGCAAAATTTTCTATTTACATATACATGTAACTATGTATACTATGTTACAAGTTTGTTTGTATTACATTGCATGCAAATGTATATTAGTAGAAAAGAGTAAGATAAAATTAAAATTTTAAAAGTAGTCGCGAGAATCACCTCTCGGCGCCTCCTTCCACTTCTGTGGTGGCCTGTTCTTTCTCTTCGAGCGGTGAATGCCGCGCGGGGACAAAAAAGGGCTTCAACATGGATGGAAACTTCGTACTTGACTTCGTCTCTGCGCCATTCTCTTTGTCGCAATCTTCTTCGATGAACTCCCAATCTTCTAAACCGCGCTCTAACAACATATGTCTCAGGGCGGTGTCTCCTTCCATTTCTCTGAGTCGAAACACTAAGCTCTAAAAACCCTTGAGCAAGTCGAAACACTAAGTTCTAAAAACTCTTGGTTACAGATTTATTTGAGTGATTGTGTACTTATATAGGTTGCAGTAATTTAATTGCTAGAGATAAAACTTGAGATATGTATGGCTTCAGTCATATCATATCATAAAACAACAGATATTTTTTAAAAAAATTTAAATTTTTTAGAAATAAGTTATTAGATAATTATGATATTTATACAAGAAATACATAATAAAATCCTTTTAAAAAGTTACACATATATTAAAGATTGATATATCAACTAGTTTAATTTGTATTTCATTCTTTTTTTACCAGATGAAGCAGCAATATATATATATATATATATATATATATATATATATATATATATATATATATATATATATATATATATATATATATATATATATATATATATATATATATATATATATATATATATATATATATATCTTTAACTCATATACCTGAATCTATTAACTTAGAATTCTCTTTACATAAAAAAAGAATCGATAAAAAAAATCTTATAATTTAAATTATTTCAATTTATCTAATTAGTAGTTCAGACAAAATACAACCTATCTCAATCCCATAAGGGCACTTTGCAAATTATGAGATTATGTTTTCATTTTTTTTTCATCTTTTAATTTGTAAAGGTGTTGAAAGGTTGAACTCGGGTTGGATCTTAATTAGGATCTATGTATTATTAGCCAAATTTGAATGCGATCCAAAACCTAATATTTGGTTACAAGAGGAAAATTAATCTAAAATCAAATTTATTATTTTAAAATGTACTTTAAAACTTTCAAATTTTAATGCAATTGTGAGCGTGCCGGAGTGGTTATCGGGCATGACTAGAAATCATGTGGGCTCTGCCCGCGCAGGTTCGAATCCTGCCGCTCACGAATTTTCACCCTTTTTTTTTGAATTTTTGCTATTTTTCCAATTTTAAAAAATAATTTAGTTTGAATTTTGAAATGTAAAACAAATTATTCTGCAAGCTAGGGTAAAACTATTTAGATAATAATACTTTATCAAACAATATTATAGTGTATATAACAATGCTGCAACACTAAAAATTCTATAAACTAGAATAAAATTTTTGCCTAATATGCGTTTAAAACTATTTAGATAATAATATTTTATCAAATATATTGTAGCATACAGAGCAATGCTGCGATATCAAAAATTGTGGGCGTAAAACAAATTAAAATTTTTCGAATTGGTTGTGCGCATGTGACTTTGTAGATAAACCTATAATAAATAGACTTATAATAAACTAAATAAAAACTAGACAACTAAAACTTATTAAAAACAGTAAACAAAGAGAAACTTTCAATTATTTAGACGAAAAACACGAATCAAGGTACTCTAAATTGAAATTAAAAATAAACAAAGGAAGAGAAAAGTGAGAAAAAGCAAAAAAAAAAAAAAAATTTGCCCTCATACCTTTGTTTTGATTGAAAAGAGGTTTGCTCACGCGCAGGGAGGAGAGAGATATAAACTTTTCTTAATTTTATAATAAAAGCAAAAAATATATGAGCCCTAAATAATATTTATAGTTAGTAAAATATAATTTTCATGGAGTTATTTTAAAAGTTCTAATTTTTTTTGAAAACTAGTCATATTAGTATTAAGGTAATATTAATCTTATCTCATCTACAACTTAAACCCACTATACGATGTTGACTCAAATATATCATAAAATGAAGTTATAGATTAATGGAAATTTATCAGGAAATCATAATATTTTAGATAAAACCAGCATAAATAACAAAAGGATAAAATAAGATAACGTAGCAGTATACCACACGTTGAACCGTAAGTTTTTCCTGGGTCAAGGACTAAGTGAAAATATCGGGATAGGTTAAGGATTATCGCATAATTGTTTCATGCTTTGGGAACGAGGGCCCTTCGAAATAAAAAAAGAGTAGTTGAGGGGTCTCAGTGCATATTTTCCGCAGAAACAAGACTCCCTCTCTCCAATCGCCGAGCGAGACCCCTCGCCCCCCATGGCGTCTTTGCGCGGCGGAGCCCTACGACCGTCGCTCGGCGGAGGCGCCGGCGCCGGCGCCGGCGCCGGAGGAGGAGGAGGGAGGTGGGAGGGGATGAGCCGAGACCTCCTCGAGGCGATCCTCGCGAGGGTCGGGGCGCCGGATCTCGTCGCCGCGGTCCCCTTCGTGTGCTCCTCGTGGCGCGAAGCTTCTAGAGACCCCCTCTTCTGGCGCCGCCTCGACATCGGCGACTGGGACGCCGTCTCCCGCCGCCTCCGCCGCGGCCGCGGCGGCGCCGCCGCCGCGGAATTCGCCGGTATCCTCGGCCTCGCCGTCGCGCGCGGCCGCGGGCGAACGGAGTCGATCTCCTTCCCCTCCTTCGCTGATGAGGCCCATCTCCTCTTTGTCGCTGAGAGGTGATTTGTGTTTGCCCTAAAAAAACATAGACTTTTAGGGTTTCTTTTAGCGCACACACATTAGGATCGAATGCTCTTTCGTTTCTTTTGATCATATTTGTGCTTGGAATGCTCCTTTTTTTCTTTTTTCCCTTGTTCGTAAGAGCAAACTTTGTTTTAAAAAAAAGTCTTTTATTAAGATAAATGCTTGACCTGTTATCCATCACTCTATGAAGCCCCATTTTTTATGGTAAACACTAATTGAAGTATAAGCTTTGCAAGTTTCGAACTTTGCAGTGTTATGTAGGCATTTGCCCCGTAAATATTATGTTTAGTATAATTCTATCTTATTTAACTCTCAGGTGCCCAAATTTACTTTACTTTAGCCTCCCAAATCCCCAAATAGCATCGGATAGATTCTGCGAGGCCGTCGGCAAATTGAAGCTTCTTAAAGGCATGGCAATTGATGAGAGCCTTATAACCAATGAAGTTCTTCTACATATAAAAAGTTGCTGCAAAAATTTTTCTGAACTAAGCATATGTGCTGAGAGTGTGAATAGAGAGATGGCTTCTGTTATCTGCAAGTCTCTTCCAAATCTGAAAAAGCTCGAGATAACCAATTCGGTCATATCGAAGCAGGCCATTATTACTCTCCTTGATGGGTTGGAGCAGCTCGAGCACTTTGACATTTCGGGTTACAGGAATTCTACGATTACTGATCTTGTCCTTCAGAAGGCTTCGCGGCTAAAAGTGTTCTTGTGGGACTCGAAGTTGGAGCTCGGTGAGTTAATGGACTGCTCACATTGTGAGGACGACTTGGTTCTTCAGAGGCCTTGCGAGTGCGTGCTGAATCAGAGGGTGATGGAATGGTTGGCCGAGGTTTCATAAGATCTTCTCTCTGTTCCTTTGTTGTTCGGGTGTAAAAGGATGAGGTAAATCCTTAAATCCCTTCATGTTTAAACAACGAAGTTGTGTTCCCTCTTGAGATATTTGGTATATTCTTGTGCATATTTGAAATGAAGTTGGTTTTCTTGTCACCAAAGTGTTGTTTGTCGTTTGTACTCCTTTTCACTATCATTTTAATAAACATTCAAATGTTTAACCAAAAAAAGAGAGAGGCAATTTTAGGCATTTGAGATGCTAACCATAAAATCGATCTATTGGTTTGTTAGAGATGGTTGTCTTGCATTGCTTGTTGTGGTTTAACATGATTCATATATTAGTAAAGGAGTGAATAAAGGAACAAATATGTAGTAGCGTGTGGGAGAACCATAAAAGATTACTCTCCTTATGTTTCACTTTATATTACTTTGAGAACGATGAAGATATATGGAGTTGTTTATTCATCAATTATACAGAACAACAACTTTCATAATTGGCTGAACTTCTGATTACTTTCTTACTTGGAATTTAACAATTAGACACATGCTTTATTTGGGAACTTCTCCATATGTTTATATCTTTTTATCATGACTATCGTATTATGTTTAGCTGATCCAAATTAGTTGAAAAAGATTTACCGTATATGTTCAATCGAGGTCATTCATGGTATACAGTTTGATTACGACAAGGTTAAATTACTATTGGAGCATGAGGATTGACTTTTGAGAAATTTGTAAGTTGAATTGAAATCACGCGTTTTCCCTGCCTAAGTAATTGACTTGGTTTATGATGACCAATTTAGAGTAATTTCTTGTTGAATAATATCATTATGGATGAGAAAGAAGAACTTGTTGCCTAGTAACACGATTTATGATTTGTTGAATAAAGTTGTTCATTGAAGCATTACAATTGTTTTTCGCTTAATGTCCTTCTACCTGTTTTCTTATTGAAGAAAAGCAAAAGCTTATTTTGACTCTTGGTTGCGGTAAAAATCTTAAACTTTCTGTTTGTCATGTCTTAGATTATTACTTTCCGAAATAGAAACTGTTTTAAAACCATGCAAAGTAGCCAACAAGCTAAATTCTATTAGAATTATTTGAGACAAACTTGGATTGAGGCACAAATTTACAATCAATATCATGCTTGTAATATTATGTTTAAACCATACGAAATCATATTTAGATTACAAGCCGAGCAACATATTTTTCACAATATATAGCAAACCTAAATTAAAGCATATAACCCACAAAAGCATCACACACACATTCTCTCTCTCTCTCTCTCTCTCTCTTCTTTATTTTGTACCATATAGATAGATACCTTATAACTTCATCAAGCAGCCATACTGATCATATTTCTTTGCACTCATCTTCGTTCTGCTGCTGCTGATCAGCACAGTAGTTCCCCATGCAATTTACTTTACCTCTGTGAACCAAAATGTTGTTGCATCCCCACACATCAACACTGTAACAGCGATGGACCCGAACAGCGCCGCACCTTAAGATCCGAGCCGTGTCGCAGCGTTTGATGCAAACATCGCTGCAGCAATCGGCACTGACGAAGCTGCACCGTTTGATCAGTAAGTTCCTGCCGCCCTCCACGCGAGCAACTCCGCACCGTTCGAGTAGAACATCGCCGCCGCCCGTAACATAGACGTCGTTGCATCGATTGACGACGATGTTGCTGCTTTGTACTATCTGCGCGTTGCTGCACCGATGCACTGAGATTTTCTGCCCGCCTTCGGCATAAATATTGTTGCAGCGATGGAAGGAGATGTTGTAGCCCTTGGCTTTGATCTGAATGTTGTCGAAGCGATCGACGCGAACTTCACCGGGCCGGACGACTTTGAGGGTGCCATGTTTGTACGTGAAGGTGCTCTTTTCGACGAGAAATTCTACGCCGTCGACGACCACGGTGAGCTTTTCTGTGTACTCTTCAATTGCCACCATTGTGATGAGCTAAACTAGAGAGAGAGAGAGGGAGATGAATGAAGCTGGGTTATGTGAGGTTTCTCTAGAGCTTGTTATAGGAACTGCATTTAAGACTTTTCTTTACACAAAGGGAGAAGTAAACGGTAGAATGCTTCTTGTTGAAGTAATCAGATGAGAATTCAATTCGATGCTTTGTTAGTTGAGCTAAAATCAATCCTTGATTGGTTGTCAAATTAATAGCATGATGTTGACACACAAAGTAAATACATAAATGAACTATTTTTAGAATAAAAAAAAAAGTTCTCGTGTGTTCCATCTCCGTAAGCGAGTAACAGTAAGAATTATTTAAAATATTGTAGAAGTTATTTTTATAATTACTTTCAGAAAATTCAACAACATGAATAGAAGGGAAAGTTCAAAATTTTGTTTTGAGAATATACGAAGATGTGATTGATAAAATGTCGTTGATAAGTCACATTGTTTCCATTTTTTAACTTTCTTTTTTGAAAAGAACGTATTTTCCAAGCTAATCAATAAAACCAAATATAGTATCACCTAACCTAATGATCTTATCTCACTCTATTATGATCATGCTCAAAACTTTAAAAAATTGAAGTCCAATACCTAAACCATTTTACAATTTTGACTTCAATGCCTTGCCATTAGGTATTGAAATCCAAATTTTTAAAAGTTCAAGCATCTATTTAAAAATTTACAAATGGCCCATCGATTGCGTAGTTACGGTACAATTTTTATCATACATAAATGGCCACCTGTCACCAAGGGAACATTGAATGCCAAATAAATATCTCCCCCAACAGCAACCAACCCCATGTTCAAATGTAGGGTGTGCAGTGTGTGCTCTTCAAGCTGGCCAAAATACACCACATTAAGCCAAAACTTCATTGGATTTAATAATAATAATAATAATAATAATAGTAGTAATAATAATAACAATAGTAATAATAATACACTTCAACACAAAATGCTACATACATATGAAGAGTAGCAGCAGTAAGGTAGAGTACTATATAGATGATGACAATGGAGAGGACAAAGGGGGGAAAGGGGTATCCAAACTACTCTAAATAGAGACACTTAAAACTCTCTCACAAACTCATTTACAGCAAATCACATACACTCCATAATATTCAGCCAAAGGAAGGAAAAGACTGAGGGAAAACTGCTATGGAGCTTCTTTTTTTTTTCTTTTTTCTTGTTTTTCAAACTTTATAGGCTTTTTTTTTTCTTTTTTTTTTTGGGGGGGGTTCCCTTTAAGGCTCTCTTCTCCTCTTATCTCTGCTCCTGGAGAAGTTGGTCTCTTCTTCCAACAATCCCTGCAATAACAAATTCATGCCTTGTTTAAGTTAGTGTCAGATCATAACAAAAATTGGATCAGTTTGTAATTCAGTGAATTCAAGTGAATGGGATTATAGGCTAAAATCTGTTGTTTTGAATGGGCTCTTCTCTAATTTGCTTGTAGATGCTTATAGATTCCATCACAATTAGGAAAATGTATTTTTCCACAAACTAATTTTATTATTTCTGAGAATTGTATCATCTTAATTCATCAGAATTGCTTAAACTTACATAAATCATTACACAAAACAAGGAATTAAGAGGGGGAAGGGGACTAACTATCTCTCTAATACAGAGTCTAAGGGGAGGTTAATTATCTATAGTGTAAAGTGAATGCAATTAATGTGGGAAAAAAGGAAAACAACTTGAAAGGGCAAATTGATGACATAAATAGACATCTCAACAGAATGAGATTAATGCAGGAAAACAAGATGGTGTACATTAAAACCAGTTTCTAGATTAAATAGCAGCAAAGAGAAGGAGAAATGAAGCCCTTTTTTTTTACCCCATATTTGATGGCTAATAAATTGAAGCCAACTATAATTGAACCAACAATAAGTATAAGATGGAAAATGGTATATACGCATATGGAGATTTCATTTTTGAAACAAGAAGCAAGTAATCAATCAGTAGAAACATTGACAAATTTAATTGGAATAATGATTTTTCATAACTTTACAATACCAATAACAAAGAGATGGGTGTTTCAAAATGATCACTTTACCAGAAATTCAAGTCCAATTGAGATCAAATAAAGGTAGATCGTAAATTAAAAAGTAGGAAGATGTTGAAAATACAAAATTTATACAAAACCCACAATTAAAAAGCCCTAGAAGACACAAGAAAACCCCCACGAAAAAGGGAATATGAAAAAACAGTTCCAAAAAGCCCAAAATTAAAAAGCCCCAATTTTTTAAAAAAAATTAAATCGAAAATAAAGGAATCCCCAAACCACCAAATCAAATCCAAAGAGGTTAGAAAACCGAAACAGATCGCAATAAATTTCCACTTTTCGCATTAAATGCCCAATTTTGCTGAAACCGAAACAGAAGAGGGATCGAAAC
Organism: Puya raimondii; assembly: GCA_016920855.1. Classification (NCBI taxonomy): domain Eukaryota; kingdom Viridiplantae; phylum Streptophyta; class Magnoliopsida; order Poales; family Bromeliaceae; genus Puya; species Puya raimondii. The sequence continues at coordinate 41,498,705 of JABWPP010000049.1, read as the reverse complement.
CCATGAAATTGTAACAACCCGTCGTCATCTTAATCATCAGCATCATCACGATCATCAATAAAAATCGCACCTTTCCGAATCGAACCCTCACCGTCGCCGGCGATCTCCGCCGCGGCGGAGTCGGGACGGCACTCGGGCGGGTCCTCGAAGACGGATCGGGAGAGGCGCTTGTGGGCGAGGCCGATATCGAAGAGGATGACCCCGGAGGAGGGGTCGGAGACGAGGATCCCCTTCACGGGGAGCCACACGAAGAGCTCCTCCTGGGACAGGCCCTCGACGCCGCGGAGCGCGCCGAAGCTGAGGTTGCCGCGCACGGCGCGGTCGAAGTAGGCGAGGTCGACGCCGTCGTACTTGGCGTAGCAGGGCTGCGAGAGCTCCACGTCGAGGAGCCCCGTGTCGGCGTCGAGGGAGAAGTTCGCGACCCCCTTGGGGAGCAGCCCCCCCGGGAGCCCATGCGCGCGGAGCACGTCGTGGATCGACGCCTCCGAGTCGGAGTCGGAGTCGGCGGAGGAAAGCGTTCCTAGGGTTAGGGTTTCGACGACGACGAGGACGAGAAGGAAGAGGAAAGGTGAGACCTTTCCCATTTGGAAAATGGAGAGAGAGAGAGAGAGAGAGAGGGGAAAGGGGAGGGGATTGGTGAAGGGTTAAGAAAAGGGTGTGAGAGAGAAAGAGAGAGAGAGAGAAAGAGAGAGAGTATATAGAGTTATAATAAAGGAAAATGGGGTGGATAATAAATTAAATAATATAAATAAATAATATTAAATAAATAAATAAATAAAATATGAATGAATAAATGAGCATGTGAGGTGGAGCCCCTCCAAAATGAGTAGAATAAATGAACGAATAAGAAGAAGGGGGGTGAGTTTGAATTTGACAGGGTGTGTGTAGTGGTGGGGTCACCCATACATAAGGGAATAGCTTAGGTTGGTATTGGCACAATTTGTTAAATAACCAATATTGTACCTTACACTATAGTAATATATAAATTAGATTTTTTCAAAAAAAAAAAAGGCTCTTTTTTAAACAAAAGTTTTGCTTGAATTTCTTGGATTGATTAAAATGATTGATAATTAAAGATAACAATAAGAATATTCTATAATTATATATTAAAATATACTATCTGTATATTTTTAAACTAATAAGTGTACATCTCACATCTCACTGATTTATAAGTTTTTATTTTATTTTACTAAAATTTTTTAAAAAATTGTAAATATTAGGATGTATGAGATATGTGAGACTTATGTTTATATATAGAGGAGTACAGATAACATTCTTCTTATAAATTTAAAATTTATGTTACATATAGCACTGTTGTTGTGAATTTATGTTCTATTTGGGGTGATGTGGGGGATTTTCACAGGCTGGGGAGGAATCATGTCAGCGAAGCACAGAGTGGCAGTAGCTGAGTGAGGGATGCACAAATCAAGGAAAAAAAAAAACTTAAAAAAAATAAATAAATAAAAATAAAAATAAAAATAAAAAGCCTTTTTTTTTTTCTTTTTTTTTCCTGTTTTCCCATTGACACCAAGCCAAGAGACAGCTGAATCCTCTGGGGTGTTCTGTACTCTGCTCTCTCTCTCTACATTCTCTCTCTAATCAGTGGGAGACAAGCCTCAATCTATGGGCTGTATAATAAAAAAAAATCTGGAATAATAATATTTAGGGTTGTGATACTGGGAGATCAAGTAGATTGATCAAATTTACTGAATATAATAATAACTAATTCTTTAGTTAATAAATGGTGATCAGGTTCGGTAAAAATGTAGGATAATGATATTAAGAGATAAAGATATTAAGAGATAAACTGGATATATCTGATTTACTGAATTTGGTCAAATTTGATTTGTAAATTTGTGATCAGATTCGATAAATCTTTTTATCAACAATAATATAATTAGCTCTGATAATATCAATATCTAGTTAAACTTCTAAGTGTACGGGTAGTTTTTTTTTGAGTTAGTATGGCATTGCAGCTTAGTTCTTGTACTTTTCACTAAATTTTATCTACGAAAATTTCAAATATATTACAGTTATTATTATTTCTAACGGTTCGAAATATTCTTACTTTTTTTCATAAAAAGATTTGACATTTTGTCTATGAATGTATAATACATGTGAAATTTTAGTTTTTGTAGAGAATTCATTTAATAAATACAACCTGTACTGGATGAAAGCATAGTAAAATTGACATGAGTTTATATAATTTTCATTCCTATATTCTCTTAAGCTTTAGGAAAATGAAAATAATCATAAATGCAAAGAAAAAAAATCAAGAATAACAATCTTACAAAATCTATTTTTCCTTGTCAAATTTCCCTTTTTTTGGTTGAAAATACTTGTGTACCACTTAAACTGTTTTTTTCTAAGAAAAATGTACAAGTTCAAACTTAGTACTAGTAGTATAGTGCTAATATCAATGAGGAATAAATTGTCCAGCCCAAGCGGCTAAGGAAAGCATCCAAAAATTAAACAAAGCCATGTTGTTCAATAGTTAACATAGAGATGTGTGAGTTGTTGTTGTTTAATTGAGAAAGCAATAGCACTTTGGGCAATAGAAACCTATAGAGAAAGCCAACCTATCATAGACAAGGAGAATAGCTATCAAATACCCACCTCATTTTTTTTATGGGATAACTTCAAATACCACCTCTGTGGTTTCGTGCTTTCTCACTTTAGTGCCCTGTGGTTTAAAACGTATCACTTTAGTACCCTATGGTTTGTTATTCTCTTTTTGTTATCTTTTCGTTAATTTTTTCGTTAAATTAATGAGAAAGTTAAAACTACTGAATAGTAAAGTGAATATTCGATAAACTATAGGTGAGATATTTAAAATTTTTCTGTATAATTTAATAAAAAAATAACATAAAAATAGAATAACCAAACCACTGGGTACTAAAGTGATACGTTTTAAACTGCACGACACTAAAGTGAGAAAATACGAAACCACATGGGTGGTATTTGAAGTTATCCTTTTTTTATTGATTTTTTTTTTTTTTTTAATTGTGGTTCAGGGCTCCAAGCACTAAAAAAGAAGAGGGATTCTAATTTGTGCTACATCTCATGTGGGAACAAACCCTTCTTCTCCCTAATGATACACTTTAGACATCAATCATTGAATCCTTATATTGTTATTTAATCCCTCCACATCCTATTTATTCTTTACTTGAATGGCTTAGCTTGTCATAATTGTCCTTTGGGTGAGATGGAGAGGTTAGGCTTTTCATATGCATGTCCCCTTTCTTAAGGATGCCATTATTATGTATATTCATTCTCAAGCACCCCCCACCACTTTAATCCTAATTATTTGCCACAAAACCACCTTATTTGCTCCACCAAACTTGTGGGGTCTTTTGATCCACCAACAACAGTGTTAACGGGTCGGATTGGGGTCATGGAACACGTATTTTCAGTATCTGATATCGAATACGAGCATACAAATATAACCAGATCTTGAAATGGTACGATTTGTGTCGAATCGGGTGGCGGGTTAGTGGAACAAATGACACTCCAGGTTAAACAAATCTCAAGCATTAGTAAGTAGTAGCTCACTACATGGGGACCATAAGGAATAGCCATAATATTATTTCTTTAATATTAAACAAAATGGTACATCTCGTGCGGCTACGCCGGCTAGTGGGCTGAGTTATTCATAATTGCAAAAGATGAATGCATTAATGCTAGATTTACCATTGATTCACTTTAAAGTTCAAAGTTAACCCAGTAAATGTGACATGAATTCCTACCACATCAACCTACTTGTACACTAAATTGAACTATTTGCGACATTTAATAGGCTATATTTGATTTGAACAAGATAAGAAAGTAAACTCGAACTCTAAACCGAACAATTTGAGACCTTTAATAGGCTACATTTGATTCAAACAACACAAAAAAGCAATCTCTTATTTAAAAATGCCAGATTTTGGGATTATTTCAGATCAATAATGCACAAGAATTATGAACATAGAGAGTGCAAATGATTTTATGCATTTTATATGAAGCTCGTAATAGAAAATAGTTCTATAACAATCCTGTGAAATATGCTTCTGAGTAAGACCTCACTAGGAACTCAAAAAACCCCAAAATTCACATTTCCCTTTTTTAAAAAAATCTAACTTACATTAGGCTATAAGAGATTATTGACAAATTTAAACAAGTAGATGGATACAGTAATTTACAAATTTATAGGGATACATACAACAATCAATGTGGGTTCTGTCACTGTGGGTGGTTCCTCTCAGGTGATTTTGTGAGGTAATTTGTTGGCTCGCCCTGGCCGACGAATATTTCATTTTGTTCGTTTGAACTGAATATCTATTGCCTGACCTAAAAACAAAAACGAGAGAAAAGAGATTATCATGTAAAAAATAAGTGTAGGAGTACAATATGAGTGACTATTCATTTAAGAAAATGTGAATCGTAACCATGTGACCATGTGAGTGCATGGGGCAATAAACTAGGAGAAGCACACATCATACCAAAATAACTCATGTATTTTTGAAGATATAGCCCCCGCAAATATCTGAAATTGCATAAATTCATTGTAAAGTTGGTATTTGCATGTGCAACCTTGAATTACCTTGTTTATTTACGCCCATACCCCTTTGGAATTGGGGATATCAATGCAAAAAAGGTTTTGTATATAACCCCTATGAGGTGGATGAGTGCAAGTAAATGCAATTTTAAGGAGCACACATAAATTCCAACTATGCAGAGATATTTGAGTCAGTTGGCATATTTTCCGGGTATAATTCACAAAACTACTGACTAGTCCTACGGAAGAAAATATAATTGAAAGAGGTACTTACCTTTTAGCACAAGTAAATTCACTTGAAATAACATCAAAGCTCCTGTCTACTGGCTCAAGTTCAATTCATGAATCCACGTTAACTGTGCTATGAAGTCTGCATTTGTTTCATGTACCGTAAAGCCGATCGCAACATCGCTCTCGCCTTTCTATCAGGTGCACATCCTGATGAAATCATTTCTTCATAAACAGCAGGAACCTGTTGATAGCAAATGAAGTATATGTTTAGATCTTTCGCCTTAATCATATAGAATTTAGAAAAATACTTCAAATCGTAAAGCATTTACTAGTCATTGTTTTGTAATCATACAGGATGGGCAAAAATTCAAAGATTTTTTAGTTTCAAAATTAAAAATTATAGCTATAATTGATGCTTTAGCCAAATAGAAATTAGTTGGTGGCCATAACTGGTGAGATATAATAAATTAGGAAATGGAAGCAGCGAATGGATACACTTGAAATTTAAGACCTAGAAACAAGTAGTTTCATAAGGATGCAAGTAAATTACTAGATTGCTCAATCAATTTGAATTTGTAAACTAAATCACTGTGAGCACCCTTAATTTTACTTTTGTCAAAAGACTTCAGGCATTTAACATGTTGCATAAACTCTCTACGCAGATAAGCACTGATGCATATAAGGGATTCAGTTTAAACAAAAATAAACTCAACAGTTCGTGACAATATATAGAATTATGTTCCTTGCTACATTAGTGAAAACATTACATGAAAGTAAACCATTCTTGGGTACAAATTGACATTTTTTATTTTCCAGTAATAGTGAGGATCAAAGTCGTTACCTTTTCAAACTTTTCAACACGGATTAAAGCTTTCATGAGGGTTGTGTATGTGACAACATCTGGCTTCAGATCCTAAAGGTATAGAATAATAAGAAATAGAGAATAACAATGTAATGGTAAGAAAACATTAAAAGGGAAAATTAAATACATACATTTTCCTTCATGTATTGCAATACAGAAAAGGCTTCAGCATCTCTTCGATCCTCACCAAATGCATTAATCAACGAGTTAAGGACTAATACGCTAGGTTCTATGCCATCTGCTCTCATGACCTTAAATGCATTTATTGCTTGGTCTGCTAAGCCCTGGAAATAGAACAAGTTTCAATTTATAAGAGTGGCAAAAAATACTTCAAAAAGAAGTCTCAAGTAGGATGATCAGGATCTTTTCAATAAATCATCTGATACAATATAAACTCTGCAGGACAAAAACTGTAAGTTAAATACTTGGATTAAAAAGCCAGCTGAAAGATAAATATAACAAAATTTAACTCCTGCATCAACATTCCTTCCTCGCTAACACATGATGGAGTACCATGTTTCTCATCCAGAAACTGGACCAGTATTTGAAATCAAATAGGCCGAGTATCAAGAGCAAGATAGAAAGTTAACAATGGGCAAATTAAATTGTAAGCAATCTCTAGAGGAAGTTCTATTGAGAACAATGCAGGGAATTGCAGATTGACAGTGTTTTAAGAGAGTCTACTCGCTATAACAATACAATAATTAGATTTAATTAAGTGTTCATATGTGTTGTGCTTTGTCCAATGGCAAAACTAAGTGATTAGCAAATTACGGAATGACCATCCTTCAGATTTTCTATCCTCAAGTTATATAAGGTAATTTATTTAGTGACATTACTTAGGTGCCGTCTCTAATATTATCGACCAGCTCGGCCAGAACCTTTAATGCCTGCTTAGTTGTTTAAGAGTATCATTACACAACAAAATAGCCAAATACAATGATCAAGTATTGCACACTCTGTGTGATACATCCTGATCAATGAAACCAGTCAAACATTTCAGTTTCAACCATGGAGCACAGATTAGGACATCAAGCAGAAAAATAAGCAGTAAACCTCTAAGAACGATAAAAGAAAATGATTGAATATTCACTCACTCTCTGTGCATATGCATTGACCAAAGCATGATACATTGTGGGAGAAGGCATCATCCCATCTGCTTTCATCGCCTCCAAGCACTCAATCGCCTCCTTGAATCTCCCTGACTTCCCATACACATCCACAAGTGTGGTATAAGTGATTACATTTGGCAACAGTCCTTGTTCTTTCATCTTCTCCAATGTCTCTTTCACCTCGCCCCACTTCTCCTGCTCTCCCAACGAATTAATCACAATGTTGTACGTTGTCGTCCCAGGTGGGCAGCCACTCGCCTGCATTTTCGAGTGAAAACGGACTTGATACGGATCAAATAGTGACCAAGCCATATTTATATTCATATTTCTCCTCCAAATAAGAATATGGATATAGACACTGAAAGGTTTCTAGTTTTGAAAACCATTTTTGTATAATATTGAAAGGAATAGGAAGGATATTGGATATGTTCATATTTGTCGCAAATGTATATAGTATGATAGAATATGTGTACTATACCAGGCATTATATACAGCGTAAGTTACAGAAATGCATGGAAAAAATACGTATCGTTAGACAACTATATTAGATTTTTAATGTTTAAATCAACCGATATCCGGTAATTATTCACATATAGAGTACTAAACTTCTACTCAGATATGAAAAGCAGACAGGATAGATATAATCATCCAACTTACGTTGAACCCCTACCTGCATTTCCTCAAATAGCTGCAAGGCACGGTTGTGACGCCCTGCCTTGCAGTGCGCGTCAATGATCGTGTTCCACGTAACAACGTCCGGCTCGATCCCGTCGGCCCGCATCTGGTCGAACGCATCCAGTGCATGGCGAAGGCCATTGTACTTTCCAAAGGTATCAATCATCACATTATAAAAGTGGCGGTCAGGGCTGATCCCATTTAATCTCATTTCCCTGAGCACGGCGAACGATTTCTGCCACTCTCCTTTGTCGCGGAAGCTGGCGAGGATGCGGCTGAAGATGTAGGAGTTGGGGCGGAGGTCGTTGGCCTCCATCTCTTTGAGCAGGATGCGGGCGCTCTCCCACCGGCCGGCATTGGTGTACGCGTCGATGAGGAGGCTGTACGTGGCCTCGTCGGGGCTCACTTCCCATTGGGACATTTCGTCGAGCACGTGCTCGGCGCTCTTCAAAGATCCGATTTTGACGTAGCCCTTCAGTAGGGCGTTGTAGGCGCGGGTCCGGGGGCGGATCTCGCCCGCGTGGTAGAACTCGAGGAAGATGGCCTCGGCCTCGGCGACGCGGCCTTCGGCGCCGAGGGCGGAGAGGAGGGCGACGACGGCGGAGGAGCGCGGGGTGAGGCCGAGGGCCTGGGCGGCGGCGAGTATGGCGAGGGCTGCGTCGGGGTCGGCGGCGCGGGAGAACGCGGCGACGAGGTCGGAGAAGAGGCGCGCGTCGGGCTCGAGGCGGAGGGCGCGGAGGTCGGCGAGGAGGCGCGCTACGAGGGCCGGGTCGGGGGGGTCCGGGGAGCGGAGGAGCGAGGTGAGGATGTGGGAGTAGCTGGGGAGGTCGGGGAGGTAGCCGTAGGAGCGGAGGAGGGAGAGGAGGCGGAGGGCGAGCGCGGGGCGCGAGTCGAACGCGGCGGCGGAGAGGAGCGAGTTGAGGACGAGAGGCGACGGAGGGTCCGAGTAGGAGTGCGGATGATGATTAGGGTTAGGGTTAGGGTTAGGGTTGGGGGTTTGGGGGGAGAGGGAGAGGAGGAGGGAGTGGCGGAGGAGCTGGGAGCGGGAGAGGGAGTGGAGGAGGGAGGAGAAGAGGAGGTCGAGGGAGAAGCAGAGGCGGTGGCGGTGGAGCCAGGGGACGAGGGCGGCGGCGGCGGGGAGGGAGGAGGGGGAGGAGGAGAGGCTCGTGAGGAGCGCGTGCCAGTGGTGGGCCGGGACGGCCCGGTACGACTCGGCGAGCCGGAGCTCGCCCGGGTCGAGCAGGGCCGGCGCGCGCGAGGAGCACGTGAGGGAAGACGCCACTTCCGCGGACGAGAGGAAGTCGATGAGGGGCCCGAAGTCGTAGCGCCGGAGCTCGGGCGAGAGGGATAACTCGGAAGCGGAAGTGGCGGAAGTGAGGGGGAAGTGGCGGCGGCGGTGGTGGAGGTGGAGGTGGGGGCGGAGAGGGGAGAGGAAGCGGGATGCGGCGGACGTCGGCGTCGGCGGCGGAGGAGGAGGAGGGATGAGGAGCATGGTTGGTAAGGTGTGGTGGGGAGTGTGGATAGTGGAGCGAATTATCCGGTTTGCTATTTTGGCTCCTCCGTGTCCCTTCCTTTTCGGGTAAAAAGGTGGAGAAAAGGATAATTTCATACGTGGAGAGAAAAAAATTAGTTTACTGATTTTTAAGATTAAAAATAACTTTTAGCTGTTTTTTTTTATAGAAAGTAGAAAAAAGTTACAGCATTTAATTTTTTTATTATCTTTTTTATCTCTTTCTATTCCATAATTTACTTCGCAGTTATGGAGAGCAAAAGCAATTATAGTATTTTGAAAATGTAAAACTATATATATATTTAATTTACAGTAAACTAAACAATAGAAGTAAGTATTTTTAGTTGAAAATAATTTTACCGACTTCGTTTTTGGTAAAAGAAACAAACCTTTTGCTTCTACCAAATACAGCTTTAATTTTTCTACGACTACAACCAAAAAGAGTTTGCAATCTCTACAACTCTCAGCGAACGTTTAGAGTTCATTATATTCTTTTTTTAGTTTTTAGAAAAAAATAAAAGGAAATAAAACAAGCAGGAAAAAATTAGCATTCAAATGAGTATGTTGTAAGATTAAAACCCATTACAAGTTGTAAATTTAGTATTGCGTAGACTTTTATAATACCTTTTCTAGTATTACTTTCCAGTCATTACTAAATTAAATAATATTTCATCCCAAGAGCACGGATAATATGTCCTAAATTCTATTTTGAGTTTGTTTCTATTTTTGCTTTCAGCTGCAGTTGATTGCATTCTATAGTCTGGTAGCGAGGGTACCTAACCAAATTATGCAATTGCAGCTCTTTGCATGGTATTTCTATAAATATAGAAAAGCCCAAAGCAAAACCACCTCTAGCTTTGATTTCCTTCGGTGATTTTGGCTAAAGCCTAATTCAATAATACGGTGGCAAAACCTTGAAATTATTATATTTATACACTACGTGCTTCTTTGGTGATAACCGCTATTGTAATTTTTATAGTATTGAAATAGAAAAATAAAAATAAAAAATACCTTTTAAATTTTTTTACACTTTTCAAAGCATAGAAGCGCAGCTTTTAACAACTAAACACTAAACTAGGAGTAATTCAAACTTGAAACAATACAGCCCAACCGACCGTCCCTAATGCAAGTGACAAAAGGCTTGATGATTGGTACCCGAGGTTTCGAGTTCGAATTCTAGTTGATGCACATTTCTAACTAAATTTATTTAAAAAAAATAAACGAAACAGATAGCGTGTTATCTCTCAAAAAAAAAAAACAGAAACAATACAGCCCATACTATTTTTCAACCAATGACTTGTATTTCTCATAGAACGTGAATGGGAGGGCCCAACATCGAAATTTTGTATTGGTTCATGATTTGTTGGGTTGGGGCTTTAGGTGGGTCGTACTGGGCCTAGTCCGGTCTAGAATAGGAAAAAGAAAAAGAAAATGAATGGTCCACGTAGATAATGACATGGCACTCAGCTAAGTATCCACGTGGGATCCATCACGTGGGTAATCCACGTCATTTTATTTTAGTCGCGGAACAGATCATCAGCCTCCTCCGAAATCCTCGGCTCGTGGCGGTGGCCGCGCCACGAGGCCCCGCTCTCGCTCCACCTCATATATGTTTCTCTCCTCCCCATAAAAAAAATAATTTTTGATATTTAAATATTACCCACCAAGTATTAGTAGTAACGTATTCAAACATCTCCTTTATTTGATTTATTCTATTCATTTTTTTGAAAAAAAAAAGGAATAGATGCTTTGTGGTGGGGCCCCAGAGAATCGTGTGACTCAGGTGGGACGCGCGAGGACCGGCCCCACCAAACGCAGGGCGGAGGCGCCGCCACGTTGGACGCGAGGGATCTCAGACCCGGGAGTCGCGAGCCACGTCACCCGAGGGGCGAAAATATCCGCTCTCGGGGCCGATGCGGCCGCCACGTGTCGCTTTCTGAATCGGACGTCGAGGCCCGGGGAGTCGCGGAGGTCCTGTACGAGAGACCCCACCTGAAATGACCAAAATGTCCTCTCACAGTGCGGCAATACCAGTACGGCGCGAGACGTCGAGGGTAATATCGGTAATTCGGAGGATAAAGAGAGGACGAAGCATCCGATGGAGGCGTTATCGTTGTTTCCGATTTCTTTTCCCGTTTTCTCCCAAACTACACGAACCAAACGATCGAGAGAAAATTGAGAGAGAGAGAGAGAGATGAGAGGAGAGAGGAGGGAGATGAAGAAGTGCGAGCTGTGCGATGGGGTGGCGAGGATGTACTGCGACTCGGACGAAGCGCTTCTGTGCGGGGGCTGCGACGCGAAGGTGCACGGCGCCAACTTCCTCGTGGCGCGCCACACGCGCGCGCTGCTCTGCCGCACGTGCCAGTCGCCGACGCCGTGGCGCGCGGCGGGGGCGCGCCTCGGCCCCGCGGTGTCCGTGTGCGAGCGGTGCCTCATAAGAGGCGGAGGCGGAGGTGGACGGGGAGGGGGAGGGGGAGGGGGCGAGGAGGGAGCGGAGGAGAGAGGAGGCGAGGTCGAGGAAGCGGCGGAGGAGGTGGCGGAGGAGGAGGGGGAAAACCAGGTGGTGCCGTGGGCGCTCACGCCGCCGCCGCCGACGGAGGAGACGAGCTCGTCCTCGATCAGCGACGCGGGTGGGGAGGGGGACGAGGAGAGCACTCGGAGTTGTAATCGTAGATCGACGAACAAACGGATGAGGCATTGCTCGGATCTCGATTCGCAGGTAACATTATAGCAATCGATCGATTCATCTCTTGTCTTCGTTCTAGTTTTGCCCTAATTTCTGGGGATTGGATCCGTCGGTGATTATTGATTTGTTGTAGATCGTTAGTTTAAATGCTTGCATTTTTTGATCTAATTTCTAGGGTTTGTTTCCTATTGCTTGATTTCATTATTTTCGACTTACTCTTGTATCAAATTAAATATTAGAAAAATTGAGCAACTTCTTTTTCGATTTTTTTTTTAAAAAATTGTTAATAGGAACTAAAAACTGAGGTCTAAGTAACCAATTTTTTTTAGTAGCGTTTAATTTCATTCTATAATTGCCTAGTACGATTATTACATTTTTATTTTCTCCACAAATAATTGCAATTTTATGAGTTCCATCGACGTATTTGATGATCCAACGGCTCAGACTCACTCTCCAGGACGATCTTCTCCCCTCGTCCTCATCATCGCACCCTTCTCCGCCGTTGATCTCGGGTAAATCTACGGCGGAGGACGAGGCCACGTCACTCGCCGGCCCCCTTCTCCGCCGACGACCCGCAAAGGACCGCAAGAGGACGACGACCTCGGATCAACCCGGCTCTAAGCCGATCTCCACCGTTAACGTCGCCCAAAGCGTGGTGTACTGTCGAGAAATCTCAGCCGTTGATTTTGCGTCCTCGCGCTCCCAACACCCTCCGATCTAAGTGAGTCCTCTTGGACCTTATTCGTTCCTAGCAAACGTTATTACGACCTTACTTTGTTTCATTAGCTTTTATTTTGTGGTGGTGCTTGAATGGTGTGGCTTTGATTCATAGGGACCTCCCAATAAAATAAAATAAAATAGAATAACAAAAAAAAAACTTTAAAAAGCTACCCTGTGGTATAAAATGTTACTGTCTTATGATGTGTAGTATATATTCTCCTGCAGTTTTTAGTAGAGGTAGTAAAATGCTATATTTGAAAGCATATTATTTTGAGATTTGCATTTTGTGGCTTTGTTATTACATGATTTATGTAATATAACAAAGTTCTTAATTTTTTAGACAAATTCTAATGGAGAAAATAATATAAAATCAAAACAGGCAAAGTATTGTACTTCATGTATGAATTATATAATTGCTGCTACCCTATGCCATCAGGATTTATTTTGTAGGTTTTTTGGGAAAAAGCTTAAAAAGTAGACTGGAACAAAACTGTAATTTTCTTAAAACCATACGGAACTAAACTGTAACTTTTATTGGTTTTTCTAATTTTCAGAGAACCATTTAACTAGAATCAAGGTTGTGAAAAAACGATTATTTTCTTTTGCCTGTTCCATTGAGAAATCTATATCTATTCATTGAAAATGAATTACAGAATCTGAGTCTAAATCAGAAAACCTCCTGGTGATTAAACTGCTGGTTCGGGGACGGAAAAAGAAGTTTTTGTTCCATGTCGAACCAGTATTTACACGAAAACACTGATTACTGAGACTTATACAAAGTATTTACACCTGTATTTACTAAGTTGACCAATCCTACTATGTCATATACGAGCCAGGCAACTTAGAAATGTAGCACACAATTGTTGATCCGCATGTCGCTCTTTGATTGGAATTGGTCTGATAGACCTGTTCAGTGTCGATTCTAATTTTGATGTAATTAGTATACTTTCATAATTTCATTCCAAACGGTCACATGTCCACATAGTTGGGTTGTGTCGTTAGCAAAGTAGATATAGTTTGGTTGGTTAAGATAAAGAGACGACTCCTTATTGGTTACCCTTTTGATTTAGATCAAGTAAGTGGACTTAAAACTTTTGGATTTGGTGGTTTGGAATTAGTAAGCATGGAGTTTGACGTTGATGAATTAAAAGGAGGAATCGCTCTCTTTTTCTCCTTTCATCTTTTTGAATGGGTCTGCATCATATTCTATCCACTAAGGGGATAGTATAATAATAAATCTTTGTTTAATGCATGGTATAATAATATATCTTTGTTTAATGTATTCTTAATATATGGCCCAGCGTGCCGAACGTGGAAGCAAAGCTTATTTATACCTTACGTATAAGACATAAACAGCTGTTGCTAATTTCACTATCTATATATCTTTATCGTAGTTTCCCACGGAGCTTGTGAAAATATCATATTCATAGATCCCTGAGAATTAGGGGTGGCAACTAGCATTGGTATTCTATCTATTTAGAAAATTCACGAAGTTTTAGGTGCTTCTTGTGGAAAAATGAACTAAAAAGATACTATGAGGAATATCTTATTTAGTGAAATGAAGCATTATTCTTTTCAGGGTATTATTAACCAGGAATATAGGGCATATTTTTGTGAGTTGTGTGATGGTAGTGATGAGATAGATTCGGAGATTTTCGAAGACTTGAGAGAGATCTATAAGTTTTTTTATATAGGAGATTTATGTGGTGGGCGAATAACAATAGTGGCATCTTTGATTGCTTGGTTACAAAATTCCTCGTGTCAAAAGCTAGAGAGAGAGAGAGAGAGAGAGATTGTAGCCTCTAATAAGGTTTAGAAGTTGACTGGTGCGATGGTGATGTGGATCATGGGAAGTTGGGAACAAGTCATCAGTTGGAGGAGATTTTTTCTTTTTTAACTATTCTTTCCCTAGGTTTATTAGATATGAATGGTCCCAATTAAGTCGCAATTTGTGGCTGTTGAACTTTTTCTTTTTGGTTATGGCCCTTAGTGTAAAGTGGAAAGCATAAGAGTTGCTTAGTTGAGGCTTAATTGCTATCTATGCTGATGGAAGGTTGATCTTCATGGCCCATTTTGATAGCGCGAGATGATTATCGTTGTAGTCGTCATCTCTCTTTCTTATCACTTAATGCTTCAAAACTGTGCATCCATGTTTGGACCAAAAGTTTTTTTTTTTTTTTTCTTGAGAGAAAGTTAGCATGCTACCCGTTTTGTTTATTTCTTTTTAGAAATAAACTTAGCTGGAAATGTGAATCAACTAGGATTCGAACTTGGAACCTCGGGTACCAACCACCAAGCCCTTTGCCACTTGCACTAGGGATGGTCGGTGGACCAAAAGTGTTAATATGCACAGAGCAGGGTTTATTAAGGACAGAATTGATTTTCAAGTCTATTCTTTCAAAAAGCACCACAACAGGCACCATGGGAGGGTAAAACTGAAAACAATGAGAGAGTTAGTTGCAGTTAATCTACTGCTAGCAAAATCTGTATTAGCTCCGTTGGTCCAAACTCTTTAATAGTGGTTCCTTTTTACGATCTCATACTTCGACTTTTTCTATTTTATTTTTATTTTGTGAAAGTTAGTTATATCTGCAATGATCCGTCGGCTTCAAAGAAACTCAGAAAGAGCTAGACCCTCAACATTAGTCACATAGTCATAGAGAGGATGCTAGGAGAGTTACCCTGGTAGATAACTATCTTTACAATGTCGAGTCAACCCTCAACTCCTTAAATGCACTTAACCACCCTGTTTGACTGCCCCAAATCCTGGAGTTTGAAGAACTGGAATTCTAGTTTTCATAAATCCATTGTTTCATACAATTAGTTAATGAGAATTCAATTCATTCCGAAGGATTTGATGGAATTTCGTATAATACAAATTATTCTTATTCAAATCCAATGATTTGAGGCCAGATTTGGTGAGAATTCATTTGCTCTTAGTTATATTTTATCAATAACCCCTTGATACTCCTCATTTAGTTAGTTGTAATATTATTTTTACTATATAGCTGAGTATAGAATAAGAAAAGTAATCACATTGAAATGATTTCTTGTCTTTTACCAAACAACAAAATAGAATAGAATTTAGTTGAACTCCAATTTAATCCAAATAAAAAAGTTTATTTCTAAATTAATTCAACTGAATTCTTATTATCTTAATTCCGTCAAATTCAATTGAGATTTGTGCCAAACAAAGTTTACATCTAATAACTGTATATTCCTTTAATGTTTCTTTTTGTTTTTTTTAAAAAAATTTCTTACTCAACCTGCTTGCAAATTCTTGTTGTCGTTGCAGATGAGGTTGGGGTTGCTGGTATCATCAATAACCGCAGAGAGAAATACTCAGCTTGGTTTTTTATTGGACTTTCTTAATCAGAGTCATCATTAGGATATATCTCTATATGCATACACCTGACACAGAAAATATTGATACCATTTTATGGAGCAGCTAACCATAGTAATACAACCATTTATGTGTTTAATGTAGGAATATTCACAAACCTCTTGATTTTGTTTGTCTAAATGTGTCAATCTTCTTGTATGAAAGAGATCCTCAGTGTAGGGAATGTAATCAGTACCTGGAATGAAACTTTTATTTTTCCCTCATCCCTCAAATTTTAATACCTTTTTTTTTTTTTTTTTTTCCTTTTGGTTGAAGTGGATTACCTGTAGCTTTCATGTCCTACAAATCACAGAGATTGATTGCTAGCTTTACTTATGTTTCTCTGCATCTAGTCAATGAATATAAAATCTGAGAATATATAATATAATCCATCTTTCCCGATAATTTTGCATATCACCCTCTGCATCTAGTCAGTTGAATACAAAATCTAAAAGATACAATACCCATATCATATTATCACCTCACAACCATCACAAGATACAGTTGGCAAATGTTTTGAGAAAGAGAAAAGGCCTCATGTAGTCCTCTGAGATTAAATGGCTCCAATCTAAAAAATAAATAAAAGCTACGTAAGCTGATATGATCTTCCATGTTTCACGACCTGCTATGCATAAACTACAATACCCTGGGTGTTTCATTCTCATTGATCGTTCTGTATAATACCATACTACATCACACCACTAGATCTCAACAAACAATAGCTATTCCTTATTTTAGCATTGAATCACTCTCGACAATGTTATGTAAAAAAAAAAAAAAAGGGGGGGGGAGACCTCTTCGCAGGAACTGTATTAACTTAAATATCAAACATTTTACAGATGGTCCATAAAGCAAAATTAGATGCGGCATGAAATTGTTGGTGGGCTTTCGCTATCTGCAAAGCTCCCTCCCAACATTTATGACCACTTGGGAGCTCTTTATCTTAAAGTGACTTTCAGGTTAGCCCTACCCTTCATGATTCATGAAAGATCAACGTGTTGCCCACACAGCTGCTCTAGTTCTTCTTCGAGAAGTTGCAATAACTTCGCTTTTGTTCGCCGGTACACCCAGCCCTTTGTTGCCGAGTCCCAATCAAACCTAGCAGGTCCGCTGCATGAAAAGAAGTTTGCATGCAATCACTGTAAGGAAATGATAAGAGGAAAATACTTCCAGGTCAGCGGAAAGTAAGCAACATAGTATTCTGGAGTAGAAAAATAGTATGTCACATGTTCTTGGAAGTGAACAAGATCTTAATATAAAGACCCAAATTATATTAAGCATGACAAAAGCTACATCTGGTGGACAATAATCTGATGATGGCCTGCTAGGTGTGATTTCTATCATTCCGTCAAAGGCAGGCAATACCATAGCTTGTAATAACAAGTAGAATTTCCCTACTCCACTTTGAAAAGTTTAAAGTAAGAAATTTGCAGAGATCCCCTCAACTATAGGCCAATGTGAAATAGGCCCCTGAACTTGAGGATGGGGCTGCTGTGGTGTCACATGCTAGACTTGGTAGTCGCACAGATTAACTTAGAAAGTGGCGCGTGTATTACATATGTTACTGCATATGCAGTGCGCTCCTTTAAAAACGCTACCTTGACTGCACCAAGTGATTTGTACATCAGGACTACCCACCATAAAACATAGTGGGTAGCTATAAGGATGCTACTTAAGCGATTAGCTAATTGAACACTAGGACGTCAAATTCAATATGAAGGACATAGCAAGTTGTTATTTAATTGTTCACTGTTCCATAACTACATCTCTTTTTTCTTACATTAACTTAACTCCAAAATAAATACTGTGTCTACAGGACTCGGCATCTATTCACAATTTGAGTTTCGCAAGCAATGGAGACTGTGAAAGGTTACAATATAACATAAAATGAATGGCAAATGTTATCCACTTTACAGAGTAGCAACCTCAACCACCAACAAAACTTGCATCAGAAATCGCTCTAAAATTAGCTGGAATTTGATTCCAGTTCAGACTATGAAGCCATTACAGGAGACATCTAGGCAACAATTCGACACGAGAATACCCATCTTCGACCCAGCATATTGATTTCAAAGATTAAGTGAAGCACATGGTTAATGCTAACGCACAAGACAAAAATAAGAGCTTACTATAAGTTTTCGTCAAGAACATACCTCACAGGTGAAGATAACCAGATTTGTCGGTTTGGTGTTTGCTTGTTTATGACATATGTTCCCAAACTCCCCAGCTTTAATGTCAAAACTTGATTCTGCAAGATGTACAATAACCATACAATTTAAACAAACTACACATTGCAGCTAATTATCAAAAATCGAAGGATTGCACATCATCTTACCCCATAGTCTACATCAAAACCATCCATTTGAAGGGAGTCACCATATTCCTACCAACAGAAAAACATACATAGAGATCGATGGTGCTTAAACAAAGAAGCCTCTCTCAATTACACACGGATAACCAATTATTTCGAACAAATGGTGAGGCATAATTACTAATAATATCTTCGATCATAATGCCTACAACAAAAAGCAACCAGTATTGTACTCTAAAGCGACATTGGTAGCTACATAACGAGAATTACCTCAAATTTCTCTTGCAAACTATGTATAGTATCATCAGCAAGCCTATGGAACTCCTCCTCCGGCATCATAGATCTGCTACCAAATTAAATATTATTCAAATGCTACGCAAAATCGAATACACCCCAAAAACTCGTCTTTTTTTTATTTCTAAAAAAGCACATACAAGTTATAACAAAGGAAAAAAAAGAAACAAAAAAAAAATCAATTCTAAAAAAACCCCATTTTCACTACCAATCGTACCTTTCAACACTAATAATTCCAAAGCGAGCAAACGAAAAAAAAAAAAAAGAAGAAAGAAACCCTAACACTTCAACATGGAAACAGAAAAAAGTTAAACCTAACCTGGAGAAACATTCTATCTACTCACCGATAATCGATTGCGGCGGGGGCCTGCGACTCGTCGATATCCGACGCTCGCGAGGAGAACGAAGCCCTCGAAAGAGTTCGCGACGAATCGATCCAATTCGAAGCCCTAGAAGGGGCGACGAGGGCTCCATCTCCGCCGACGCGCGGTGCTGTGGAAGCTTCGCGAAGTTGAGGGACGCGGAGGAGAGGGGAGGAGGAGGCGGAGGAGGAGAGAGGAGGAGAAGAGCGAAACCTCGCGAGTAATTGGCGTCGGATTAGAAGCTTCGAGGAGGAGGAACACGCCATCGTCGTCCGTACCCTGAAGAAAGAGAGAGAGA
Source organism: Puya raimondii (assembly GCA_016920855.1). NCBI lineage: Eukaryota > Viridiplantae > Streptophyta > Magnoliopsida > Poales > Bromeliaceae > Puya > Puya raimondii. The sequence goes on along the minus strand of JABWPP010000049.1, from coordinate 41,479,725 downwards.
GAAAGAGGAGCTTTAACAGGGGAGGTGAAAATGAACAGGTACCCCCTCAACTATATATAAATTTGAAGTAGATCACTCTACATTTTTTTAAAAAAAAATTAAATTATTTTTGCCTGCTAAAATTTAGTTTGTGTTTAAATTTATCAATTTTGAATGACGTTTTTCAGCTGATAATATTGTGAAGTTGGCTAACTAACTCTTTATGGCTGATAGCTAGTAAAGTTATTGGTTTTAACGAATTTCTAGTTTAATTCAGAATATAATTTAAATCATAGTAATTAAAAAGTTAAGAGGAACAATAAATAGAGAGATTATTTCAACACTCTTTGTTTCAAAACATGTTAAAGTTGAAGAGGTCATCATAGATAAGAGCTTAAATCATAACTACATTCAAAGTTGAAAACAAAAGATCTAATTTAATGCTTCTGCTCAACAACACAACAACAACAACAAAAAAAGGCAGCTCTGAAAGGTTTGTAGGGATCATTTAAACGAAGAAGTAACATGAGCAATAATCACCCGAGCCCGGTGGATATTTCATCCACCCTCTAATTTCTCTAATTTTCAGATCCTGTTGAGCCCAGTGAACTCGGCCGAACTAGGCCCCAGCCCATAAAAACTGGACCTGTTGGGCATTTTTGCCTAATCCGGTCAAATTTGCTCGGATCCGGCTATTTGTGCTTCTTCGAATAGATTTACACAAACAACATTTCCACAGAAACTTTGGCTAAACCAAACACGGCCTAATCTACCAGAATAGCAAAGATTCACAAAAGAGCCAAAAGCACTGCACATGCCACAAAATCCTATAAAAGCCGAGAATAAAACACAAGTTCTTCACTTGCCACTTCAAGTTCGTGTCCGTAAAGCAAGAACTAAGAAACATTTAAAGGTAAAACAGATGGTATCCCGTGAAAGGGGCGAGGTTTTCAAACGGCGTAAAATGTATTGACAAAGCAAAGCAATAAGAACTTTGGATGCACCACCAACGAACTAAACGACAAAGAAGAGACTCATCAACCATCGAATTTATGACAGAGTGAGAGTTGGCAAGGTAAAATGGAGGATAAAACTAAAAAAAGTAGCACAATTCTTCGAGTAAACAGCAGAGTCCCCCAACAGAAGCCTCAGCTAGTTTATCCACCACCTCCATCTGATCATTACATTCTTTTACTTCCTGCGACAAACAAAAAGGAACAAATAAAAAAAAAAATGCAGAGCAAGAACCACAGCAAATTGGTCAAAACACCAGTTGTGCTAAAGCTTTTTTTTTTCGGTTAATGAGAGAGAGAACAATCAATAACTTTCAACAGTCAGAAACAAAGTAGAATTAAATAGACTGCATGAAACTGAAAAAACAATATGCAGGATGCAGCTTCATGCCACATTACGGAGGCAATTGAAAAGGAAAGAAGGGAGTAAGTGAATCAACTGGAAAGCTTTATAATCCAAATTATGAGTTTTAGCAAACAATGTGATTATAGGCAAGAGCAAAGCCATATGGGAGGCAGAAGTATTGTTATTTACTCTAGAAGCTCAAAGTAACAATGACATAGGCAACTAAAAAGCTGAGTACTGAAAGGACAAACTAAGTCTAATAATGTGAAAACTAACCACAAAGTTTGAACCAGCAAAATGTAGTCGCAATCATAATCCTGGGGACACGTAAGGCATTATTTATGTTTTTTGGTTTTCTTTCCTCAAGTGCTTTGCAACTGAAAGCCCTAGGGATGGACTGCTCCATTCTTGTTACTGTTGGTTAGTTTGCAAAGCAATCTTTTTGGGGGGAGAAAAACAAAGGAAAAAATGTCACAAATCTTCTGTTGTCAAACAAACCCCATAAAAGCAGGGATTACAAACAATCCACAATAGCAAAATTGAGTAGGGCCATCACCATTTCCCGCTCACCTATAATCGCACGAAAAAAAGCAAAATAATCTAAAATCAACCCAAAAAATGTTGACCCCTGAAATATAGTGGTACTAGTAAGAGAGGTTGGTTGTTAGGCATGTCTAGCAGCAACCAACAGCTGACAATATAAGTACTTTTATAAAAACAAAAACATCTTGTGATATGCTACTACCATATTTTCTTAATATTCTCACCTGAACTAAAGAGGACCATTGCTGTAACCCTGAATTCCCATCAACCATCTGCAAAAGCCACCATAATTTAAAAAAGTAAAGGAGCTTTGCTTCAAATCATCAGACATAAATGAAAGTTTTGCTTACTAAGCAAAGTTTAAGCTACCATTTATGGCTTCTCTAGGTCTACAATAACAAACTTCAGCAGCAATCAATTGACTATTTGCATCTCATCTATGTCACCAACAAGCAAAAGCGCAAAAAGGAGCCATTACCAATACAGAGTAAGTGCAGATACCAGAGCTTAATTCAAGAAATACAGGAGATACTACTCTTGAATCGCAAAAGTACTAGCAAAATTTAAGTAAAGCTCCTCAACCACTGCACACAGACCAGGAAATAAAAGGAAAAAAAACCCTCCAGAAACTCAAAATCACCTCCTGAAATTCATGATCTTCTCCAAAAGCAAGAGAGAAAACATATTACCTGTCCACATATAAGTAATAAGTACACTATGAAACAAGTTAAATATATCTGGTCACAACAATGTCTAATGACTCATCCAGTCACTAAAATTCATACCTAACTCTTTTCTTCGCTACCTAGTTTTATACTTTTATCACAGCAAAGTAGCTTTCAGTACCAACAGAATAAACATGGGCAGAAATTTTTGTAATAAAAGCCTAGAGACTATCCAGCACAGCACTAAGCTCCGATCAAAAGAGCAACTCCAGAGAAATCACTCTAGAATTGTAACTAAACATCTTTTTACATATGAAGATGTTTAGTTACAATTCTAGAGTGATTTCTCTACCCTCATGCTAGCTTTGTAGTCTAACCCACAGAAGCCAAATGTAAAATTGAGAAACCAAATTACTCAAAACTTTCCAACTAAGAAGATAAGCAGCACTTCCTAAATTACTCACAAATTCAAGTTTCTCAAGTCCCCAAAACTTGCTAAGTAGATTTTGCGGCAATACTTAATTAATCAAAGCTCGAGTCTCTCAAAAGCCCAGTAAAACTTGAAATATGCTAATAATATTTTGACGATAAACGTGACGTCTATGTAAGAATCAAAATAGACTCAAGTTTAGAGAGCCAAGTACATTGTACTTGCACATTCAACTAATGCATATAAACCGCATTTAAAATTTTGAGCAGAACTATTAAAATCTATTCTCAACTAAGGGCCCTAGAAAATCCTAAGCAAGAAGCACACATGTTTGAGCTAATTGGACTAAACTAATTAATTTGATCTTTTGAGACAAATAAAGACCACATGGACGTCCTTATTTGCATTAACCTTGATCTTAAAATTGATGACTCATGCCATTTTTTCGTGCTTCTATCCATAACTCCTCCAGATACTTACTAAATCAAGGAAAAATTCAGATTCTCAGCACTTCATACATAGATCCACAAGTGCTGCTTTAATCATTTTGCTAATAGAAAAAGGATATTTTGCTGACGCAACTCACCGAAGACACAACATGATGCAAGCAATGATTTTTTTTTTTTTTTTTTTTTTTTTTTTGCTGCACATCTCCTAAGACCATCGTCACCAACACTGCCACATTCCAATAAAACAAAGAAAAGACAACGTAGAAAGGAACCTATTTATAAACACAGAGTATGCCTGGTTAATGTGTAGATATCCACTGGTAACCTATTCAGATCTGAACCTATTAGTAATACAAGCACCTGGACAACCCTTACTTTGCATAAAACATCCTAATCATAAACAATGAAACTCCTAATTAGGTCACCAAGTAGCGTTTATACTGTTCCAAAACTCATCCGTAGAAATGTGGGAAGAAAACCAGAATAAAAGCTTATCGCTCCAATTTGCCCATGTATACTTTACTTCTCTATAACAATCACCACACTATAACAAATCAGGAGATCATTTGTATCCAAAACGACCGAGTAGTAAGATCATTTAACAAGATCGTATTATTCACGATAGCTTCTCCTGGCTCTTCGAACATCAAGATCAGATCAGTATCAAACATCACACGAAACTAATTCTACCCAAAGCAACATCAGATCAACATAAAAGATCACATGAATTGAGGGGAAATTTTGAGAGAGAGAGAAAGAGCCCGAACCTTTGTGGTCTTCGGAGACATCGTCCTCCTCCGGCACCGGATGCAGCTCAACGTCCGGCTTCTGGCTCCCAACCGCAGCGGCAGAGCTCGCATCCGCCGTCCCGGACGCGGGCCCCACCCCGTCATCGGGGAAGCGCACGACGACGACGGGGCAGACGCAGTGGTGGACGCAGTAGTCGCTGACGCTCCCGAGCCTCCCCTTGCTGGCCTTGCGCGACGCCCCGAAGCCCCTGCTCCCCATGATCACCGCGCTGAGCCCTAGGCGCTCCACCTCCAAGCAGAGCCTCTCCTTCATGTCGTGGTCCTTCACGATGTGGATCTTGAACGGGATCTGCCCGTCCACGAGCGGCTGCGCCAGGTCCTGCGACTTGGCGACGGTGAACGCATCGAAGTCGTCCTCGAGCTTCTGGTGCGACTCCTCGGATTCGGCGTCCGCGGCGGCGGCCGCGGCGGAGACGGAGAGGTCGATGGAGCCCCAGTCGGCGCCGTAGAGGACGGAGGTGGGGCGGACGTGGAGGAGGATCACGGCGTCGCCGGGGCGGAGGTAGTTTTGCACCGCCCACTTCACGGCGTAGGCGCTCTCGTCGCTGAGGTCGACGGCGATGGCGATGCGGCGGTGGGACGAGGCGGAGGGGTTCGCCGCCGCCGCCGAGGAGAAGAAGAAGCGCGGCGACGACGTCTGGATCGCCGCCGCCGCCGCCGCCGGAGACGGCGCCTTTACCGGAGGAGGCGCCGGAGCTTGAAGTTCGGGCTTCGGGGGAGCGTCCATGGCGGTGTAGGGTTTCTAGGGTTTTTTTTTTTTTCCTTTTTTGGGGCGAATTCCTGGTTAATTTCTTTCTTTTTTACTTATTTTTTCAGTGCTTCTGTGCGGAGACGAGGAGTGGCATGGTTTCGGCCGTTACACAGAGAAAGGGGCGTATAAAATGATGTATTCGGGAGTGAGAATAAACAAATAAGAATCTACGGGAAGGACGGTGGATACTTTCGTATTATTATTTTTTATTAAGATGTTTACTTAATTTATTCTAAATTTTTTTAATTTAATTTTAATTCTCGTTGAGTTAAACAAAAAACTTTATTAATTTTAAAATATGGTTCTTTTTTTTCCCCTCTCTCTACTGAGAGTATGAAATGAATTCTACATATTCATGGTCTATTCAAATAGCACACAAATTAGCATCTTCCTTAAAATCTTACTAATATTTTTTTATTGCAACATCTATTAAAGCTTATTCTAGCTTTCTATCATGATGTTTGGACAAAAAATTGTTCCTAAAGTCAAGGATGAGTAATTTCTCTATTCTAATAAAAAATGTATATTTAGATTTTTATCATTTAGCTAGTATATAGTGAACAGCTTTTATGGTGCTGAGAAATTAAAACATCCAAAAAAAAATTAGAATATAAAAATGGAAGCTTTAAGCTACTAAGTCACACATTCTTCGAGACTTGTAGAAGTACTTAATAATAATAATAATAAAAAACTAAATCCAGTGGAAGATAAGTTTGAATATATGTCTAAATAGACCCCTAGTTTCAACTCTTCTTTATTTTTGTTTTATTAATTATTAATTTATATATATTCCAATTATTGATGTATAAAGATCCATTGCTTGATCACTAAGGTAAGGTTTCTGTCATGGGTAATAAGGTAGCAAGAATTGGGCCAGGTAGTGACAAGATAGCCCCTACTTTAGGCTCGAGCCCAGATCAAGCCCTTCTTCGGCCCAAAGCCCAAACAACATTGCTAGAAATTATGGATGGATTGGGCCCTTTTTACTAATTGGGCCCAATGCCATTTACATGGGCTGGGCAAATCAGTGGGCCGGAACGGCCCATTAATACCCCATCCAATGATTTAACAGATGAAAAATGCAAAAATTTTCATGATAATAGCTCCAACATATTTTCATGAGGTAAAGTGCCCAGGAAAAAGTTGAATTAGGAGCCCCTTATTCAATCTTATTGGATCCACTCTACATTTACTGATCAATACGATATTGAATTTCAGGTAAAAAATTTCTAATTAGAAAGACTTTTAAGACATAGATGCAAAGTGAAACATATGACTCACCGAAGAGTCTCAATGACAGCTTGCTGAGGGGCTTGTTAGTACAGTTACGCTCTGAAACTAATAAAATTAACATACAAATCCCTTAACAATATGACATTTTGGAATGGGTCTATAAAATTTTTATTGATTAACAACACCTCAACTTTTGCCTATTTTGATTTGGGCTTATCCACCAAATTTCATTGCTTTTAACGGAAGTCTATCTTATTTCTTCTTAGTAACTTATCCAATACATCTACTCTTACATACAAAAAAGACTATTTGTTATCAGTTAGGCGAAAAAAAATAAAAGGAGAGGAAGGGAGATGCAGATCAATTCTATAATCTCTACTACATATATTTTTCTCATCTGCAGTGCAACTTATACAGATGTTTCAGTTGAAGTCATTATTTGTATGACCCTTGAGAGCTCCGCTTGCACCCTGCTCTGCATCAGATGATACATAATAATACATGCCCGAGATCTGATCCTCCATTAAGTTTTGAAGAGACCTTGGAATCCGCGGCACGTTCACCTCCAGAACCCCTTCTAAAATCTGCACCACCTGCCCCATTGTTGGCCTGTCCATCTCTGCATCCTGAATACACCAACAAGCCACTCTAGAAGCCCTTTTCACCTCCTCCAGATCGGCTTCGCCACCCAATCTGCTATCCAACAAGCACTTCTCGTCGCCCTCGATCACCTTTTGCGCAGCCCATGAAGGATAATAGCACTTACTCCCCTCCTCAAGGTGCATACTATTCCTCCGACCGGATATTATCTCGAAAAGCATCATTCCAAAGCTATAAACATCCACTTTCGGGCTAATTGGTAAGCCCGAGATCCATTCAGGAGCTAAGTACCCGATCGTCCCCCTCATCGTCGTTAAGACCCGGCTAAAATCTCGACCGATAAGCTTGGCCATGCCAAAGTCTGCAACCTTTGCTGTGAAGTCGGCATCCAAAAGTATGTTATCCGGCTTTACGTCGCAGTGTATGATGCATTCTCGGCACGCCTCGTGAAGGTACGCTAATCCCCTCGCAATTCCAAGAATTATTCTATAGCGCATGTCCCAGCTTAGCATGATATCGGAGTCCCTTTTAAACAGAACGGAATCTAGGGATCCGTGCGGCATGAGCTCGTAGACCAGAAGCCTTTGGCTTCTCTCACAGCAGAAGCCGCGGAGGCGGAGAAGATTAATGTGCTGGATGGCTCCAAGAGTACGCACCTCCGCCTGGAACTGCTTTTCGCCCTGTCTGGATCCCTCGAGCTTCTTCACAGCTACCTGCGTCGAGTCCGGAAGTGCTCCTCTGAATACCGAGCCAAAGCCGCCACCGCCAAGCTTCTCAGAGAAGTGCTTCGTGGCAGTCCGTAAATCACCGTATGAGAATGGAATCAAAGAACCCTCCACTTTGCTCACTATTTGAGACTTCCTCCAACGTCTGCACAACCAAATTAGTCCGAAGAGAACAATGACTACACCAAGTAGACCGCCGACTAAGCTTACTATAACAGCAGTTTTTACTTTGTGTGAATTGTTTGTACTGGGAAGATCAGCTGCAGCGAGTCGGAGATAGAGTGTATCACCTCCTTGATCACCACTGTATAACTGCTGAAGATTTTGAAGATTGGCCGTCCAGATCAAACAACTGTTATTAAAGGAATAAGCACTACAAGAGCAATTGTTCAAACAAGCCATTTCACACTCCTCAGCACTTGTAACCATTAATTTCTGATCCCCATTACTCGGCAGTCTCATATTAATCATCATAAGAAACCCATCTCTTTCTTCTTCCTCTCCTCTATTCAAGCTTGATTTAGTCCCACATTCCAACTGGGTTTTCCTTCTACACCCCGAATTCCAATCGTTTAGCTCCCATTCCTCCTCTAACGCTGGCGCAAACCCCTCGGGGCATCGACAAAGGCTCGGGCTTTGCAGGTCGCAAAGCCCAAAAGGTCCGCAAAGGGAGAAAACGTCACAACGAGATAGAGGTTGAGTAAACACTGGTTGCCACTCTTGGCTATTACTTAGCCAAAGAAATTGCTTCCCTTCCCCTGAAGAGTCCACCACAAAGCGAGTGATCACCGAACTATCTGTAATAGTATACATAGCATACTTTCTCTCTCGGTTGTCAATGAAGGTGAAGTTAAACACAGTTTGTTGTGCAGTTCCAGGAACGGAGGAGAAGTACTGGCCATTCCATAGCCCACTACTCCAATATACTTGAGACCCATTGTATAGTAGAACATATTGGTTTGATCCATCTGGGTCCAAGCTCTGAGAAAAAGGACCATGGGCCGGGTTTTCGGGGTTTTCCCAACAAGTGACGCTTTGATACTCTCCGGTAATCTTGTTAAACCCAAGCCATCCACCCGGCATCCAAGTATCGGTCGGATGGTTGAAGCTCTGCCATATGATCGATGAATTCACCTGCATCGATAGACGTGACATTAATCATATTCTATCTTATCTTTGTGTGTGTGTGTGTGTGCGCACGTGTAAAGATACCGATGTACAATAACAACGAAAAATAGAATAACATATCTCTTTTCTACTTATCATGTCCTATTTAAGGATAATTATTTATTTAACAAACGATACTAATAAGAGAGAGCAATCCTTCTATGCACTTTATTTTTGAATGTCGTTTATTCATTTTTATTCAATGGCTTCAGGTTTTGGGAACGCATTTTTGAAATCGGATGGGTTCAGAAACAGATTTTGGAATTGATAATTGGGTTCGAGTTCAGATTTTTGAAAACCCGACCCAAATATAACCCGTTGACATTGCTAACCATTATTTTTTTTACCAGTATTTAATTTTTTTAATTTTTATATTTAAAATTATATTTAAAATATTTATTATCTCTACCGGTCAAAATATTATTATGTTTAAACTTTTATTATCTCTAAAGGTTTAAAATTATTCTTAATCTTATTCAGTTCAAAGTGTTGAACCAAGCCACTTGATAGACTAGGTTATGGTTTGACTGGTCGAATCAGTCGATTCAATCTGATTTTTAAATCATTGATACTAACTTAATATACTGTTTACATCATTGATACTAATCCAAAATTTTTATATACTGTTTAAAATCCCGTCAGACTCGAATGCGGATTCTGTAATTGATAGTTGGGTTCAAGTTCGGATTTTTGAAAATCTGGCTCGGATCTAATATGTTGACATTGCTAACCATTAGTTCATAACCGTTACTTTTTTTTTAACCACTAATCTTAACATTTTTAATTTTTACATTTAAATGTTTATTTTCTCTTACGGTTAAAATGTCATTATGTTATAAAACGTTTATTTTCTCTAAAGGTTCAAAACTGTTCTCAACCTTTTTCAGTTCAAAAAATTGAACCAAACCGCTTGATACATTGGATTACGGTCTAACTAGTCGAACTAGTCGGTTCAATCTAATTTTAAGTCATTGATATTAACTTAATTAAAATGAATAATAATAGTTAGGAAGCTAATTGCAAACTAAAAGATAAGGAACTACAATTTTAAAAATCGACTAAAAATTGAAAAAAATTTAAAGGTAAAAATCAAAATCAACTTAACAAATCAAATGAATTAGACTGATCAAATTGATAAAATATACAAATAGTCTATATTTGTTCTATATCCATTTTATCTACAGTCGTAATTTTGTTTATTTTATTAAAACTCTATGGTAAAGATTTATTATATGTTTAAAATTTAAATTGTATAGTCTATATTTATTCAGTCGTAAATTTAAATTGCATTATATTGTTAGACTTATAGAAAGTTTCTAAAGGGGTGTAATGTGGGTCAAACCAGGCCGGCACGCCGGCAAGGCCCACATTAGCCGGGCTGAATCGAGCTAGGGGCCGGCCCGTCCCGGCCCGGTTCCAAATCTGGGCCGAGCCATGCCGGGCCGGTGTTATCAAGCCTCCGGCCTAGCACGGCCCATAGGCCCGGAAAGCACGGGCTGCCGGGCTGAGCCGTGCTCCGGACCTGCCCCTTAAGATTTTTATTATTTATTTTTTAAAAAAATATGTAAAATTTAAAATATTAACAATAAATTATTTCTATTTAAATTAATATTTCGATTAAAAAATTTAAAATATATAAAATTACTTATAAAATAATAAATATTTAATTTTTTTGAAAAATATATAAATATTATTAATTTTTTAAAAAAAGAATTGAGATGGTTTTTGGTCCAATGGACCAAAATTGTTCGCTCCTCCCAAGGTCTGCGGTGGAGAGCTCCCAGGAGCTCAGACGCTTTGGCGTTTGGGGTTCGGGCCGGTGCTGGCCAGGCTGGCACGGTCCAAGCGGGCCGTGGCGTGCCGGGCCACGGGCCGCTTCTCGGCCCGGCATGGCCGAGGCCCGTTTCGGGCTGGGTCGTACCGGGCCGTCGGGCCCAAAGGGAGAGGCCCAGCACAGTCCTGAAGTTTAGATCGGGCCGATTTGGTACGGATGCTACAGTATCCGTGCCATGTTGCAGCACGGCCTGAGACCGTGCTGTGGGCCGCCCGACCAGTTTTACATCCCAAGGTATCTATATATATATACGGTTTAGGTTCTAAACTTCAAATTTATTTTCAGTTTATATTTTAAATTATAATACATAATCTTATTATTTTAAAAATTAATTTTTACTATTAAAATTTGAATTAATTTAGCCCGTAAAATTCTATCCTAAGAATAAATTTGAATTATACCATATATTCCTATTAAATCAAATATGTAACCACATTTAAATTTGTTTAAATAGTGATACAAAATTAATATCAAAATTAGAGGAATTCTAAAGTTTCTTAATCATATTAAATATGTTGAATTTAAATATTTACCCACTTTCAAAAAAATTTAATTGGTGATACAAAATTAATATCTAAATTAGAAGAATTCAAAATTTTCTTAAACATATTAAATTATGTCTAAATTAGAGGAATTCTAAAATTTCTTAAACATATTAAATTATGTCTAAATTAGAGAAATTCTAAAATTTCTTAAACATATTTAATATGTTGAATTTGAATATTTACCCATATTCAAATTTTGTTAAATATTGATATAAATTAATGCCTAAATTGTAATTCTAAAACTCCATAAATAAATGTCTAAATTAGTGCAAAATTAATGTCTAAATGTGTGAAAGGGATATCAATCAATATCTTCTTTAAATTTTGCGATGTTCAATTCCAAAAATATCTTAGACATGAAGTTATCTTTTAACCTGCTAAAGAATAAAATAACATTTTTATTCCGTATTTATCAATAGTTAAGATTTTTTTTTATTTATAAAATTAAGTACCGAATCATTTCTCAATCAGAAAATTTATGGTCTACTTGGAGTAAAGAACCCTCAACTCTGATTCGATAATGAGCTTTGATTATCAATTCAATCCCTCTTAATTAACTACAAAAAGGAACTTTAATCCTTACACTGTTTGTGAGAATGAGATTGCTGCTATCGAGGAGAACCGCTGTAGTGGCGTTGGAGTTTGAGGGGGTCGAACTGGACGACCAAATCGGAGACTTGGAGCCATTGAGAAGCACTAGATTGCCTTGGTCTGAGATTTTTAGTTCTGCTGACGAAGTATTGAATATAGGGGCCTCTCTATTTGCAACCCAGATGATAGTTTGAGTAGGGAGTTTTTTGTACCAGATGCCTATGTAAAAGTTGTTGTTGGAGGTGGATGGGGAGAAGAAACCCAACTCAAAGTTGCCTTCTTTGGAGATCAGAGTTTGATTTCCAGAGAGAGATTGGCCCAAAGAGAGAGAATCCGTTGGTAAAGAGAGATGTGTTTCGAGGAAAAAGAAGAAGAAGAAGAAGAAGAAGAGAAAGGAGTGCAAAAAAGGAGGAAGAGAGAAGCATGGATTGCTTTTGCTATCCATTTGGGAAAACAGCATGCAAAAGTTGGAAACTTTGTTATGTATGCAGGAGGGAGGGTTAAAATATTGCCTCATAATTATATGTAAGTCGAGATACTCTTATATAATAATATACATGGAGACTCATACACCATAAATTTATTACTTCTTTACTTATCGCATACGCTCAATTCCAAAAAAGAAGAAGAAGAAAATCTCAATAAACAATAATAGCATTGAAATGTGAGATTAAAAAGAAATTGATAAATGCATGACAAAAAAAGACATGGATGCATGCATGCGGTATAGACATTAATTTGCCTTTTATCAATAATACACACAAAGACTTAAACAAAGCTCTTTCAAAAATTTATAAATTGTTAATATTAAATTTGAAAGTTTGAGAATAAAATAAATTTATTAAAAATTTGAGAAATAGTGATGTAATTTTTTTAAAAAAATTATAAAGAGGCTAGAAGCAAGCTCGGACCAGCTTTGGTCGGCACTTAGGGGCCGTTTGGTTGCAAGCTGTTGTAACTACACTGCAGTTGTAACTGCATGTAAATATAAATTCGGTGTTTAGTTTGATATATTTAACTCCAACTGCTGCAGTAGGAACTGCAGGAGGTGGTCCAACTGCAGCCGTTGGAACTACGCCCAAATTGGCCGCAGTTCCAACTGTAGCAGTGGCAGAGAGTAACTTTAAGCAAAATGTAAGCTTACCTCCTTAATTATTTTTTAAACAATTTTTTTTTTTTATATTGAAGGTAATCTCACCATCATATATATAAAATGATAAAATTTTAAAAATTATTTCTCAACTACATGCAACCAAACAAATTATTTGTAGTTGCAGCGCTTTTTACTACATCAAACCAAACATGATGCATGTAGTTACAATTGCTGTATTTTTAACTGCATGCATATTCAACTACACTGCATTTATAATTACAGCTAACCAAACGGTCCCTTATTTTATATTTTTTTGAGAGAAAGGTAGCATGTTACCCGCCTTGTTTATTTTTTTTTGAAATAAATTTAGCTGCAAATGTGAATCAATTGTAATTCGAACTTAGGATCTCGGGTACGAACCATTATGTCCTTTGCCCCTTTGCGCTAGGGAAGGTCGGTCAAACGGCCCCTTATTGGTCTTGAACTTGACACGCTCGATACGCTGAACAAGCTGCATTAATTAGACGTTCCGCCGACGCAAGCCCGTCTGATCTGAAAGGCATCCAACGGTCCAGATGAAACAATTCCTCTTCCCGCACGGTGGGCCCAACGTTTGCCCTCGGAACGACGGGATTGCGCCCTTCCCTACAGCTTTACTTGTACAAAGGAAGCTGCAACCGTCGACGTGGCGACCAACCATGGGTTACTTACTCTCTCACCCTTAAATTACACAACCAAAGAAAGGTAGCCACGTGCACAGCTGGAGTACACTACGCAGACACCCTTGTAGAAGATCTTCAACTTTCAATGAACGCATTCATTGGCCCCGTAAGAGAGGGAACCGAAATTCTAAGCGACCGAGATATTTGGCTCATGAAAAGAAACCACCCACACATATTCGCATCAGTGGCCCCACGCATTTGTCATGCATCATAATTGTAAGAACCTCTACAACCTGGGAGTTTCCAACGTTGTTGGTCTTATTACATGGTCATCTACGAATTCGAATACGTGCCGAATGTCACCGAGAATTACTTCTCATACTCAGTTAAGGATGACTCGATCACTTCACGATTTATCACGCAAAGCTTCGGTCGGATCCAGCAGTTGACCTGGGTGGAGCCTAATGAGGGTTGGATCCTCTTCTGGGCGCAACCGAGAGCTCAGTGCGAAGTTTACGCTCTCTGCCGACCTTTCGGTACTTGCAACCAGAATTCACTGCCCTTCTGCAACTGTATGAAGGGTTTTCGCGAAAAATATCAGAGTGATTGGAGTTTGGGCGATCAAAGCGGAGAATGCGTGAGAGGAAAACATAGCTGAATTGCGGTGTTCAGAGCTCGGCGAAGACGAAGAAAGATATGTACTATCCGATGGATAGTGTAAAGTTGCCTGATAATCCTCGGAGTTTAGCGCCGATGATTGTGAATCAGCTTGCCTTAACAATTGCTCTTGCACTGCTTATTCCTATGGCAGTGGATGTTCGCTATGGTATGGGGATTTGGTTAATCTACAAGAGCAATATAATGGAACTGGCGGAGGCGCTCTTTACCTTCGTCTCGCTGCTTCGGATCTTCCTAGCTCAAAAAGGCATAAAGGTTTGGTTGTTGGGGTAGTAATCCAGTGAAGGATAATTAAGTTTGAATATATGTCTAACTGGACCTCTAGTTTCAACTCTTCTTTGTTTTTGTTTTATTAATTTAATTAATATATTCCAATTATTGATGTAAAAAGATCCATTGCTTGATCACTAAGGTAAGGTTTCTGTCATGGGTAATAAGGTGGCAAGAGTTGGGTCAATTTGTGACAAGATGTCCCCTACTTTAGGCTCGAGCCCAGATAAAGCCCTTCGTGGGCCCATAGACCAAAGAACATTGTTAGCAGATTGGGCCCATTTTGCTAATTGGGCCCAATGCCATTTTTATGGGCCGGGCGTATCAGTGGGTTGGACCAAAATGGCCCATTAATGCCCCATCCATTGACTTAACAGCTAAAATGCAAAATTTTCATGATAGTAGCTCCAACAAGCTTTCATGAGGTAATAGTGCGCAGAAAAAAGTTGAATTAGGAGCCCCTCGTTCAAACCTTATTGGATCCACTCTACATTCACTGGTCAATACGATATTGAAATTCAAATAAAAAATTTCTAACTAGAAAGACTTAAGATTCAGACTTTCAAAGTGAACCATATGACTCACCAAATAGTCTCAATGAGATCTCATTGAGGAAGCTCGTTATTTAGTAGAGTTACACTCTGAAACTAGTAAGATTAGCATATAGATCCCTTAACAATATGACATTTTGAAATAGGTCCATAAAATTTTAATTGACTAACAACACCTCAACTTTTGCCTATTTTGCTTTTTTTGCTCCCTCCCACTTCCAACCAAAAAAGTTTGGCTTTGTAGTGAAACTACTGGACTTGTTTGAATGCTAGACTAGAGTACCTTATCTAATACATCTCCTCTTACATACAAAAAAGACTATTTGTTATCAGTTAGGCGAAAAAAAATAAAAGGAGAGGAAGGGAGATGCAGATCAATTCTATAATCTCTACTACATATTTTTCTCATCTGCAGTGCAACTTATACAGATGTTTCAGTTGAAGTCATTATTTGTATGCCCCTTGAGAGCTCCGCTTGCACCCTGCTCTGCATCAGATGATACATAATAATACATGCCCGAGATCTGATCCTCCATTAAGTTTTGAAGAGACCTTGGAATCCGCGGCACGTTCACCTCCAGAACCCCTTCTAAAATCTGCACCACCTGCCCCATTGTTGGCCTGTCCATCTCTGCATCCTGAATACACCAACAAGCCACTCTAGAAGCCCTTTTCACCTCCTCCAGATCGGCTTCACCACCCAATCTGCTATCCAGCAAGCACTTCTCGTCGCCCTCGATCACCTTTTGCGCAGCCCATGAAGGATAATAGCACTTACTCCCCTCCTCAAGGTGCATACTATTCCTCCGACCGGATATTATCTCGAAAAGCATCATGCCAAAGCTATAAACATCCACTTTCGGGCTAATTGGTAAGCCCGAGATCCATTCAGGAGCTAAGTACCCGATCGTCCCCCTCATCGTCGTTAAGACCCGGCTAAAATCTCGACCGATAAGCTTGGCCATGCCAAAGTCTGCAACCTTTGCTGTGAAGTCGGCATCCAAAAGTATGTTATCCGGCTTTACGTCGCAGTGTATGATGCATTCTCGGCACTCCTCGTGAAGGTACGCTAATGCCCTCGCAATTCCAAGAATTATTCTATAGCGCATGTCCCAGCTTAGCATGATATCGGAGTCCTTTTTAAACAGAACGGAATCTAGGGATCCGTGCGGCATGAGCTCGTAGACCAGAAGCCTTTGGCTTCTCTCACAGCAGAAGCCGCGGAGGCGGAGAAGATTAATGTGCTGGATGGCTCCAAGAGTACGCACCTCCGCCTGGAACTGCTTTTCACCTTGTCTGGATCCCTCGAGCTTCTTCACAGCTACCTGCGTCGAGTCCGGAAGTGCTCCTTTGAATACCGAGCCAAAGCCGCCACCGCCAAGCTTCTCTGAGAAGTGCTTCGTGGCGGTCCGTAAATCACCGTATGAGAACGGAATCAAAGAACCCTCCACTTTGCTCACTATTTGAGACTTCCTCCAACGTCTGCACGACCAAATTAGTCCAAAGAGAACAATGACTACACCGAGTAGACCGCCGACTAAGCTTACTATAACAGCAGTTTTTACTTTGTGTGAATTGTTTGTACTGGGAAGATCAGCTGCAGCGAGTCGGAGATAGAGTGTACCACCTCCTTGATCGCCACCGTATAACTGCTGAAGATTTTGAAGATTGGCCGTCCAGATCAAACAACTGTTATTAAAGGAATAAGCACTACAAGAGCAATTGTTCAAACAAGCCATTTCACACTCCTCAGCACTTGTAACCATTAATTTCTGATCCCCATTACTCGGCACTCTCATATTAATCATCATAAGAAACCCATCTCTTTCTTCTTCCTCTCCTCTATTCAAGCTTGATTTAGTCCCACATTCCAACTGGGTTTTCCTTCTACACCCCGAATTCCAATCGTTTAGCTCCCATTCCTCCTCTAACGCTGGCGCAAACCCCTCGGGGCATCGACAAAGGCTCGGGCTTTGCAGGTCGCAAAGCCCAAAAGGTCCGCAAAGAGAGGGCACATCACAATGAGATAGAGGTTGAGTAGACACCGGTTGCCACTCTTGGCTATTACTTAGTCAAACAAGTTGCTTCCCTAGCCCTGAAGAGTCCACCACAAAGTGAGTGATCACCGAACTATCTGTAATAGTATACATAGCATACTTCCGCTCTCCGTTGACGATGAACGTGTAGTTAAACACACCTTGTTGTCCAGTTACAGGTGAAGGGGGACCGGCCGTGGGGTTACCGAGCACACCTCAAACCCACACAGCACACGAGCGCAGCGGAAACAGGATCTTTCGTAGACGTAAGAGACGAGAACGATCGTAGAAAAATAAGCACGAGGATAACAAAGCAATAAAGAAAACAAGAGAAAACAAGAACACAAGATTTACGTGGTTCGGCCAACCATGAGTCGACCTACGTCCACGGGCAAGACCACCTCAATGCGCTCTTCGATTAATCCACGGCACACAAGTACAAAGGAGTAAGATTGGATTACAAGAAACTCTCTCTCATGAGCTCTCTACGTTTTCCTCTCAATTAGGGTATTTTTCAATGAAGCTCATAATGAGAAACCTCTAACAATGAGGCTCTAAACTCTAAAGATTAACTACAAGAGTTTATATAGCCCTAAAATTCTAATTCTAGTAGGAAACAATTTTAGTCTTCCATCCAAGTCCGATTCATCTCTAGTCACCATATATCCTCTTAAGAATCCTTTTAGGAATCCTATTAGGAATCCTCTTTAAAGTGATCCTAGAGAATCCCTAATCTTTTAGAACAAGATTAGATCCAATTAGAGTCAAACTCTATATATCGACTCGGAATATGGCTTTACATAATCCAACAATTCTCCCACTTAAAGACATGTGCCGAACACCATGAAACAATAGATTGGAAGTCTTGCCAAACTCCCACTCTCCTCACGTAGCTCCAAGACCGAGAGAAATAATGCTCCAATTGAACTTCTCTCGAGTCACTGGCTTCGTCAAAATATCTGCTGGATTTGCATCGGTATGAACTTTTAACAGTGAGATAAGACCCTCATCCACTACGTCTCTTACAAAGTGATAGCGAATGTCAATGTGCTTCGTCCGAGAGTGAAACGCCGGATTCTTCGCCAAGTGTATTGCACTTTGACTATCACAATTCACTCTCATCACATCTTGCTTCACCTTCAATTCTCCTAAAAGCCTTTTCAACCAAATAGCCTCCTTATAAGCATGTGCCACTGCTATATACTCCGCCTCTGTCGTCGACAAAGCGACTACGGACTGAAGCTTCGACTCCCAGCTAATAGCACCACCGCCCATAGAGAAAATATAGCCCGTAGTAGACTTTCTCCTGTCTCTATCTCCTGCAAAATCTGAATCCACATATCCGACACACTCCAAACCCGCAGAATCATAACAGAGTGAGAAATCCGCAGTGCCCCTCAAATACCTGAGGATCCACTTCACTGCATTCCAATGTTCACAACCTGGATTCGCCATATACCGACTTACTACTCCCACTGCTTGAGCAATGTCGGGTCTCGTACACACCATGGCAAACATAAGGCTCCCTACTGCCGATGAATATGGTACCCGAGCCATGTCGGCCTTTTCTGCTTCCGTATCCGGTGATTGCTCGGCCGACAATTTTAAATGAATAGGAAACGGGGTAGAAACTGGCTTTGCGTTCTGCATATTGAAGCGCCGCAGAACCTTCTCCACATAACCCTTTTGTGAAAGCCAAACCTTCCTATTCTTTCTCTCCCGTAGTACCTTCATCCCGAGTATTTGGTTCACGGCTCCTAAGTCCTTCATATTGAACTCACCGGCTAACTGAGTCTTCAGGGTAGATATCCGGCCTTTGCTATTTCCCGCGACCTCCATATCGTCGACATATAATAGCAAAATACAGAAGCTCCCGTCATTGTATCCACAGAAATATGCACAATGATCCGCCTCAAGCCTATCAAAACCCAAACTCACAATGAAGGAATCAAATCGCTTGTACCAACACCTCGGCGCCTGTTTCAAGCCGTACAACGATTTGTTCAACCGACAAACCAAATGCTCCCTGCCTCTTTCGACAAAGCCTTCCGGTTGCGACATATATATCTCTTCCTCCAGGTCACCATGCAAGAATGCCGTTTTTACATCCATCTGCTCGAGCTCTAAATCCATAATCGCCGCGATCGCCAAAACAACTCGAATAGTGGTAAAACGAACCACCGGTGAGAAGATCTCATCGAAGTCGATCCCCGGCTTCTGAGCATAACCCTTCACCACCAACCTCGCCTTGAATCTCTCCACATTCCCATCCATATCCTTTTTCACCTTAAACACCCACCGGCATCCGATCGCGTTCCTTTCCTTCGGCAAATCAACAAGTTCCCAGGTCATGTTCTTCCGAAGTGACTCCATCTCCTCCTCCATCGCGCATTGCCACTTTCCGGCATTGGTCGACTCACAAGCCTCCTTATACGAAGTCGGCTCATCTTCCTCCGCCAAAGCAACATATGCACTAATATAGTTAGCAGAAGGAGTAAATGAAGTAATATAATCATCATACCTCGCAGGAGGTCTAATGACTCTCCTAGGACGCCCGGAATCCGCTAGTGGCTCCACCGGTGAATTTGTATTTTCGGATGATTGCGGAGACTCCAAGTCCGGTTCATTATCAACCACCTCCTCGTCCTCTTGTGCTTGCTCACCTTGCACCTCATCGCGTGCTTCAAAGAGCTCAATTGGAACCATAGCCTCATCATCTTGCTTTTCCTTGGTGCCTTGAAAGGACCCTTCGTTGAAGACAACGTCACGGCTTACGACAATCTTGTGGGTAGTAGGATCCCACAATCGATACCCCTTAACACCTTTCGCGTAGCCGAGAAATATGCACCTCCGAGAGTTCTTATCCAATTTGGACCTCTTCTCCTTCGGTATCCACGCATAAGCGTCGCATCCAAAGACACGAAGATAGGAGTAGTCAACGGGCTTGCCGCTCCAGACTTCTTCAGGAATTTTCAGATCAAGTGATTTTGTCGGCGCTCGATTGATCAAGTAACAAGCCGTGCTTACGGCTTCCGCCCAAAATCTCTTGTCGAGTTTTGAAGTACTCAACATGCTTCGGGCCCTCTCCATGAGTGTTCTATTTAACCTCTCCGCTACACCATTTTGTTGCGGTGTACCGGGTACCGTGAGGTGCCGCTTAATTCCATGTTCACTACAAAACTCATCAAATTCTCTTGAACAATACTCCCCTCCGTTATCGGAACGTAAGCACTTAATTTTTTAAACCCTTTTCATTTTCCACAAGAGCTTTAAACTTTTTAAAAAATTTCAAACACGTCGGACTTCCGCTTTAGGATATACACCCAAGCCTTCCGAGAATAATCATCAATAAAAGAAACAAAGTAAAAACACCCGCCCAACGAACTATCGGGCGACTCCCAAGTATCCGAATGAATCAACTCGAGATGCGACTTACTTCTTTGATGTGATAGAGAGAATGATAAACTTCGTTGCTTTCCGTAGATGCAATCTTCACAGAAATCCAATGGCGCGGACTTATAACCCGGAAGAAGTTCACGGTTAGATAATACCTGCAATCCGCGCTCGCTCATGTGTCCCAAACGGCGATGCCACACCGTCGGAGACTCCACCTTTGCGCTTGCAACAACCGCTTCTCCCACTTGAGTCTCGCCCACCAATCTATATAGGCCACCTATTTGCTCTCCTTTCATCAACACCAAACATTCTTGACATACCTTCAAATGATCCTTCTCGCCGACGAACCTAAGCCCTTGTTTGCAAAATATTCCAAGTGATAGAAGACTTTTTCTAAGTGTAGGAACATACCGAACATTAGAAACCGTTCGAATAATACCATCAAACATCTTGATCCGAACATCTCCCACTCCAACCACCGGACATGCCGTGTTGTCACCCAAATAGATAACTCCACCATCCCATGACTTGTAAGTATGAAACCACTCCCTATAGGGAGTCATGTGGAACGACGCTCCCGAATCTAAGATCCAATGATAAATAAGATCGGATCTATCTAATGCGGACAACGCATCTCCGTCCTCCGAACTAGCCGACTTAGCATCCGCTTCGGCTACGTTACCTTCAAAATTGCTCGAATCGGATTTACCATCAACTCCTTTAACCCGGCAATCCTTCTTCACGTGCCCCGACTTTCCACAATTCCAGCACTTTACTTTCTTTTTGCCCTTGGACTTTGATCTTGACTTCCCTCGATCACCACGCTCCCTCTCGAAAGGTCTTTCCCCGTGCTATCATAGCCACCCCCGAAGAGCTTTCTTGGCTAGACTTTCGTCTCATCTCCTCGGTAAGTAATGATGCAACAACAACCGACTCCATCTTAAGGGTTTCAACGTGGCTCAAGTTCATAATCAAATTATCCCAAGATTCCGGCATCGAACAAAGTAAAATACTAGCTTTTTCTTCTTCATCGATTCTAACGTCTAGGGCCGCAAGCTTGCTCACTATAGAGTTGAATGAACTTAGATGCTCTTGTACCGGTACCCCGTCCTTCATCTTTAGATTGTACAATTGCCGTCTCAAGAAAATTTTATTCACCAATGACTTTTCTTCATAGAGATTCTTTAATTTATCCCAAATCTCTTTTGCGGTAGTCTCGGTCTCCACATTGAATAGCACCGAATCATCAAGTGCCAAATATATGTTTGCCAAAGTCATCTTGTCTTTCTCTTCAAATAGCTTATCCGTCATCCCTTCCGGCTTTTTCTTCTTTCCTTACAGGGCGATCTCACAACCATCTTTAATCAAGACTGCTTGCATCTTCAGTTTCCACAACGCGAAATTCGTTCCATCAAATCGAGGAACCTCATACTTCGTCGCCGTAACTTTTCCCGCCATCGTTTCACCGTCAACGTACTACAAAGAACCAAACGCTCTGATACCAATTGAAGGGGGACCGGCCGTGGGGTTACCGAGCACACCTCAAACCCACACAGTACACGAGCGCAGCGGAAACAGGATCTTTCGTAGACGTAAGAGACGAGAACGATCGTAGAAAAATAAGCACGAGGATAACAAAGCAATAAAGAAAACAAGAGAAAACAAGAACACAAGATTTACGTGGTTCGGCCAACCATGAGTCGACCTACGTCCACGGGCAAGACCACCTCAATGCGCTCTTCGATTAATCCACGGCACACAAGTACAAAGGAGTAAGATTGGATTACAAGAAACTCTCTCTCATGAGCTCTCTACGTTTTCCTCTCAATTAGGGTATTTTTCAATGAAGCTCATAATGAGAAACCTCTAACAATGAGGCTCTAAACTCTAAAGATTAACTACAAGAGTTTATATAGCCCTAAAATTCTAATTCTAGTATGAAACAATTTTAGTCTTCCATCCAAGTCCGATTCATCTCTAGTCACCATATATCCTCTTAAGAATCCTTTTAGGAATCCTATTAGGAATCCTCTTTAAAGTGATCCTAGAGAATCCCTAATCTTTTAGAACAAGATTAGATCCAATTAGAGTCAAACTCTATATATCGACTCGGAATATGGCTTTACATAATCCAACAACAGGAACTGAAGAGAAGTACTGGCCATTCCATAGCCCGCTATTTGAATACACTTGAGACCCATTGTATAGTAGAACAAGTTGGTTCGCTCCATCTGGGTCCAAGCTCACAGAATAAGGACCAGGGGCAGGGTTTTCGGGGTTTTCCCAACAAGTGACGCTCTGGTACTGTCCGGTAATCTTGTTAAACCCAAGCCATCCACCCGGCATCCAAATATCGGCCAGATGGTCGAAGCTCTGCCATATGATCGGTGAATCCACCTGCATCGATAGACGTAACATTCAATTGTGTTCTATGTTATCGTTTGTGCGTGGGTTTGTGTGTAAAGATACCGGTGTACAATAACAACGAAAAATAAAAGAACAAATCTCTTTTCTACTTACTTTGTCCCATTTAAGAGTAATTATCTATTTAACAGTCAATGCTAATCGGAGAGAGCAATCCTTCTATACATTTTATTTTGGAATATCTAGATATCGTTCATAG
This sequence comes from Puya raimondii, assembly GCA_016920855.1. Lineage (NCBI taxonomy): Eukaryota > Viridiplantae > Streptophyta > Magnoliopsida > Poales > Bromeliaceae > Puya > Puya raimondii. The sequence continues at coordinate 41,456,736 of JABWPP010000049.1, read as the reverse complement.
AAAGTTTGAATTGCACTATGCTGTTTAAACTTAAGGTTTCTATATACTGTTTAGGCTATAAACTTCAAATTTACTTTTAGTTTATATTTTAAATTATTATACATAATCTCATTATTTTAAAAAAGTAATTTTTACTATTAAAATTTGAATTAATTTAGCCCATATAATTCAATTCTAAGAATAAATTTGAATTATACCCTATATTCCTATTAAATCTATTATTTAACCACATTCAAATCTTGTTAAACAGTGATACAAAATTAATATCTGAATTAGAGGAATTCTAAAGCTTCTTAATCATATTAAATATGTTGAATTTAAATATTTACCTACTTTCAAAATTTTTGAATAGTGACATAAAATTAATGTCTAAATTAGAGGAATTCAAAAATTTCTTAAGCATATTAAATATGTTGAATTTGAATATTTACCCACATTCATTTTTTTCTAAATATTAATAAAAATTAATGCCTAAATTGTAACTTTAAAATTCTTTAAAAAAATTCTTAAATTAGTGCAAAATTAATGCCTAAATGTGTGAAAAGGATATCGATGAAAATCCTCTTTAAATTTTGCGATGTCCAGTTACGAAAGTACCTTAGACATGAAGTTATCTTTTAACCTGCTAAAGGATAAAATAACATTTTTATTCTTTATTGATCAACAGTTAAGATTTTTTTTATTTTTATAAAATTAAGTGCTAATCATTTCTCAATAAGAGATTTTATGGTCTCTGAGGAGTAAAGAACCTTCAACTCAGATTCGATAATGAGCTTTGATTATCAATTCAATCCCTCTTAACTACAAAAAGGAACTTTAATCCTTACACTGTTTGTGAGAATGAGATTGCTGTTATCGAGGAGAACCGCCGTAGTAGCGTTGGCGCTTGAGGGGGATGAACTGGACGACCAAATCGGAGACTTGGAGCCATTGAGAAGCACCAGATTGCCTTGATCTGAGATTTTTAGTTCTGCTGATGAAGTATTGAATATAGGGGCCTCTCTATTTGCAACCCAGATGATAGTTTGATTTGGGAGTTTTTTGTACCAGATGCCTATGTAAAAGTTGTTGTTGGATGTGGATGGGGAGAAGAAACCCAACTCAAAGTTGCCATCTTTGGAGATCAGAGTTTGGTTTCCAGAGAGAGATTGGCCCAAAGAGAGAGAATCAGTTGGTAAAGAGACATGTGTTTCGAGGAAAAAGAAGAAGAAGAAGAAGAAGAAGAGAAAGGAGTGCAAAAAAGGAGGAAGAGAGAAGCATGGATTGCTTTTGCTATCCATTTGGGAATAGAGCATGAAAAGATGAAAACTTTGTAATCTATGCAGGAGGGAGAGTTAAACTATTGCCTCACAATTATATGAAGTGGAGATACTCTTTATATAATGCACTATAAATTTATTAATTTTTTACTTATCGTATACGCTCAATTCCTAAAAAGAAAAAAAAAATCTCAATAAATAATAATAGCATTGAAATCGATAAATGCATGACATAAAAAGACAGACGCATGCTATGGGGTGTAGACATTAATTTGCCTTTTTATAAATAATACGCACAAAGACTTAAAGAAAGCTCTTTCAAAAATTTATAAATTGTTAACATTAAATTTGAAAGTTCGAGAATTAAAATAAATTTATTAAAAATTGAAGAAATTGTGATGTAATTTTTCCCCCCAAAATAAAAAAAAGACTTTATAAAGAGGCTCGAAGTTCGGACCTGCTGTGGTCGGCGCTTATTGGTCTCGAACTTGACACGCTCGTTACGCTGAACAAGCTGCATTAACTAGACGTTCCGCCGACGTAAGCCCATCTGATCTGAAAGGCATCCAACGGTCCAGATGAAACGAGTCCTCTTCCCGCACGGTGGGCCCAACGTTTGCTCCCAGAACGACGGGATGGCGCGCCGCCCTCTACAGCTTTACTTGTACAAAGTGAGCTGCAACCGTCGACGTGGCGACCAACCATGGGTTTCTTACCCTCTTGCCCTTAAATTACACAACCAATGAAAGGTAGCCACGTGCACAGCTGGAGTACACTACAAGATCTTCAACTTTCAATGAACGCATTCATTGCCCCGTAAGAGAGGGCACGGAAATTCTAAACGACCAAGATATTTAGCGCGTGAAAAGAAACCACCCACACATATTCGCATCAGTGGCCCCACGCATTTGTCATGCATCATAATTGTAAGAACCTCTACAACCTGGGAGTTTCCAACGTTGTTGGTCTTATTACATGGTCATCTACGAATTCGAATACGTCTCGAAGGCCACTGAGAATTACTTCTCATACTCAATTAAGGATGACTCGATCACTTCACGATTCATCACGCAAAGCTCCGGTCGGATCCAGCAGTTGACCTGGGTGGAGCCTAATGAGGGTCGAATCCTCTTCCGGGCGCAACCGAGAGCTAAGTGCGAAGTTTATGCTCTCTGCGGACCTTTCGGTACTTGCAACCAGAATTTACTGCCCTTCTGCAACTGTATGAAGGGTTTGCGCGAAAAATATCAGAGTGATTGGAGTTTGGGCGATCAAAGCGGGGGATGCGTGAGAGGAAATTAAACACAGCTGAATTGCGGTGTTCAGAGCTCGGCGAAGACGAAGAAAGATAGGTACTATCCGATGGATAGTGTAAAGTTGCCTGATAATCCTCGGAGTTTAAAAGTCGGGAGCGCCGATGATTGTGAATCATCTTGCCTTAACAATTGCTCTTGCACTGCTTATTCTTAAGGCAGTGGATGTTCGCTATGGTATGGGGATTTGGTTAATCTACAAGAGCAATATAATGGAACTGAGCGCTATGTCTAACTGGACCCCTAGTTTCAACTCTTCTTTGTTTTTGTTTTATTAATTTAATTAATATATTCCAATTATTGATGTAAAAAGATCCATTGCTTGTGATCACTAAGGTAAGGTTTCTGTCATGGGTAATAAGGTGGAAAGAGTTGGGTCAATTTGTGACAAGATGGCCTCTCCTTTAGGCTCGAGCCCAGATCAAGCCCCTCGTGGGCCCATAGACCAAAGAACATTGTTAGCAGATTGGGCCCATTTTGCTAATTGGGCCCAATGGCATTTTCATGGGCCGGGCGTATCAGTGGGTTGGACCGAAATGGCCCATCAATGCCCCATCCATTGACTTAACAGCTAAAATGCAAAATTTTCATGATAGTAGCTCCAACAAGCTTTCATGAGGTAAAAGTGCGCAGAAAAAAGTTGGATTAGGAGTCCCTCGTTCAAACCTTATTGGATCCACTCTACATTCACTGATCAATACGATATTGAAATTCAGATAAAAAATTTCTAATTAGAAAGACTTATAGATTCAGACGCAAAGTGAACCATATGACTCACCAAAGAGTCTCAATGAGAGCTCATTGAGGAGCTCGTTAGTAGAGTCACACTCTGAAACCAGTAAGATTAGCATATAGATCCCTTAACAATATGACATTTTGAAATAGGTCCATAAAATTTTTATTGACTAACAACACCTCAACTTTTGCCTATTTTGCTTTGGGCTGCTTCTCCAAATTTCATTACTTTTAACCAGAATTCTATCTTATTTCTTCTTTGCCTTTTTTTTTTTTTTTTTTTGCTCCCTCCCACTTCCAACCAAAGAAGTTTGGCTTTGTTGTGGAACTACTGGACTTGTTTGAATGCTAGACTAGAGTACCTTATCTAATACATCTCCTCTTACATACAAAAAAGACTATTTGTTATCTGTTAGGCGAAAAAAAAAAAGGAAAAAAAAAGAGAGAGAAGGGAGATGAAGATCTATTCTATAATCTCTACTGCATATATTTCTCACCTGCAGTGCAACGTACACTGATGTTTCAGTTGAAGTCATTATTTGTATGCCCCTTCAGAGCTCTCGCTTGCACCCTGCTCTGCAACAGATGGCATATCATCATACATGTGTGAGATCTGATCCTCCATTAAGTTTTGAAGAGACCGCGGAATCCGCGGCACATTCACCTCCAAAACCCCTTCTAAAATCTGCACCACCTGCCCCATTGTTGGCCTGTCTATCTCTGCATCCTGAATACACCAACAAGCCACTCTAGAAGCCCTTTTCACCTCCTCCAAATCGGCTTCGCCACCCAATCTGCTATCCAACAAGCACTTCTCGTCGCCCTCGATCACTTTTTGCGCGGCCCATGAAGGATAGTAGCACTTACTCCCCTCCTCAAAGTACATACTATTCCTCCGACCCGATATTATCTCGAAAAGCATCATTCCAAAGCTATAAACATCCACTTTCGGGCTAATTGGTAAACCGGAAATCCATTCAGGAGCTAAGTACCCGATCGTCCCCCTCATCGTCGTTAAGACTCGGCTAAAATCTCGACCGATAAGCTTGGCCATGCCAAAGTCTGCAACCTTTGCTTTGAAGTCGGCATCCAAAAGTATGTTACCTGGCTTTATGTCGCAGTGTATGATGCATTCTCGGCACTCCTCGTGAAGGTACGCTAATCCCCTCGCAATTCCAAGAATTATTCTATAGCGCATGTCCCAGCTTAGCATGATATCAGAGTCCTTTTTAAACAGAACGGAATCTAGGGATCCGCGCGGCATGAACTCGTAGACCAGAAGCCTTTGGCTTCTCTCACAGCAGAAGCCGCGGAGGCGGAGAAGATTAATGTGCTGGACGGCTCCAAGAGTAAGCACCTCTGCCTGGAACTGCTTTTCGCCTTGTCTGAATCCCTCGAGCTTCTTCACAGCTACTTGCGTCGAGTCCGGAAGTGCTCCTCTGAATACCGAGCCAAAGCCGCCACCACCAAGCTTCTCTGAGAAGTGCTTCGTGGCAGTCCGTAAATCACCGTATGAGAATCGAATCAAAGAACCCTCCATTTTGCTCACTATTTGAGACTTCCTCCAACGTCTACATAACCAAATTAGTCCAAAGAGAACAATGAGTATACCAAGTAGACCGCCGACCAAGCTTACTATAACAGCAGTTTTTACTTTGTGTGAATTGTTTGTACTGGGAAGATCAGCTGCAGCGAGTCGGAGATAGAGTGTATCACCTCCTTGATCACCACTGTATAACTGCTGAAGATTTTGAAGATTGGCCGTCCAGATCAAACAACTGTTATTAAAGGAATAAGCACTACAAGAGCAATTGTTCAAACAAGCCATTTCACACTCCTCAGCACTTGTAACCATTAATTTCTCCCCATTACTCGGCAATCTCATATTAATCATCATAAGAAACCCATCTCTTTCTTCTTCCTCTCCTCTATTCAAGCTTGATTTAGTCCCACATTCCAACTGGGTTTTCCTTTTACACCCCGAATTCCAATCGTTTAGCTCCCATTCCTCCTCTAGTGCTGGCTCAAACCCCTCGGGGCATCGACAAAGGCTCGGGCTTTGCAGGTCGCAAAGCCCAAAAGGTCCACAAAGAGAGGGCACATCACAATGAGATAGAGGTTGAGTAAACACTGGTTGCCACTCTTGGCTATTACTTAGCCAAAGAAATTGCTTCCCTTCCCCTGAAGAGTCCACCACAAAGCGAGTGATCACCGAAATATCTGTAATAGTATACATAGCATACTTTCTCTCTCGGTTGTCAACGAAGGTGAAGTTAAACACAGTTTGTTGTGCAGTTCCAGGAACGGAGGAGAAGTACTGGCCATTCCATAGCCCACTACTCCAATATACTTGAGACCCATTGTATAGTAGAACATATTGGTTTGATCCATCTGGGTCCAAGCTCTCAGAAAAAGGACCATGGGCCGGGTTTTCGGGGTTTTCCCAACAAGTGATGCTTTGATACTCTCCGGTAATCTTGTTAAACCCAAGCCATCCACCAGGCATCCAAGTATCGGCCGGATGGTCGAAGCTCTGCCATATGATCGATGAATTCACCTGCATCGATAGACGTGACATTAATCGTATTCTATCTTATCTTTTTGTGTGCGTGTGTGCGCGCGTGTGTAAAGATACCGATGTACAATAACAACGAAAAATAGAATAACATATCTCCTCTACTTATTATGTCCCATTTAAGGGTAATTATCAATTTTAATAAGCATAATTAATTAGAGATTTTATGGTCTCTGAGGAGAGAAGAACCTTCAATTCTGATTCAATAATGAGCTTTGACTATCAATACAATCACTCATATCTACAAAAAGGAACTTGAATCCTTACACTGTTTGTGAGAACGAGATTGCCGCTGTCGAGGAGAACCACTAAAGTGGCGTTGGAGTTTGAGGGGGTTGAACTGGACGACCAAATCGGAGATTTGGAGCCGTTAAGCAGCACTAGGTTGCCTTGATCTGAGATTTTTAGTTCTGCAGATGAAGTATTGAATATAGGGGCCTCTCTATTTGCAACCCAGATGATAGTTTGATTTGGGAGTTTTTTGTACCAGATGCCTATGTAAAAGTTGTTGTTGGATGTGGATGGGGAGAAGAAACCCAACTCAAAGTTGCCTTCTTTGGAGATCAGAGTTTGGTTTCCAGAGAGAAATTGGCCCAAAGAGAGAGAATCAGTTGGTAAAGAGGCATGTGTTTTGAGGGAAAAGAAGAAGAAGCAGAAGAAGAGAAAGGAGGGGAAAAAAGGAGGAAGAGAGAAGCATGGTTTGCCTTTGCTATCCATTTGGGAATATAGCATGCAAAAGATGCAAACTTTGTTATCTATGCAGGAGGGAGAGATAATATTGCCTCATAATTATATGAAGTGAAGATACTCTTAATTAAATAAGGTGCAAAAGATGCAAACTTTTGCTATCCTACTACACATTCTCTGTTGTGTTCTGCCTTTCCTCATTCTCTGAAAGGAAAAAAACAAAAGCCACAAATTTCTTTTCATTGTTCTCAATTACTTTTCTACATTTACCTGGTCATAAGATCATCTTATGTTTCTTAAGTAATAAGGGGCTTTTCACATAAGATACATAAAATTATTTTAGGATATGCCGACAGAGATATGTTCAACAATATTTTACCTGGCCATAGGATGATGGATAGGTGAAAAATAGAGCTACCCACAATGCCCTTCAGAACAAGAAAAACAAGTTACCTAGGGATCAATGCTCCTTTCACTAAGTATTACTAACTTAGTTGTTAGCACCATTGGTAGTAACACTAGTCTCGGTACGAGTGATTCAATCCTTCGTAACGTTGTAGCCCTATTGGCCCTAAGAGAGAAAAGAAGAAAAAAAAAAGGACAACTTTATCCAACTCCATTATTCTAATTCTTTCAGCATGAGGAACTTTTAAACATATAAAACTGCTTCAACTATAGTATAATCTACTACCAACAAAAGAACATAGTAACCAACACCTGCTATGACACTCCTAGGATTTAGAATAGTCCTATATATAATGTATAATAGGACTAAATCTCTTAACCCGGCTATAGCATTTTAGGCGGCGACTAAATCCAAGAGGAAAGAGGGTTAAGCGTGTTAGGACTATAGTAGTTCTAGAATGGATGAGCCCTCTGGAAAGTGGTGCGTCATAGTTGGTATCAAAGCTAATCACCAGCCAAAAATGTAAGATTAGTCTCAACTGAGCTAGCGTCATATAGCAGGTAGAGCGCGGCTCCCCAGCTGACGACCGTTATGGGCGAAGCGCAGCTCCCCACAAGATCGGCTAAGGCTAGCGAGACGAGTCTCCCATCGCCTGATGCTTGTGAGTGTACTTGAGCCTGACGAAGATGTCAAGGCTTCAAAATGAGAGGAATATGATACTCCAAGTATTTTGAATAGTCCTATATATAAGGTATAATAAGACTAAATCTCTTAACACAACTATAACATTTTGGATGGTGACTAGACCCAAGAGGTTAAGAGGGTTAAACGTGTTAGGACTAGAGTAGTTCTAGAATGGGTGACCCCTCTAGGAAGTGGGGCGTCACACCTACTGTCTTTTAATATGAGCTTATCTTGAAAGCCAACAACCTTCCGAAAGGGACAGTTTTTGTATTTATGAGATGGTGTAGCTATCTCATAATATGTAGTGCCATTGAAAGATTCAAAAGAATGGCCTGCTTTTGTCTAGGGGAAAACAATTAATAGAGGTTCCAGATATACCTAAATGAGTCAACAATGGCAGCAAAAGAAATATTTAAAACAGAGGGCGAGGTAGATATGATGGGAATATTCAGTTTTAGACAGCATCCCTTCACACTTATTTGTCCTATTTGCCATTAAAGCTCATTTAGTTTTATGTTTACATACAGTGAGTGTGTATTCTTTTTTTCTCTTGGTTCTCAGAAATACAGTACAACACATTCTAGTCAAGATCACTTACCCAACAAACAATTGAAGAAAAAAATAACAAACATCAGGTGATTGAGTAAAAAGAAATTAAGAATAAATATATTATAGTCTACTTTTAACAAAATTCTATACAGGTTGTTAAGTATTGGAATAAATCTTTATAATAGCTAGCTAAAAGCACATGCCATTACAATAAGCTTTAAGAAACTATGATGTAGATCAAAGTTATAACATAGTTATATAACACAAACGCACTCATTTAAGTTGTGCCTGGCTGGAATTATTTTGAGTTTCAAGGTGAACGGACTTGGTAAAGGAAAAAGGTAGTTCTTGGTTAGAAAAAATTTCATGCAAGAAATAGTCAAAGTAGTGCTTTCTCTTTAAAGTTTAAAAAAAAAGAAAAAAAGAAAAGGAAAGCAAATTGCTAACCTGGACTTTTCTGTAGAGAATAAGTAATCTTGGAACATGAGACGTCCAATTCCGACAGATTTGGGCAACCTGAACTTTTGCTGGCGTAGAAATCTCTCTTTCTTGAATGCACCAATAAGCAACTCTGCAAGTTATCTCAATCTCTTCAAAGTTGGCTTCCGAATCCCTGTTAGTAAGACATTAGAAACTAAGAAGAGCATGCTTGAATGTTTTCCCCTACTATTTTCTGCCACAAATTAATCATCTACCGAAAGTGTTTGCAGAAGTATTAGCCATAGTACTCTAATAGGATTTTGTTGCAATTTATGAACACTCATATCACCTAGTGACTTGACTTGAAAACTAAACTTTCTCTAGCCTACCCAATAAACAGAATAAAATCATATCACACCTCCTTTTCTTTCTTAAAGACATATAGTACCTCCACATACATGATCCAAAGCAAATTTGTGATCGAAGACTCATTGATGTACGCAATTTGTGATCGAAGACTCATTGATGTACGCAATTTGTGATCGAAGACTCATTGATGTACGCTGCACTCTTTGAATTCCATTTGGTTTCTTTATTTAGTATTCCCTCATAGTTTAATCAGGATTCTTCCAAGGCCAGAACGAATTCTAGGTTGTTCCAGCAATCTTCATTTGAATTTCATTTCAAACTCTTTGATTTTTATAACTGTGGATTATAAGGAATTCAAAGAGTGGTAAGCTAGCAAGATTATGAAGAATTCAAAGTGTGTGTTAATCCATTTGATTTTCGTAGAGGCCTAATTGAAGTAATCTGCTATTTGATTTCCAATGCCTTCCTTGAAATGGGGATTAGAAATACCAACTGAAGTTAATTTCTCTACCGTGGCAATAGTGAATCAGTTTATTGTATCAGTGCTAGAAACTTCAGATATCCACCTCATAAAAAAACTGTGCTGACTAATAAGAAATAGCAACGTACCGATTGTAGTAAAGCTGTGAGAATGTATAATTCATCATCACATCTGTTACGACAAGCGCACAAACAGAAACGAACAACGGCGAACACGAATTAAACAAACCACAAATAGAAACAAAAGAACACACAGATTTACGTGGAAAACCCTTTGCGGGAAAAAACCACGGGCGAGGGAGGAAAAAGCTTTACTATCGAGAAAAGGGAATACAATGTTCAGAGCGTACAACCGTCATCCTGTCGCCTCTAGGGCAAAAACGAAAAAAGAGGAAAATTTTCTTAACGGGTTTCGGATCTGATCCGTACCGCGGGGGGCGGAGCCCCCCGCACCCCCTGGCGAATGTCAGTGGTGGGCTACGGGCTCGGGCCTATTGGCCCGAGCCCTCTGCTACCCACCACAGACATTCATTTTCCTCCACAAATTTTAATTTTCAATTTGGTCGCACCGCGAAGCCGTCGGCGAGTCGAAGTCCGAAACTGAATTTGATTATCAATTTCGAGTCATATCCAACAACATCTTTACAAAATTCTACTACAGTAGAAGGAAGCAGAAAGATTACAGCCCTCTACAACATCAGGGAATTTGCTACAACCTCTGAAGCTACAAAATCAAGGAAGTGTAATAGCACTTGAGATAATAATTTCACCCAAAGATTTTTCAAGTTTTTATTGGATTATAAATCTATACAAACTGTGATGCTTCTTGAATATTATGTACACAATGCTATTGACATTAAACAGCTGAACCATCTGCTTAAACCATTGATCTCTAAAATTAGTCAAAGAAATCTCTAAACCCTCACCGAATTCAGTAGCTCAAACAGTAGAACTCATTGGCCATGCGATTTCAGCTTGAGAAGAACTGGAAGTAGAGCTCCTTGTGACGGAACTTTGATTCGATAACATGCTTGAAAAGTGATTATTGTAATCTTGACTTTCGGCAATAACTTGAAGAAATCTGGGAACAGGAGGCATGTTAACTTCGAGAAAACCTTCGAGAATTTGGACAACCTGACCCATCGTCGGCCTCGAGCTCTCACAACTTTGAATGCACCAACAAGCAACCTTACAAGCTCTTTCGAGCTCTTTCAAGTTAGCATCACCATCCAACTTCGGATCTAACAAAATTCGCACATCCCCTTCCAAAAGTTTTTCCGCAGCAAGTAAAGGAAAAAAGACAGCATTGCCTTTCGCTCCTTGCTCAAAATTCCTTCTCCCTGATATAATTTCAAAAAGCATCATCCCCTAGCTGTAAACATCAGCTTTTGTAGTGATAGGTGACCCAGCTATCCACTCAGGAGCAAGATAGCCTATGGTTCCTCGCATTGTTGTCAAAACTCGACTAAAATCCCGACCCACAAGCTTTGCCAAGCCAAAATCCGCCACTTTGGGAACAAGTGACGAATCCAAGAGTATATTCTCCGGCTTAATATCACAGTGTATAATGCAGTCTCTACATTTCTCATGTAGATAAGCTAATCCTCTCGCAGTTCCAATGGCAATTTGGTACCTTGTGTTCCAACTCAAGACCATCGAGCTGTCCTCAAACAAATGGCTTTTTAGAGAACCTTTTGGCATGTACTCGTAAACCAGGAGCTTTCTAGTTCCTTCAGAGCAAAACCCAAGTAAACGAATTAGATTGATATGCTGAATACTCCCAGTCGTGCTCACTTCAGCTCGGAATTCCTTGTCACCCTGATGAAGCCCTTCAAGCTTCTTTACAGCTACGACAGTTGAATCAGGTAACAACCCTTTAAATACCGAACCAAAACTACCTCTCCCCAATTTCTCCGAGAAATTCTTCGTTGCCCGCTCCAAATCACTGTATCTAAATGCTACAAGGGTACCTCCAACAATGCTTGATATTATAGCAAGCCTTTCTCTTCGACGTCTCCAAACAGTTATTGACAGAACAGCGAGAAAAGCTAGGAAGGCTACAACAGCACCAAATACAAACCCAATAATCAGCCCTTTATGGCTTTTGTAACTAGCTAGCTCCGAAGCAGCAAGTCGAAGGTAAAGAGTGCCTCCATCAGTTCCATTATATTCATCTTGTAGATTATTTAAGTCGCCATACCATAGCAAACATCCACCGTCATAGGAATAAGCAGTACAAGAGCAATTATTTAGGCAAGCCGATTCACAATCATCGGCACTCCCGACTTCTAAACTCTCAGCATTATCAGGAAACCTCATATTGGACATAAGATAGAATATATCATTTTCTCTGTTTGTCAAGCCGCAGTTCAACGGAGCATTCCTCACACATCCCCCACCATAATCACCCAAATCCCAATCACCACCATACTTTTCGCTAAAACCCATTATACAGTTGCAGAACGGCATTGAATTCTCGTTACAGCTCCCGAAAGGCCCACAGAAAGCATACACTTCACACTGAGTTCTCGGCAAAGAAGAGAACTGTATCCACTCCTCTCTCACGTCCACCCATATAAACTGCTTGATTTGCCCAGAGGCGTCTAACATGAACCTCAATACAACTGAATCGTCCATAACCGAGTACGTGAAGTAACTCTCCTTATCATCAGATACATACTTGAAATCATAGAGATAGTCTCTTAGCATCTCCGGGACCCCGATAAAAATTTGCCCATTCCAAGTCCCACTACTCCAATAATCTTTGGTTTTGTTCCATTGTACGAACAATTGAGTGGTCCCATTGGGGTCCAGTTCTAGAGAGAAGATCCCAGGGGCTGGGTCATCTGAGTTCCTCCATGAAAAAAGCCGTCGCCTTTTTCCGGTCAACTTGTTAAACCCTAGCTTACCCCCAGGGAGCCAAGTGTTCGTTGGGTGGTCAATGCTCTGCCAAAAAACCCTAGAGGAGTTGGACCCATCTCTCAGAACAAGGTTTCCACTATCAAGGATCACAGCAACAGTTGAATTGGAGGTTACATTGGCATTTGTGGACCAAATTAGGGATTTTGATTGGCTGAGGAGGATGAGGTCGCCATTGTTGGAAATGGTGAGCTCTGAGGAGGAGGGGTTTGTGATCGGGGTCTCCCTGTTGGCCACCCACACTGGTGTTTGCTGTGAGATGGTGTTGTACCAGATCCCTATGTACCATTTTTGGGACGAGGAGGAGGAGGAGGAGGCGGAAGAGGAGTTACCTGGTTGGAAGAAGCCCAGAGCAAACTTGCCACCTTCGGAGATGAGCTTTTGGGATCCGGTGAGGGGTTGGGTGGTGGAGATGGTGTCCGCGGCAATGGAGAGAGGAGATTGAAGAGAGAGAAAGAGGAGGAGGAAGAAGAAGAAGTGAAAGGGGAGGGGAGAGAGAGGGAGAGGAGAGGAGTAGAGAGTTTTTGGAGGAGCTTCCATGCGAGAGAGAGCGTGTTCGCAATGGCATGTAGAGAGAGAGAGAGAGAGAGAGAGAGATGTGGGAGAAGGTTATTAGGGAGAAGTAATTAATTGGGCATATACACACAGTATTGTTGAGCTCTAATTAATATAAATTTTTTTTTTTTTTTTTTGAGAGAAAGTTATCACGCTACCCGCTTCGTTTATTTCTTTTGAAAATAAACTTAGCTGAAAATGTGAATAAACTAGGATTTGAACTCGGGACCTCGGATACCAACCATCAAGCCATTTGTCACTTGCGCTAGGGACGGTCGGTAATTAATATAAGATTTGAAGTATAGCTTTTATGGAGAGAAACTTCTTACAGTTTCTTTTATACTGATATATATAATACAAATTTTTTTGATTAATTTGTGTATAAAATTTAAATTATACGTAGATTTGCAAACTCATTGATAATGTATACCGCTTGCCGGTAAATTGATTAGTAAATATTTTTTTTTTCAAGCACCGATTCTTAAATTTAAATCACAATTTCAGCGTTAAAATATAAAAATATACAAACCTACCAATTTATGTATACAACTGATAATAATAATAATAACAAATAAGTAGGTAATGGTATTAAATGATTCAAAAATTACTAATAATAATAGATAATTATTCACTAAAAACTAAATCTAATCAAATTTAATAAATCTAACCTGTAAGTCAAAGGTGAGCTAAAAAAAAAAAGTCAAACTGGGGAGGCGTTTGAGGGGAGTAGGAAAGGCGGGAAAGATGTCCACACGGCGCGGGGCTCTTCGGCGGAGACGACCGGGTAAGTGGGGCCCACTATGCTGCTGCTGCTTCTTCTCCGAATTGGAAGATGCAGCCGCCGTTGATGACCTTGATCCGAATCCGACGGTGGGGATGAAAACTGATCCCAGAGAGAGAAAAAGGAAACAAGAAATAATGAGACCTGATGAAAGGAACATTTACGCTCTCTTGTGAGATTGCAGGTAAATTACGTTACACATGATTAGATAAAAAATATCATTTATTTTCGTAAGCAATATTATATTGTATTTATTATAATGAGTAAGTTGAGTAGTAACTTAACGTGGTTTTATCAAAACCTGAAGAAGCATATATTTATATGCATGGAGCTGCTCCTTTGCTGCTTCGGTTTTCCACAGCAATAATATGCAATATAATATTTCACGGACAAAATAGTTCAATACTCTTATTTAGCATGAATCAAAATAAAAAGGCTAAATAACTCTTTGGTCCTCAAATTATGTGCCACACAACATTTTGGTTTTCAAAGCATAATTTGTATTAATTTCTCTCTCGAACTTTGAAAATTGTTGAAATTAAGTTTTAACATTTAATTTAGTTTTTTTTCAGAAAAAAATAGCATGCTACCCGCCTCGTTTATTTCTAAATTTAATTTAGTTGGCTAAATTTACGTATTATTGATATAAAAGTGATACAGTATCTTAATCATCGTTGTGTCATCAATCATTACGAGGATCAAAGTGATAAGCGCTTCATAATTTGAGAACCAAAAATATAATTTACTCAAATAAAAATAGCAAAAGCTCTAATTTTTACTTAAATCAACGCATTCAGCCCTGCAAGTAAGGGCACCGAAGTTTCAAGAGACGAAAAAATGACCAAAAACGAGAGCCGTACGTAAGTTATTAGTTGCCCACATTTACATACTCTTACATTGACCGGTGTATCAATATGCTTCATGCGCCACATTCATTAATATTTTAAAATTAAATTTTAATTTAGCAATTGCGATGTATACTATTTAAAGATCTTATAAATAAAAAATTATAAAATTTAAAAGATATTATTTGGACGTTTGAGTAATCTCAAATTACAAAAGTGCTTACGGCAAGAGTTACCGCGCAATAAAAGTTTTTGAGTTGTTGAATTAAGTGCAAAATTCAAGCTACCTACGAATGAACGCTTTTTAAGACAATTCAAGAGTTTAGTGTTTTAAGCATTCGTCTAAAGTACATAGTAGTCGAGAAGTATATATATCTTTCGCCCTTGTATAGCGATTGTATGCTTGTATGCTAGAGTTATACTGAGAATATATAAAATGTTCAAAATTATTACTATGATGATTATTATCTCTAGTCCTATTGCATTGTCATGATCTTCTAGTGTAAGAAATTCTTTTTGAGTTTTTTTGATGCTGTGGAATCCTATAATCTCTCCGCGTGCTATTGTAAACATAAAAATAACTTTTCTTTCCATTAAATATTTGACAATGAGGTATGTATGTCAATTCAGAAGATGAGGACACTTGACTCCCATACTTAAACTTCAGGTAAGTTTCACTACTAGTCCCTGAACTTTTGAGTTAAGTCCTATTTGGGTCTTCCAACATTTGATTTGACGTTTGTGACTTTAAACTTTTGATAAAATTTTCTTTTAGTTCTTAAAATTTCAAGAGAGTTTAATTTTAGTAGGATAATTATAAAATTAAAGTTGTTCTTTACATCAAGTTTATCTCATACACCATAAATTTATTAATTTTTTATTTTATCGCATGCCTTCCATTCAAAAAAGAGCCTTCCATTAATCATACGCGCAAAGACTTAGATAAAACTCTTTTAAAAATGTAATAATTATTAATATTAAATTTAAAAGTTCGAGAATTAAAATAAATTTATAAAAAATTTGAGAAATACTGATATAATTTTTTATAGTAATTTGAGAAATGATGATATAATTTTTTTTATTTTTATATGGAGGATCGAAACTGGGACCTGTTGTGGTCTGCATTCATTGGTCTTGAGCCTGACATCTGGATGCGCTGAACGTGCTGCATTAGCGAGACGTCCCGCCGACGCAAGCCCATCTGATCTGCAGGGCATCCAACGGTCCAGATTAAACAAGTCGTCATCCCACACGGTGGGCCCGACGTTTTGCTCTCCTGAACAACGGGATTGCGCCCTCCTCTACAGCTGTACCTGTACAAAGTTACCTACAACCGTCGACGTGGCGACCAACCATGGGTTTTATACTCTCGTCCTTACATTACACAACCAATGAAATGTAGCCACGTGCACATCTGAAGTACACCCTGCAGAGACCTCTGTAGAGGATCTTCAACTGTAAATGAACGCCCATTCAATGCCCCGTAAGAGAGGGCAACGAAAGTTTAGGCGACCGAGAAATTTGACTCAACAAGAAATTACCCAAGTACCCACACATATTAGTATCAGTGGGCCCCACGCATTTGTCATGTACCATTGTAAATTGTTTGTAATTACCTAAAGAACATTGGAGTCTCCAAAGCTGGTCTTAGGACATGGTCCCAAAAAATATCTCCATTTTCTTATATACAAATCTCTAGTAGTAGTTGTTTCCACAATAAAACGATGAGAGAGAGAGAGAAAGAGACACACTCTCTCTCTCTCTCTATTCATCGTCAAAGAATGACCTTTTCGGGTCAAAACTTTTACTCCTGATCACACCTCAAATTTACGAAAATGCCACCCGCCATTTTAGACTCTTCTAATACCGTTCTCTTCTACTTCTTCTTCCTCCTCGCTCCCCACCTCTCTCTCTCTCTCTCTCTCTCTACCCCATCCATGGCGACTCGAAAAACCCCCTTTCCCCCTCACCTTCCTTTCTCGATTCTCCCCTGCTTCTTCTTCTTCTTCCTCTTTCTCTCTCTTCAATCCCACCTCTCCATGGCTGCGGACACCATCTCCCGCACCCAGCCCCTCTCCGGGACCCAAAAGCTCGTCTCCAAAGGTGGCAAATTCGCTCTGGGCTTCTTCCAACCAGGTAACTCCTCCTCCCAAAATTGGTACATAGGGATCTGGTACAACACCATCTCGCTGCAAACAGCGGTGTGGGTGGCGAATAGGGAGACCCCAATCGCCGACCCCGACTCCTCCGAGCTCACCATCTCCGATAATGGCGACCTCGTCCTCTTCAACCCATCAAAATCCCCAGTTTGGTCCGCGGGTGCCAATATAACCTCCAATTCGACCGTCGCCGCGATCCTCGACACCGGAAACCTTGTTTTGAGGGACGGGTCCGACCCCTCTAGGGTTTTTTGGCAGAGTATCGACCACCCCACCGACACTTGGCTCCCTGAGGGTAAGCTAGGGCTCAACAAGTTGACCGGGGCGAGTCAACGCCTAATTTCATGGAAAAACTCTGATGATCCAGCTCCTGGGATCTACTCTTTAGAACTAGACCCTAATGGGACTAGCCAATACTTCTTACAATGGAACAAAACAGTAGGATATTGGAATAGTGGGCCTTGGAATGGGCAGATCTTTAGCTATGTCCCGGAGATGACGGCGAATTACATCTACAAATTCGAATACGTGTCGAATGCCACTGAGAATTACTTCACATACTCAGTTAAGGACGACTCGATTACTTCACGATTCATCATGGGAAGCGCCGGTCAGATCCAGCAGTTGACCTGGGTGGAGCCTAGTGGTTGGATGCTCTTCTGGTCGCAACCGAGAGCTCAGTGCGAAGTTTACGCTCTCTGCGGGCCTTTCGGTACTTGCAACCAGAATTCGCTGCCCTTCTGCAACTGTATGAAGGGTTTCGTCGAAAAATATCCGAGTGATTGGAGTTTGAGCGATCAAAGCGGGGGATGCGTGAGGAGAACACAGCTGAATTGCGGTGTTCAGAGCTCGGCGAAGACGGAGAAGGATAGGTTCTATCCGATGAATAGTGTAAAGTTGCCTGATAATCTTCGGAGTTTAGAAGTCGGGAGTGCCGATGATTGTGAATCAGCTTGCCTTAACAATTGCTCTTGCACTGCTTATTCCTATGACAGTGGATGCTCGCTATGGTATGGGGATTTGGTTAATCTACAAGAGCAATATAATGGAACTGGCGGAGGCGCTCTTTACCTTCGTCTCGCTGCTTCAGAGCTTCCTAGTTCAAAAAGCCATAAAGGTTTGGTTGTTGGGGTAGTAGTAGGTGGAATTGTAGCCTTCCTAGCACTCCTCGCTATTGGTGTTATATTAATTTGGAGACACAGGAGGAAAAGACCTATTAGAATGTCAAAAACAGTTGGAGGCACTTTAATTGCATTCAGGTACAGCGATTTGCAGCGTGTAACAAAGAACTTCTCAGACAAATTGGGGGGAGGCGGCTTTGGTTCTGTGTATAAAGGGCTTCTACCTGATTCTACTGCCATAGCTGTAAAGAGGCTCCATGGGATTCAGCAGGGGGAGAAGCAGTTCCGAGCTGAGGTGAGCACGATCGGGACTATTCAACATGTTAACTTGATTCGTTTACTCGGGTTCTGCTCGGAAGGAACTAGAAGGCTTCTGGTTTATGAGTACATGCCAAAGGGTTCTTTAGATATGCAACTATTCCAAAGCAATTCTGCGATCGTCAGTTGGAACACTAGGTACCAAATTGCTCTTGGAACTGCCAGAGGGTTAGCTTATCTGCATGAGAAATGTAGAGACTGCATTATACACTGTGACATAAAGCCAGAGAACATACTATTGGATCCTTCATTTGTTCCCAAAGTGGCAGATTTCGGATTGGCAAAGCTAATGGGTCGAGATTTTAGTCGAGTTTTAACCACAATGAGAGGGACTAGAGGCTATCTTGCACCCGAATGGATAAGTGGTGTTGCTATTACGGCGAAAGCGGATGTTTATAGTTACGGGATGATGCTTTTTGAAATTATATCAGGGAGGAGAAATTCAGAGCAAGGAGAGGGCGGTCAAAGTGCCTTTTTCCCCTCACTAGCTGCGAAAAAGCTCATTGAGGGCGATGTGCAAAGCTTGTTGGATCTCAAGTTGAATGGGGATGCAAACGCCGAAGAGCTCGAAAGGGCTTGTAAAGTTGCTTGTTGGTGCATTCAAGATGACGAGAGTTCGAGGCCTACAATGGGTCAGGTTGTTCAAATCCTTGAGGGCTTTCTAGAACTTAATATGCCTCCTATTCCGAGATCGCTTCGGGTTCTCGGTGAAAGCCCGGATATTATTAATTTCTTTTCAGACATATCGTCGAGTCAAAGTTCCAAGACGAGAAGCACTACATCCGCAAATTCTCAAGTTAAAAGTGCTTCTGGCAATGAGCTCTAATGGATGTTTTGAGCTGCTGAACAAACTTCAAGCTGCCTACTAGGAATGGAGGTTTCTCTTAGACATATTTCTAGTTTAGTGCATGTTTGCAGCAGATAATTTAGCTTTTTAAAGTACATAGTAGTCCGGAAGTATATTACACCCATATATAGCAATTATATGTATTTGTATGCGAGAGATATGTAGACAATAAATGTTCAAGTGTTACTATGATAATTATTACCTGTGATCCTATATGCATTCTCATGATTTTCTAGCGTGAGAAATTCAATGCATTGATGCTGTGGAAAGCTGAGAAATAAGCATAAAGAATGAACTACTCAAGCAAACTAAGAAAAGAATGTACAGTACACTCGAGCCGATTTATTTTCTGCTATACATACTATCTTGGAAAAATTGGTATATGCATGGAGTCTCTATGAATTTGATCAGCTATGCATGGTCCTATTCTATCTATGTTTGGTTGTCTCCTTCAGTATCTCCTCTTTCATTATATTTACAGTATCGAAAAACCAAAATTAACAGGAAAAAGAAAAAACAAAGGGGGCAAACTGCATCGATTTGAAAGACGAATTTAAAGAGCAACTCCCAATCAGCGCTTCCTCGAGATGAAGAACTCATAATCCGGATGCGTGTTAGTAGCAATTTTGTGATTCTTTCGAACATTTCCTCTAGCAAAGACGGCAGCTGTTTCCTCTAGAGCTCTTAATCTTTCTTTGACTAACTCTGAGAAGTCAAATTGCTTGCCTTCAATTGA